>CM044448.1:29104624-29130790 GCA_024363595.1 Xenopus borealis
ATAGTAGTGTTGCGATTAAGGTACTGAGCCATAAACAGATTACAGAGAGTGTAAGAGAACAACTGTTCTATGACTGTGTGACACCCATACTGACACAGATGAAATTTGTGAATGATTTATAAAAAGGGTGTACAGATTTTTTTGGTTGTTGCTTGTGAGTAGTGCTGGATGTAAGATATTATAAAAGGGGTAATGGCACTGGGATTCTGGGGGAAAAAAACTTAATAAACTGCTGATTTTGCTTCGGCTTAATTTACCCCTTAATAAGAACTAGAAAATGAATGACCTAATTAGTGAATCAGCCTTTGTGTAGCCAAAAATAACCTTGACAATAAGACTGTGTGATAACTTGATTGTGTTCATACTACTCTGCAGCTTATCTTTATTTTCTACTCTCTGCATTCCATTTTACCTTGTTTTTGATTCCCTTCCTATGTCCAGCCCCCATTCTACAGCCGTGATGTGTCTCAGAAGTATGACAATATTTTGAGCCAACCACTCCAGCTCCCAGGGTGCAAGATATAAGGGATCTTTTATTCAGAAATGTGTCCTTCAGGAAACTTAGTGACATGGCATTGCCTTTTGTACTTGATGCCTATGGCCTGTGGGCATGGTGGGACTGGTTTTGTGACACCTTGTTATGAGGTATGACAATTGTCTAAAGGGTCATTAAAACCTCAAAAAAACTTTTTAAAGTAGGTTTGAGGGGGCTCTGGAGTTGGGTAGCTCCTGTTTTTGATTGGCTCCCTGTAAGGACTTACCCTGGTGGTCTAATGGGCGGCAGCGTCACCCGTCTCCAGCGGGGATGACTGCCGTGTGCTGCCTTTCTCCTCCTGTGCCGGTTTCCTCTATGGCGCGCACGGCACGCACTTCCAGGTTTCATGGGCACACATGTCACTGCGCAATGGCGCGAAATTCAAATGTATTTAAAGAGATTGCAGTGCTTAACTCACGGCCCATTGTTAGGTTTTATTTGCAAACTTCTTGGGTGTGTTATTCTTCATGAATCCTATTGATCTCCTGGTTATTGACCCTTGCCTGACTATTCTGAACTCTGTATCCTGCCCTTGCCTGCATGCTGACCATTCTGATCTCTCCAATCCTGACCTTTTGCATGTCCACTGACTACTCTACGTTCTCCAATCCTGAGCCTGGTCTTTATGACTATTCACTTTTCTGCTTGTGCTGGGCTGGCTTGCTTGTTCCACTATCCTTGGTGAGATCTTGCCCCTTTGCCTATCCAGACCCTTTAGCTTTGCTACCCTCTAAGTAAAGGTGGCCATACACGGGCAGATAAAAAAAGCTGCCGACAGACTGTCGGCAGCTTATCGGCCCGTGTGGGGGGCCCTCAGACGGGCTTTCCCGTTCGAGGAAAAAGTTAACTGTTCTGTTCGTTGATGCGGTCCCGCGATCCGACCGCCCCGTACTGATCCGAACGTTGGGCCCTAGGGCCCACGATCGGATCAGCCCGATATCGCCCACCTCAAGGTGGGCATATCGGGGAGAGATCCGCTCGTTTGGCAACATCGCCAAATGAGCGGATCTCTGCGTGTATGACCATCTTAAGACCTGGCTGCATCCAATTAACCGAGGGCTCCTCCCGAGATCGAGACCAGGGAGCCTAGTATTGTTTCTGGATTTAGTGTGCCATTCGTGACACTCCCATAGTCTACATCCAACACTTGTTGGGCATTAGCTATGTCATATTAGTGGAAGGGTGAAGGAATTCCAAAACCAGGTCCGAACTGAGAATTAAAATAGGCGCTGGCATTTCAGATACAAAGAGGCCCAATCAGCCCACATAGAGGCCCAAACAGCCACCACCATCCCACTAAATACTGACTTTCTATGGGACCTTATAGCAGCCCCTCTGGCATTTGCCAGAACCCACAGATTGCCAGTCTGGGCCTGTCCAAAACAGTATGTAGTTGTACCATTTTTGCCATACCATCTGTTCATATACCACTAACCTATATTTCCTGACATGGATGCTTTTCTCCAAAAGTCTTCTAACACATGGCATAGGATAGACAATAATCTAACAGTGTAACAGAGGTGGGTGCAATTGCACCCAGGTCAGCGCCCCCTTGGTGCCTCATTGCAGTCAAAATTGCAAAGATGTTTTCATATCTGTGGTCTTGCACAAAAGTCGTTATGCCACTGCCTATCCTGGCATTTTACAAACAGTAGGGCTCATTTGCCAAGGGCAAGATACCCTACCTGCACAGAGTGCAGACTGCTTTGTGCTTGATTTCAAATCTAGCAAAAGGCACAGGTTCAAGAGAGCTCTGTGTTTCCCATGGCCATAGCATGTATTATTTACACAGCTTATGATAAGGTATGTGACAGGAGACACTCCTAATATCTTCCTCCTCTTTAATAAACTGCAATATCCACAGACTGCTTGCCACAACACTTTATCTTTCATTACAGGGGCAAAGAGTTTTAACTATGAGTGGTAGGTGGTCACAGGTGGTAACGTGCATTGAGGACAAAAATCATGGCACTTTAAACCAGTTTTTGTGTGTTGCACCCCTGAATAAAGTGTCACATTCTACTTTACAATCAAATGGTAACAGGACTGGGGATATATATATATTGTCATTTGTCTCACTCACAAAAAAAAAGTTGGTTGAGTGGCTAGTTAACAAACTATGAAGATAGAAGAACAGAAAAAAAGGTTACCAGGTTATTTGAAAATATCGCATTGGTTTCATCATACTCATCTCATCCTCATCAGTGCAGGGCAAGAGTACATTATACTGTAATTCCTTTAAAACACTTTCATTGTTTGATGTTACTGTAGCTGTTGCCAAAATATATTATCCCCAACCAAAGGTGAGGGCTAATAGGCTGCTGGTGGCTGCAGTTAAAAAAAAATACTGTTACCACAGGTTTGCTTATCCACTAGCTGTACAATAGCACACCCATGTTTTTGGAGGTCAAGAGGAAAATATGGTGGGTGGCCTCAATGGAAAAACTCACTGCAATAATACACAAAATGGACACTTTGGACCCCAAGGACATGCCTATGCAAACACACGTTTATTTACAGATATTGGTCAGTCACTATAATCAACCCGTATTTAAAGGGGACTCATCACCCAGGGGAGGGGTGAAAGCGCAAAGCTTTTGCGCCAAGGGGGGTTGAATTCTCTTTTAAAAAGTGAGAGAACAGGGGGAATGTGGGGAGGGTAGTGATATCTAGTAAGTGCTGAATAGAAAGTAAAAGTAAATGACTGCCCCGCCTCTATTCCTAATGCATAGAGGAGGGGCAGGCAATATTTCATTGACAGCTGAGATTTTTTAATGCGTTTACAACTGCTATGAATGCTTTAATAAAAAAAAGTATTTGGATTTCTAGTTTAATTTGAAAAGGACTTTTATTATACAGCTTTTTATGTCTGAGTGACAGGTTCACTTTAAAGGGGTGGTTCACCTTTAAGTCAACTTTTAGTATTTTATAGAATGACCAATTTCAAGCAACTTTTCAATTGGACTTTATTAATCATTGTTTTTTAATTATTCGCCTTCTTCTTTTGACTCTTTCCAGCTTTCTAATGGGTCTTACTGACCCATTTAAAAAACAAATGTTCTGCAAGGCTACAAATCTATCTCGTTATTGTTACTTTTTATTACTCGTCTTTCTATTCAGACCCTTTCCTGTTCATATAGCAGTCTCTTATTCAAATCAGTGCATTGTTGCTGGCAGTGGTGTAACGATTTGTTACTGGGCCGAAAAGGTAATTAATTTTAGGGCCCCCAACATATCCAGAAGTTGTCCTTTACTAATATATGTTGAAATTGAGCATTATTTGGGCCTCATGGGGCCCCTATACCTCCTGGGCCCCCCTGCAGCAGCAGGGTTTGCTTCCTCTGTAGTTACACCCATGGTTGCTGGGGTATTTTTGACAAACGTCAGAGCCGCTGAATAAAAAGCTGAATAACTGAAAGCCCACAAATAAAAAAAATAAAAACTAATTACAAATTGTCTTGGAATATCACTCCCTACATCATACTAAAAGTTAATCTAAAGGTGAACAACCTCTTCAATGAGTCAAGAGAGGAGAGAAAAAAGACCAATTAAAAATTATTATAAAATAAATTAGTGCTATTATTATTATTAATTAAATCGACTTAACTGTGCAAAAATTTTTTTACTTGTACTACATAAATACCAGAAAAATGATAATGTAGTCTGAGGGGGAACAAAAAACATTGATAGTGACCAAGAAAAATTAGGCATGCCTTTACCAAGATGGCAACCATGGCCTGATAGCGTCCAAAGCGTAAGTTTTTCAGCTTGCAATGCCCCTCCTCCTTCCTCCCGGCGGCTATCAGCGGTAATGACAACAGGTTAGCGTCATCGTCACGTGATTTGTTGCTAAGCAGGAGCGGCTGCGGCTCATGGTTACGGTAGCCCATAATGCTACGCGAAAGCACCGTAAGGAAGATGGGAGTCAATAAACAGGTAACGGGAAAGTCGGGTTTGTACAGCGTTTAGCCGTGACAGCGTTAGCAAGGCCTACTCCGAGTGCGCTGCAGGAGACTCCAGATACTCTCAAAGTTGAATTTAGTATCGCACAGTGGACTGGGTCGTCATAAACCACTCGGACACTCTCAGCTGTGCTCCCTCCAGTGCAGTCACTTACTCACAAGGGAATTCTTTTAGACATATCTCTATATAAGTGTATTTTTGTTTGCCACATCAATAGCAATTACAGTCAGATTATCAATGTAAGTGTTTGCAACAGTAGAAGTCGTGGAGCAGAAGTGAAAATATCCCCTGTGCCCAAGAGAGTTTGGTTGTGAGCAGGTGACCTGTAGTAATGGGTGTATAAATTCGCCAGACATGATTTCCCTGTGACTTGTTGAATTGTTGCTTGTGTCAAAATCGTTGTGCATCAAAATTATTGAGACACCCAGGGGCGATCCCAGGCACTGAGCCGCCTGAGGCGCGCTCAAAAGTGAGCGCTGGATAGGGGTAGGGGGGGTCCACGGCGCTAGTGCAGAGTGCGCAAGTGCCCATTCTGCACTAGAAGAGCCGAATTTCCGAGTTGGCAACAGGGGGGGTGCTGCCGCCTTAGGCGAGTGCCTCATCTCGCCTCATTGGCGGAGCATCCCTGGAGACACCCATTGACTTTGATGCTTTTGGATCAAATAGTCTCGCATATAAAAATGATCACTCCTGTTATTTTGACACCCGTTGTCTTCCATGCATTTCGTGATTTTTTTTTTTTTGCCATTTCATAGATTTCTCTGTAAATTAGCAAACTTTTTGGTGAAGCCAAACAGCACGGATTCGCTCAAGGCAACCCAGCGTTACCAACAAACACTTGAATCCTGGTTACTTCATATTAAAGGGGAATTCAACCCCTCCCACGCTAACCCCCAAAACCCACCTCCCCCGTAAGCCTTCCTCCCCCCTGGTCTACCTCTCCCCTGGGGCAAATACCCCTAAGTCGCTACTTACCCCTCCGTGCAGGTCCCCTCCAGCCAGGTTCCCGGGCACCATATTCTTTAGCAATGTCTTCTTCCGTCGGCGCTCTGCGGCTCATGTGCAGTAGGCCGCATTTGCCAGGTTGCACTACTGCGCATGCGCCAAAAGTTCACGAAGTTCAATCGGTGAACTACATTGCTGGTATGTTTGTAATACCGGTCTTGGCAGGTGTTTTACTGGCTAGGTTGGAAAAATACCGGCCAGGTGGCAACCCTACCTATGGGGGGTAGGGGGGCTCGGGGTTAGCGTGGGAGGGGTTGAATTCTCCTTTAATCAGATTGCGCTTTCAGTAGCACTGTATACAGATAGCGGTGGACCTCGTTACATAGGTGTTCCCATAAAGTACCCATCCCTTACACTGTGCGTCAGCCAGATGTGGAGGTTTGCCAATTGCAGCCGGACCCTGGACAACCTAATTGACACATTTGTGTGCCCCTTACTGCGCTTGCATTTGTATCTAAGGTCAAAGTAAATGACCCGCTAATGCAATGTAGTAACTAGATTTTACTGGGACCCACATCAAATTTTAGGTCCCCCAATATAACCAGAGGTTGTCCCTTTTTACAAGTATATGCTGAAATTGATAATTATTTAGGGCTTCATGGGGCCACTATACCTCCCAGGCCCCCCTGCAGCCACAGGGTCAGCTTCCTCTGTAGTTACACCCCTGTGCCCTAATGTGTTTTCCTTCTGTTGTACAATCAATTATAAGCACTGAACATTTCCAAGTCATGCAGGTTAAAAGTGTCAATGATGACTAAAGCTGGCAATACTCTATAAGCCGCCAAACGAGTGGATCTTTCCCTGATATGCTACTAATGGCAGGGCTATATCGGGGTAATCCGAACATTCGGCCCTAGGGCTGAACAATCAGATTACAGTGAGGAGCAATGGGTTCTGACGGGTCAGCGGAAAAATGAAACCCTCTCGATTGATATCGGGGCCAGATATCGATCTGGAAGACCCATTGGAAGCCCCCATACACTGGCAGATAAGCTCTTGAATTGGTCTAAAGGACCTAAATCAGCAGCTTTATCTGCCCATGTATGGAACAATTGACATAACCCTTCAAGTGGCATAGTGCCTGCGGGTAGATAGAATTAATGCTGTCATGCAACTTTTACAGGGTTTAAAGGAGAGCTAAACCCTAAAAATTAATATGGCTAGAAATGGTATTTTTTTTTTAATATATTTATCCCATTGAACCAGCCTAAAGGTTCCTAAAACCAGTAATGATCCAGGCCTTCAAACCTGTCACAGGAGTTTCCTAGAAAATGAGGTTGGCCTGTAATATAAGCTGATGCTACAGGGCTGATTATTAAATTGTGATGCTAACTGTGCTTGTTCTCAGTAACATCTGGGGTGTTTTCGGAACAATAATTTTTAGTGAAGTAGTATTCAGTTATATGAAACTAAATCAAATGTGAAAAACTGGCTGTAAAAATTTGGATACCCTTGTAATTTTGCTAATTTGAATGCATGTAACTGCTCAATACTGATTACTGGCAACACCAAATTGGTTGGATTAACTTGTTAAGCCTTGAACTCCATAGGCATCTATTATAATATTGGCTTTGAAAGCTACTTCTAACTTTGCCATAAATTATTTGCATGATTATTTTGCATGATGCATTTACATTACCTGTCTTATCCCCCATGTTCCTGTATGAGGGGGCTGCCATATTTGTGCAGCAGGAGTCCGTTAGCATTAGAAACTGTAACTAACAGGCTGAGATGGGACAGTCAGGTTGGCAAAGTCAGAGTGTCAGAGAGTCAGGCTTAGGAACTTCAACTAACAATTATATACAAAAACAAACCTCTCAGCAAAAAATGTTCAACATGACCTACAGGTAACATTTAATGTATATTCATATGTTAAAAAGTAATTTTTTAGTGTCAGTATAACTTTAAGAGGCCAACTGCAAGTTGTGCTTCTGTTTGACTCCTCTGAAGAGTGACAGCATGGGATCCTCAAAGCAACTCTAAAAAGATCTGAAAATAAAGATTGTTCAGTATTATGGTTTAGGGGAAGGCTACAAAAAGCTATCTCAGTCAGTTTCAACTGTAAGGAATCTAATCAGAATTTCACTGCAAACAGTCAGGTTTATTATAAAAATGGTAGACATTTTTTAATTAAAGTATATTGGAGATAGATTTCTTTTTCATTAAAGAAAGTAAAAATGGGATTTTTTTTCCTTTCCTTGTCCTTGAGGTTTGGATGATTTCAACCCAATATCAACAAATTCTTCAGATTAATGTTGAAGCGTCAGTCTCACAAAGTTGTAGACAATGATCCTAAACACACTTGGAAATCTAAAGGCATGTATGCAGAGGGAGTAGTACAATATTCTGGAATGGCTGTCACAGTCCCCCAACTGAAATATTATCAAAAATGTATGGGATGATTTGAAGCAAACTGTCCATCAAATTTAACTGAACTGGCCCTTTAATTGATAATTAACTTGTATAAAAATATGCATAACTGAGCAGTTCTCTGTCCGTGACATTAGACAGTTCTATAAGTGAACTGTGGTTCCAAACACTTGCTCAATCACCAGAGGGTGAGGCAGGACATACAACAGAGGATGCTGGGGAAGTTTGTGCATTTTGGGGTGCAGGTAATTTATTTTTCATAAATGTGCTTTACCTCCGGGCACTCACAACAGCTCAATATGATGCATTCAATGTTTAAATGTCATATTTTACACTTTTTAGATAATAGATATCATACTTGTATAATAAAAAGAACACTGTATCAAAAATCTCTCTCTCTTCATTGTACATAGATTGCTTCAGAAAATGACATCCGAAATACCATCGTGCTCAATGCCTCAAAAAGGGAGATTTTTACAGTTAACAGCGGTTATAAGTCTCTCCAGAAAAGACTGCGAGGCAGTTGGAAAATACAAAGGTATGAAACCGCTTTAACCATTTCCACAGTATAGGAATCCATATTCGTTGGCTAAACCAATCACTTCTCACTGCAGGGGAGAATGTCACTCTTTGATCTGTATACTGATTAATAATTAAACACTGTATTGTGTTACGGTCTATGTTAACATTAAATAGAATATACGGCACACATTTTGTGTAAAAGTACTTCTGTGCCCATTAGTATGTGTTATTGATGTGTGCGTTATTGATGAAGTGTTATCATTTCACAAGATCTTTTTTTTTTTTTTTTTTTTTGCTTCCAGTCTAAAGGATGAAATCACTGCAGAGAAACTGATTGGAGTGAAGCTGTGGATAACTGCTGGACCAAGAGAGAAATTCACTGCTGCTGAGGTTTGGGCTATATACCTGTATGAATTTGCATCACTTTATATGACAAGTTTAAATCATGCTTCTGTATCCTGATGTGACGCTTCACCAGCAGCACATTTATGTTAGGAGTGAGTGGAAGCTGTGCTGAGAGCTAGTTTGGAGGTGAGAGATGTTCCAGCAGAGAAAGATATGAACATACAGTATGTTAGTAGTAGCACTGATGACATGCAGGCTCATTGGGATTGGCTGTTGCTAATGAAAGGATAAGGAAAGTTGGAATCACTGTACCAAATCATTGGGCACCCCCCCTGATTACTCCTGTCCCATGCTTCTTTTAGTAGAAAACTGCACCGGCCCAGTATTCTTCTCAACAAGCATCCCGGAGAGATCCTGTGCCTGCAGGTGCGGGTGCACATGTGCAGTAGAGTGAAAAGCTAGCCTTAAGGCTATGGCGGTTTCAGTACATGTGTGTCCATAGCCTTAACAAAAAATCTGGAGTCTTCACTCTGCGTAGTGCTGCGGCAGAAAGAAGTGTTATGCTTGCTGAGAAGTATCCCAGGCCAGTGCAGTTTTCTGCTAATAGGAGCATTGGCCCAGGGTATTGGGTAAGTTATTACAATTACCGGGGGCGCCTAACATTTGACCGGAGCCAAATCAAGGCTTCCAGTCACTAACACTGAAGAGGGTTCTGCTAGCAGTCGGGGGCCAAAATTAGCCGCAGATTTCAGCAGGCTCATTTTGGCACCTTTTGGCCCTAGCTAGGTGCTAGATACTCCGCTTGTAGCTATAGCCTTGCCTAAGAAGCCATTGTTTATTGCTTAGCCAATGGAGCTTTGGTATGTGATGCAGATAGGTTCATGTTTAACCCTTTAACAGTTTTATAACTGTTATAACCCTTTAATAATTTTATTTACACAGAAGATGTGACCAAGCTGTTTCCTGATATGCCTTTTTTTATCCTACAGTTCGAGGTGCTCAAACAGTTCTTGGAGGGAGGTGGGGATATCCTTGTTATGCTGGGTGAGGGAGGAGAGTCCAAACATGATACCAACATTAACTTTTTACTGGAGGAGTATGGCATTATGGTGAACAATGGTAAGATTGAGGGCATGAACATAAATCTCCTGCCCCTTCCCATTAGTTGGAATCACAGCATATAAAACACATTACATGCAGTGATCACTTAAAAATGCCTCCTTCCACATTTATGGGCGATTATACAGTGTCACAGCATGTAATGTATTTTACATATGGTGATTCCAACTAATGTGAAGGTGCAGGTATTGTCGGATACTTCATCGCCCGCAGGAGAGGAGGTTTCTCGGCAGGTGACGAAGTGTCCCGTGTAATAGGGCCCCTCAGAGACGAAGGCCTGGAGCTCAGTAGCCCCTCTTTTTTCATGTCAATGTATAGTAATGTAGCTTTTTAACTAAAAAAATGCAAATGTATACTAGTCATGGTTATAAAGCATATCATTGTTATGGATGAATCACATTACACATTGTCTAACACCATTTTTTGGTACCTGTTTTTTCTCTCCGCTTCTGCAACAAAAGATTCTGTTGTACGAAATGTTTACTACAAATACTTCCACCCCAAAGAGGCACTTGTGTCCAATGGTGTGCTGAATCGGTAAGCAATAAGCTCTTATTTAAAATGCACATTTGAATGGAAATGAGTTTAACAAGTTTAAAATATTATTACATTGTACTTTATGTCTATACTGTCCCATTTATAGAGTGGATGGAGAGCAGTCTACCTGTCATGTACCATCATAGCCCTACCACATTTAGGTATACAAATGGCAGGGTTGAATAAGGAGTTGTACTGTGGGCTGTTCTTCAACAGAGTACGGGAGTATGTTATTTCTTGCCAGAAGAAGGCACAAGTGGTTATGAGAAAAAGTGTGGTTGTGGACTTCCTCTCTAAGAATCTGTTTACTCTTTATGACAAGGTTTGGCCAGCCTGCCTAGATTTTTTTTAATGTAATTGTTTTTGGACAATCAATACACAGAGCAGGAATATTTTAGTAGGCAAACTTGGCTGAATCCTAGTACTTTTGTAAGATTATAATTGGGCTTCAGCCAAACCAAATCCAAATGATTAATGTCATGTGACTTTGATGCTCTGTGCAACTAAATGCTCCAATTTACTTAAAGGACCAGTAACATCAAAAAATGAAATTGTTTTAAAGTAATAAAAATATAAAGCAGTGTTGCCCTGCACTGGTAAAACTGCAGTGTTTGCTTCAGAAGCACTACTATTGTTTATATAAATAAGCTGCTGTGTAGTTGTGGGGGCAGCCATTCAGAGGAGAAAAGGCTCAAGTTACACAGCAGATATCCATTACTTATCCTGTGCCATATAGCCATTTTTCAATGTTCGCCATTGATACTTAGCAGCTTGTTTATATGAACTATAGTAGTGTTTTTGAAGCAAACACATCAGGTTTAACAGCGCAGGGCAACACTACATGATATTTTCTTTACTTTAAAACACTTTTTCATTTTTTGGTGTTACTGTTCCTTTAAAACAAACACACGGGGCCTGAGCTTTGGTTCAGGTTTCAGCTGAATCTTATGTGAAGGATTCAGTATCCATGCAAATCTAAATGTTTGCCTTCAGTTAATCGAAAAAAAAAAAGGTAAAGCTATTTGGTTACCTCAAAGGGTTGCTCATTATACCAATAAAATCTAAGGTGGCCATAGACCTTAATATTTTTAAAAGATATTGTCATTATCATAAGACCAAAATTAACCTGAAACAAACATTTAAATATACTATTTGTCCATCAACTGAAAATACAATTTCATGCTATACTGTCTTGTTGAACCAGTAAAACTGTGGGTAACCGCCTGCTTGGACCTGCAAACAGTTGGACAATGGATCAATTTCACCATGATCAATGAAAATTTTCTAACCTGCCCAACTGATTTTCTGATGTCAGATGAAAAATCAATAGATACATGCATTTTTGGTACATGCTAACCTCACAATAATTTGACAGATTTTTACAGTCTAAATCTTTCTCGTTTTCACAGGGAGATAAGCAGAGCAGCTGGAAAGGATGTGTCCATGTTTATAGATGATGACAGCACCGGAAACAACTCCAAGTAAGTTCTAAAAAGTGGAATCTACTTTCATTTTTTTTGAGCGGCAAATATTTAGTTACTTCCTTAGATACATCTTGTCATGATTACATGCAATGAGTGCCAATGTCATTACCAAACTAAAGACAAATAAGGTTATGCTATATACATTTTTCGCAGTGCAATAACCCTCTCTCGTGCTGTTCTGCAGGGCCTTAACATTTGTTTACCCATTTGGTGCCACACTAAACATCATGAAGCCAGCCATAGCGGTTTTGTCCACAGGATCTGTCTGCTTTCCACTGAACAGGCCCATATTGGCTTTCTACCAAAGCAAGGTAACTTTCCATTAATTCTTTCTGTAGATCATTTTTTTGTGTAACTTACAATATTTTCTGCTGCAGTGCCTTCAGCCTAAAATATACACGCTAACCAGAAGCCCCTTTAGCAAATCTTAAACAATGAGACTAAAACACCACAGAGAAACCCTTAAAGGAGAAGGAAAGTCTAGGAGCCCTTGGGGGTGCCAAATGGTAGTATTGACTTACCTGTTCATTCTTCATTCTTCAAATTTCCCGTGGGAAATTGCATGTTCAGTAGAATGAAATAGCCGACTTTGAAGTTCGGCTTTTCGCTCTACTGCGCATGCACGAAGGAGAAAAACGGAAGTAGAATGCTCCATGGTGCTCACTGGTATAATCCAGGCCTGTGCAGTTTTCTGCTGATTGGAGCACTGGCCCGGGGTTACAGGTAAGTCGATACAAACACTTTGGAGAGCCTAACATTTGGCACCCCCAAGTTCTCCTAGCCGTTCCTTCTCCTTTAACATTATTCTAGTATAGGAAGTATGACTGTTATGACTGCTACTGTTCATTTTTTAGAATGGTGTGTGCTTTCCCTTCAGCTTGGAAATAACACAGTCTGGAGTTCAGTGGCATATGCACGAAAGTATGCAGCCATGGGTGAATAACGAGGAAGAATAAATATTAATATTACTGTGCATTATTATCCAACCTTTGATGGGTGATTATAATATCTTCAATTTTTTTGTTTTGGTACACCTTTTCCTTTACTGTGCTGAATGAATAAAAGATGCAACATGCAGCACTTCACCTTGGTCCCATAAGTACAGGTCCCATAAAAAAGGATGGGCTCCCTTAAAGGGGTGGTTCACCTTTAGTTTAACTCTTAGGGCTCTTCCAGACGAAGAGATTGCAGGGAGATTTGTAGCCTGCGACAAATCGCCGCGTGTTTGGGGCAACAAATCTCCCTGCATCTCTTCCCCCAGTCTTGCGCCCGGTAAAGTCAAAGTCGCGTGCTCCTATTCACACGCGGAGCGGCGCTTTTGAAAATCGCGCGAAAATGCATTGGCGAGCGTTTTGCTAAAGCGCCGCGTGTGAATAGGCACACGCGACTTTAACTTTAACAGGACCCTCCCTGCAATCTCTTCGTCTGGAAGAGCCCTTAGTATGTTCTAAAATGGCAAATTTTTAATAGGCCTTTCTTTTTATAGTTTTTGATTATTTGCCTTCATCTTCTGACTCTTTCCAGCTTTCAAATGGGGGTTACTGACCCCACCTAAAAAACAAATGCTCTGTAAGGCTACAAATGTATTGTTATTGTTACTTTTAAGTACTCCTCTTTCTGTGCAGACCTCTCCTATTTATATTCCAGTCTCTTCTTCAAATGAGTGCATGACTGTTAGGGTTATTTGGACCATCGCAACCAGACAGCTAAAATTGCAAACAGGAGAGCTGCTGGATAAAAAGCTAAATAACTCCAAAACCACAAATGAAAGCCAATTATAAATTGTCTCAGAATATCACTCAACATCATACTAAAAGCTAACTCAAATGTGAACTAGTGCATTTCTGTACAGAGGAAACCATTACAAAATTAAATGCTTGTGTGCAAGGGTCTTTAAAAAACAAGAAGGAGCACAGTTCTGAGAACAATATATTCTGTTGAACTATTTTGCTGCTTAACTGAATATTATTTTCTTTTAGATGCACAGTGGAAAGCTTGCTGTCTTGGGCTCATGTCATATGTTCAGTGATCAATATCTGGACAAGGAAGAGAATGCAAAGATACTGGTGAGACATTTTATTGCTGGTTTGTAGCATTCTAGTGATCTATTATAGGGTGGGGTATCTGGTCTGGACTGGGATTCAAAATAGGTCCTGGCTTTCCAAGTAAAAAGAGGCCCAATCAGCTCCCCACCAACCCACTAAATAATGACTTTCTATGGCATCTTATGGCAGCCCCTCTGGCCTTTGCCAGGACCCACAGATTGCCAAACCGGGCCTGTGGGGTATTGAAAATCATTGACCTATTTGGTATATAGTGACCCAAAATTTGCTGGAACAACCCACTACAGGGTGCCACATGAAGCTATGAATGGGTCTGTTAATCCCAGTGGGGCTCATATAGGGTGTCTTGGGAGATCAACCTACACAGTGACCCAATAAAATCTAACTGGCTGTAAAGCTCTTAAATGATTTGACTGTTCCATTCACTGTTTGAGGTGCAATTTTATAATTTTAGTATTATTGCTCTTTTCTTGCATGTGACAGGATGTGCTAATGCAATGGCTCACTACTAATGACATCAACCTCAACCAAATTGATGCAGAGGATCCTGAAGTAAGTGACTGAGATTTATGTAGAGAGAACAAGTGTAGTGGGGATATTTAGATATTTAGGTAAATGTGTTAGAGAACTTGCTTACAATGACATGCCAGCATTATCTCCAGGGGAAGATGCCAGATTGTATTTGGTATAGATGTTAATCTTCTTTGGTGATGGTGTACTTGCCAGTACCAGAATATCAGTCTATCTAATATGCTGTCATTGCAGATTTCGGATTACACCATGCTACCTAATACCCAAAAACTCTCCCAGCAATTGCGAGTTTGCCTGCAGGAAGGAGATGAAATCCCTCGGGACTTCACCGCCCTATTCGACATGAGCATCTTCCAGCTGGACACTTCGTCTCTTGCCAAAGTTATTAAGTAAGATACAGCTTAATTTTTCTTCAGCTATTGTTAAGTGAAACCTAGAAACAAGGGGATCTGGGAGTTGTCCAGCAGGTGGACGGGCCTCGCTGTGTGCAACTCTGCATTCTTCTCCTCTTCTTTCTATTTCTCACTTAGTTGCAGTGCCTCTAGTTTGAGGAACTTTCGATCAGGGTTATTTGGGTAGTTTGTGTAGTGATTAGGATTTAAAAGAGTAAACACAGTTGTATGATAGTAAATGGCTTCAGCCAACCACTAACCACGAGTGAAAGAAAAGTTTTTGTGTTATCATTCATATTCTCTGAAAAATGAAGACATCATAAATTCTGCCAGGGTATGTAAACTTATGAGCACAACTGTATATCACAGGCCTATGTTCTTTATTCAGAAAATACTACAAAGCACCAAATACATTTTCCAACACATTTTGATTTGTTAGCCTTTCACTTCCCAATAGTTACTTGCTCTTTTTTCTGTGTCACAGATCTTATGAACAACTGAACATAAAGCATGAGACACTGCAACTCATCCAGCCCCAATTTGAGACTCCTCTTCCTGCACTGCAACCAGCTGTAAGTCCGTTCCCAGAGCATAAATTGCTTAGATATGGTTTATGTAATAAAGTTGTACACATCTTCGTGGCAGTTGCATAAGTGGGTATTTATTTTGATTCTCCTTTTATCTGCTTGGGCATTAATATGTCTTACTAAAAGAGTTATATGTACAGTTACTTCAAGGCTTTCTTTTTCATAGAAAAAAAAACTTTTTGCTTTGGTAAACTAATAGCCTCCGGAACAAAACAATACATAATTGAGTAAATCAACCCCTGTGTTGCTGCAGTTTAAACCCACATTTTCTCTTTCAGGCTTCCTCCCATACAATTTGTACTAGTAATTTGGGTGGCATTTTATTAGATGTTTTAAACATGACCTAGGGTTGGTAAATTACACTCTTAAACTTTCGTCTTAAACCTGCTAATATTATTTGTTACTTCACAGGTATTTCCCCCCTCATTTCGGGAGCTTCCAGCTCCAGCACTGGACCTGTTTGACTTGGATGAGAACTTCTCCTCGGAAAAAGCACGTCTGTCCCAAATCACAAACCGATGTGAGTGCTTCAGTTCCACAGCCTTTCCTTATTCCTGCTCACATCATCAGGAAACGCAAAACAGTAAATTCCCACCCACAAACCTTCATTAAAATCTGTTTTCATCCTTGCCATTTCCTGTAGGCACAGAAGATGACCTGGAGTTTTATGTGCGCAAGTGTGGCGATATCCTAGGGGTAACCAGCAACCTACCCAAAGAGGAACAGGATGCCAAACACATTCTGGAGTACATATTTTTTCAAGTTGTGGAATTCAAGAAACTCAATCAGGTACCAGGAATATTTCAGAATGTTTGACATGATTGTGCATTAGGTATTATGTTAACAGTAGAATGAAATGCAGAATTACCAATTATCCCACTCCGTTTTATAAACTAGAAGAAAATAAGTGCATATAATAAGCATTCAAAGTATGCTAAATGTATTGTTTTGATATTTGATACAGGAACACGACATGGACACAAGTGAGGCTGGGTTTCAGAGCATCTGAGATTAACTTGTTTACCTCCTCAATGATACTGTTGAGCCAATGGCCAAAAAAAAAATCAGATCACCTATCATTTATTTATTGATAATTCTTTATTTTATTATTTTTTTAATATCAAATAATCTGTTGCCTTTAGTTTGTACAGAAAGGGTGCAACTGCACGGAACATTAAATATCTTTATAAATAACTGAATGCCTTTCAATCTCTGTCACTCTCTGAGTTGTTGACTTTGACATATGAAAATGATTGAATGTGAATATTGAAATAATACTTGCTTTATTTATTCACTTTGTTATGGATTCAAGACTTGACGATGGAGAGGAAAATCAATACAGTAGCTCACACTACAAGGCATAAACAATAATAAGCAACAAAATATTTTGAGAATTTACTCTTGTGCCATGCCATCTATGTCCTAAGAAGAAGATAAATTCTACTCATAAACAAGGTGTGATTGTTCTTTAAAGGGCAAGGAAAGGCAAAGAAATAACATCCCATTTTTACTTTCTTTAATGAAAAAGAAATCTATCTCCAATATACTTTAATTAAAAAATGTGTACTGTTTTAATAAGAAACCTGACTGTATGCAGTGAAATTCTCCCTTCATTTACTGCTGTGGATAGGAATTGTCAGACGGTCCCTAACTTCTGGCAGGGAAACAACCATACTTATGAACAGCAGGGGGAGCCCCTGCCTTACTTACCAGCCATGCAGAACTCAAGCAGCTTTGTTTTTTGATAATTTATGACGATCCCTAAGAAGCCCAGACCACACTGAGCATGTGCGAGTCTTGATATTGCAGAGATGTCTAACAAAGTTACAAGATGACATCCCCCTGTGGCCAACTTTGAAAGCATAAATCATTTGTTTGATTAGGCTTGTGGTGTAGTAAGTTCATGTTTAGTATACAAAATACAGCATTTCTAGCCTTATTCTATTTTACACTTTCCTTGCCCTTTAAAGGAGAGCTAAAGCTTAACTAAAGAAGTAACTAAAAAGGTTGTACATTGTTTTGTGCTTCTGTACCAGCCCAAGGCAACCACAGCCCTTTAGCAGTACAGATCTGTGTCTCCAAAGATGCCCCAGTAGCTCCCCATCTTCTTTTCAGCTGATTCACATGCTCTGTGCTGCTGTCACTTACTGAGCTTAGGGACCCACTCACAATATACAGTACACATAGAATAGAAATGTCACAATTTAAGGCTGATTAGTAATTAATACAACTAATTACTACATGTCAGCACAGAAACCAGTGCAGTTGGCATCAGATAATCAGCCCTGTAGCATCAGCTTATTTGACAGGCCAACCTTATTTTCTGCTTGATAATTTTGACAACCCCTAAGCTTAGTTTCTTAACAGCTGCTCAGAGCCCACTGAGCATGTGAGTGTCACAGACACTTTCCAAGATGGTGACCCCCTGTGACAAGTTTGAGGTCCTAGATCATTGCTGCTATTGACAAGCTGCAACTTTAGGCTGGTGCAATAAGTTCAGTATATAAAATACTGAATTTTTAGCCGTATTAATTGTTAGGGTTTAGTTCTCCTTTAATGTTCAGATGGGAAATCCTCTTTACTGCTGCATGCCAGTAACATTGCGTTTTTTATGCAAATTATTTAGCTGCTAAGTAACCACTTCTCATCTCAGTTACTGCCTCCAGGGCTTATGAAAACAACCGCCGTCTCTATTTGCTATGTATTCTGATAAACACCATAGCATTTTAATATATGCCTTGTAGGCATCTTTCAGATACCTGAGGCTTTAACATTTTCTTGAATGCACCAGTTTAAGGAGAAGGAAAGGGAAAAAATCAATACCTATCTCCTTGTATTGTACTCCCCAAGACGTCCAAATTCGCTATTGCAGAAAGTCACATAGGAATAGAATTGTAACAAACCCTGCACACCCTGGCCATCCGAAGGTGAGTGAACCCCAGGTGCCCGGTGAAAGAGGATATGGCAGCTTCAAATGCAGTAATGAAGAAAGGAACACCAGCACAACGTGGTTGATACTAGCAGGCGTAGCCTTCCTCGTTTATTTGCGGACAGGGCCGCCATTAGAAATCACTGGGCCCCGTACAACAAAAATTTTGGGTGATTAGAAATCACTGGGCCCCACCCACCCGAGCACCCAAACTATATATATATTATATATTTTATTTAAAAATTGGTGGTCAGGCCCCCCGACATGTTAAAAAAAAAAATTGGGGCCCCATAAAATATATATATATTTTTTTAAATTGGTGGTCAGCCCCCCGACAAGTTAAAAAAAAAATTGGGCACCAAAAAAATTTTTTTTTTTTTTTAATTGGTGGTCTGCCCCCCGACAAGTTAAAAAAATTGGGGCCCCAAAAAAATATTTTTAAAAAAAAATTGGTGCAGGGGCCTATAGAGTATTGAAATAAATATTGGTGGCCAGAGGATTAAAAAACAAAACCCACATTGGTGTCAGTAGAATTAAACTCGTGGCTTCAGGACTTCAGTTATAGCTGTTTTAGTGACTTCGGGTATTTTCGCCGCTTCAGGACTTCGCAAACGTTTGGCACTTCCGCATTATGCGCAGGACTTCACAGAGAGGTGAGTGCTTGCTGCTGCGCTCGTAAGGGGGCCCGGCTCTTTGAATAATGTAGCACTGCCAGGCCCCCCCTTCAGCCCCGGGCCCGGGACACTTGTCCCCCCTGTCCTCATGGCGGGCCTGTTTGCGGATGCAACGTTTCGGGCGTAACCCCTTTGTCAAGCAAAGAAAGTCACATAGGCCATTCTAATCGGGTAGAATCTCTCCTTCTTTGGATTGCTTATTTAGTTTGGCAGGCACCATCTTAGTAATGTAGCGAAAGCTTCCTTCACCTCCATCTCCTTATTGTGCATGCACCAAAAAAATAGTTGCCCCCAGGAGTGTCACTACTAACGTAGCGCTCAGTAAAGCAGTGCCAGCAGCTCAGTAGTGGTAGTGTCCCCTCGCAGCGCACTGCAAGTGCTAGATGCTGAGTAATCTTGTGTTTTTATATCAGAGGTCCCCAACCTTTTTAACCCATGAGACATTCAGATGCAAAAAGAGTTGGGGAGCAACAAAACAAAAAAAAAAAAAGTTTGAGTGGTGCAAAAATAAGTTTTGTGATTGGCCATTTGCTAGACCTGGACTGGCAGCCTTACAGGAAGTTCTGTTTGGCAGTGCAAGTGGTTTTTAGGCAACCAAAAATTTTGAGGATCATCGCTTTATATGGTCACAGAACCCCTCAGGGACTTCTAATATCCTTCTATTTTAGAATAGGGGGTTCTTTCTCTGTATACTCTGACCCCTTTGTGAGAGCATTGCCTAATTGGCAACATTAACAAGTTTAAGAAGGGCAATATGCATAGGCGATCTGACTTGTAAAACCAGATATTTAGCTTCTTGTACATCAGAAGGTGGGGCTCCTGCTTTTCTTTAGGGCTAGGCCAGACGGGGAGATTCGGGGGCATTTTATCGCCTGGCGTCTTCTCGCCGCGACTTGTAGCCCCCGAACCTCCCCGAATAGCCACTTACCTAAGCGCACCGGCGTTGCTTGAAAACGCCGGCGCATATCCACACGGAGCGGTGCGCTTTTTAAAATTGCTCCAAATTGCCTGGCTACAAGTCGCGGCGAGAAGTTGCCAGGCGATAAAATGCCCCCGAATCTCCCCGTCTGGCCTTAGCCTTAAGGTTTTTACTTTACCAAAGTGGAGACGCTGACCTAGCAAGCCTTATCTTATGATTGTTGTATTGATGAACACAGTGGCCAACACAGATCGTTTGTGCAATTATGGTCATTTTTTCTTGTCAAAAAGTTCCAGTGTTTCTTCTGATTGTATAGACCTGCTCTACCCTCATTTACTATAGATAGTAACTTTAGATAACAAGCTACTTTGCTCATTTCGGTGGAGTGAAAAGTCTTAATTTTTCCCGTCCTTTTATAAGGGAATTAGTTATAGCAGTGGCCACTGACCAAACACATTACCAAGGTTTCTACATTAAAGTTCATGCATGGAAATGCCAACTGCCATTGTTTTGTTTGTGAAATACTGGCAACAGTACACTGGCACAAAACCAGGTGAAAGGAGTTAAGGGAACAGCTATGTTTATATCATTAAAAAAAAAAAATTTAGCAGTGTTATGTAGATTTCAGGCTGGATCTCATCTTACCCCTAAAGTTCAGCATTAAGCACACTAGGGGCATTTAACTAGAGGGAACTTATGGAAACCATTCTGAGCACAAGCAACACACAAAACTATTAATAATTAGGCTTTATTTACATACAAAATCTTAGATGCATGATTCTAATGAGAAGCAGTGTATTTAATAGCACATATATATATTATAGCTACAATGGTCTACAGAATCAGCCATAATCAAAATGGTCAGCAACTACTGCTTTACTCAAAGGATTAGGATGTCACCTCCAGCTGCCACCTCATCAGCAGACAGATGGAATGAATGGAGCAAGTAGGGTAAGAATGGGGGCATTTGAGGCAAGTGGGATTTCAGAGGCACCAAGTTGGCGCTGGTAGTGGGATGGCTGTAAAAAGGATCGACCCACATCTTTATGCATGACCCCCAACCCACTGGGAAATTTGAGAAGCTGGAACCTGTGAATTTGATCAGAGCCACTTCTGACCATCAAGTCAGAGACAGAAACATCCAGAGTTGGATCTTTTTTTTTAATAAAGTTGAACTCAGAGAGTTCCCAGAATGGTGGTGCAGAAGGCTTCTGTACCCCAACAGCATGGATCACCATCTCTGAATCTTGCAGTTTAGGTACTTAGCTTTAGTGTTTAGGTACACACTTCCCCATCAGTGACCTCTTCCTTATAGGGAGTGGACACTTTGGCACCATAGAATACCTCCAACAATAGAGTTACTTAGTGGTTCTGGGGCTAAAGCAGAATGTTCAAACACCTGACAATCAGGTGGTTGTAATGGAGATTTCCTAAACGGTCAGTCGCTGCTTCCCTCCACTTACAAAAGGGGTGGACTCAAACCTTAAGCAGGAATGTCAACCCCCCAGACTTGGGACTGGTTCAATGAGCAAGCTTTTCAATCTTTGAGGAACAAGGAGAAGAGATACCTGTGGCCACAAATCCCAAGTCCATGATCTCTGTCAGCATGAGGTTGGAGCTGTCCCAGCGGATATACATCTTAGGGGTTTCTTCCAAACCTAAGAAGCAAAATGTGGTAATGGAGTATTAGATACTGTATTTCAGAGTTGAAACCAGGAATGTTAAGGCACCCATGTTGATGTAAGGTTTACTTCCGCGCCAATTAATGCTGCCTCATCATCAGTGTCCCCACACTGGAATAGCCACCCTTACACCTAACTATACAAGGCATATTAACATTTAGCAAGAGATCCAATTGTAATGGGTCAGGAAGAAATATTTTATAAGCTGGGCTGGGATAACCATTTGCTAAAATCCAGGAGGAACTATGGAACTATGGAAAATACCTGAAGCCACGAAAGAAGCCAAAGAAAACTGAAGAAGCTACCATTGCACCAATGGTTTTTTAAAAAAAATTCTTTGGGGCCCCTAACTACAAATTGATTTTTGTAAGGGGCGAGCCTGGCCACCAACTTTTAAAGAAAAAAATTCCAGGGCTGGGCCAAGGAGTAAGCAGAGTAGGCATTTGAGCGCACTCCGTTTTCGCTCCATTTCAGTAATTTGCGCACGCGCGCTAATCAGCACATGCGCACACTCAGCAGACTCTGGGCTGGGCAGGATGCCTAGGGCGCCTGCCTGGCCTAACTCTGAAAAATTCTATGGGGCTCCTGACCACCAATGGGTTTTTCTAACTTGTGGCGGGGGACCCAATTAAGGTTTTTTAAAAATTTTATGGGGGGGGGTTAGCCCACCAATTTTTTTAACTTGTAGGGGGGACACTTGCCACCAATTTAGGTTTGTTTTTACTTTTATGGGGGTCCCCTGACCAGGGCTGGCTTTACATAGGCCTGCTGCTGTTCATCGTCCATGTCCCCTCCTCTTCCTTTGTGCGCATGCCCAAATTTTCAACATGGAGCCTGGAATACTGGGGATTGGTGCACAGGAAATTGTAAAAACTATTGTATCTCCTGTGAATCACCAGTGCTTCCTAACCAATGTGGGTGTGGTTGGACAACATGCCGCCACTTAAAATTCTGCTGCCCTACTAGGGTTTTCACCTTTTCTGGAAAAAAATACCGACCTTCCTATAGATTTATCTTTTTTTCCCTATTAATAACATTGGGATCAACCTGGCCAGGTGGCAACCCTATGCCCTACACCCGGGCCTTTCCAAAAAATCCAGGCCTTCCCCTGACACCCAATAGTTTTTTAGCGCCCATATTTGTGTGGCTTTACTTTGGTGTGGGGGTTCTAGTGCAGGGCCAAGAAAATGTTGTTTTATGGGCCGTGATTTCTGATGGCTACCAGTGCCAGTCCAGGAGGATTCTGGAGGGTTATGTCTCCAAACAACATTGGTTTTGTCTGCCCAGAGCAGTGAATTAAAATACGTTGGGTCCCCCAAAGCAATATGACCTGTATCCCACTCATGTAGGGTTGCCACCTGGCCAGTAAAAATGTTGCTTGATGCCAAAAACCACCAAGAATATTATAGGAAGGCCAGTATTTTTTTTTTCCAGAAAAGGTGGCAACCCTACACTCATGGCAGCCATTTAGATAGACCTAGTTTTATGAAACACAGTCTTTACATTTACTGTTTTTTATAGTTTATGTTTCTTATTGCTTAGGACTCTTTTGTTCTTATTTCTAAACATTCTTCCTGGCTACTAGGGGACTCATACCCTAGCAACTAGACAGCAGTTTAGCTTCTAGACCCAAAAACTGCAGAATGATTGCTATATTACCCAAAAACAAATGCAAACGCCTCGCAATTGATCATAAAACATACCTCCCAACATTTTGGAAGTAAAAAGAGGGACACATTTTTTTTTTTCGCAACTAGTGTGGCTAAATGTTTGACCATGCCCATTTTTGTGGCCACACCCCCTAATTACCATGTTCATTTTACAGAATTTGTCAGATTATGAAACTTTAAAAATATTTCTCCTGTTACAATTACTTATTTTCTTATCTCAAAAGTGTTATAAAGTATCTTATTTGCACCCGTTCTAGGCTCTCTGCCAAAAGCCAATTAAGTCAACAACAAGTTTCTTTTTCTGGCTGTTCAGTGCAGAGAAAAGAGGGACTTTCAAGTACAAATGAGGGACTGTCCCTACAAAAAAAGGGACAGTTGGGAGATATGCATAAAATCCTAGTGTTACTTATATCTGAAAGGTAATTTTTAAAGGAAATACATGGCAGCTCCAACAGTCGACTACTTAACAAAAAATGAAGTGTTTTAAAGTAAAGAAAATATCATGTAGTGTTGCCCTGTAATGTTAAAACTGATCTGTTTGCTTCAGAAACACTACTATAATTCATATAAACAAGCTGCAAAGGCGGTAATTGAAACACGGCTATATGGCACAGAATAAATAATGGATAACCGATAACATTATGTTCTACAGAGCTTATCTGCTATCTGCTGTGTAACTTGAGCCTTTTCTTCTTTAACTAGTTGACCCCATGGCTACACAACAGCATATTTATATAAACAATAGTAGTAGGGTTGCCACCTGTCCGGTTTTAACCCAGACAGCCCGGTATTTTGAAGGGCTACCCGGGTCATTGCTTCGTGCCCAGTTTTCCAAATAAGGAAAACCAGGAGGGATTAGCTTGATTGATGCCGCGATCGGACAATCAACGATCGCGTCGTCATTGCTCCGCCCCGTGACATCACGGGCACACCCACCGACGTCACAGGCCCGCCCCCCTGTCTGGCTTGAGCCACAGGTAGGGTTAGGGTTGCCACCTTTTCTTAAAAAAAATACCGGCCTTCCTATATATTTAGGTTTTTGCCTATTAGTAACATTGGGATCAGCCATCAAAAATACCGGTCAGGCCGGTAAAAAAACGGCCAGGTAGCAACCCTAGGCAGGGTTGCCATCTTTTCTTGAAAAAAATACCGGCCTTCCTATATACAGTATTTGTATTTTTTTCCTATTAATAACATTGGGATCAACCATCAAAAATACCGGCCAGGCCGGTAAAATACCGGCTGGGTGGCAACCCTAGCGACAGGGAAAGGTGGCAACCCTAAATAGTAGTGTTTCTGAAGCAAACACTGCAATTTTACTAGTGCAGGGCAACACTGATGTATATTTTTATTAGTTTAAAACAATTTAATTTTTTGTTGTTACTGGTCCTTTAAAATATGACGTGGTGATGTCAGAGTAACCATTACCCATAATGCACTGCGTCACGATCTACGACGAAACGACGACTTTTGCCAAAAAAAAAAAAAAAACAGTTCGTAAACTTTCGGAATTCTCTCGTGTAGCGTCAGAATCTGGCCCCGCCTCTATCGTCGATTGGATGCCGGGTGAGCTTCTCCCTCGCCGCGCTAACAGGTTATTGGTTGACGATGAACGCGTGGCTCTGCCCACATATGGAACTGACAGGTGCCTACAGCGCAGCAGTAAAGGTTGTAGGCCAGCCAAGGGGAAAAGCTCAGCCCCGGAAAGGGAGTTCCGCGGATGCGTGCGCAGCTGGCGGGAGATAGGAAATCACAATAACGCCCGAGACGGCGCACTGAAGTGTCCTGAGCAGCAGAATGTACCGGCGGTCCCGTGGGTGAGCTTGGGTACCAGTGTGTGCAATTGTGGAGCTCCTCATTGGGGATAGATGCGCATGTTAAACCTGGCGCCCTTTGTTTAATGCTTTTTTATTCGCTGCTTTGCGCTGTCTTGAAGTTCTGAGCCGACACCCTGCTCTCTGATATTGTATCTCTGCACTTTCGCCTGTGCTTTACCCTCTCGCCTGCTGATCCTTTCTCTGTTTCTTATTTCTCCACATTGTGCACTTTCCTATCTGGCACCAGTTGGCCTTCATTCTGCTCTGTGTCACATGTTAGCCTTTTTAATATTCACCACGTTTTCTCTACAGTTCGACTACCCTGTGCTTTCCTCAGCTTCTGGGCTTCGCTGCTTTCTACTTTTAACTTGCATGGGCGTCTCTGCAGTTCTTTATTTCCTCAGATTCCTCGCATTCCCTTTGTGTCCCCTCCCCCATGATGACTTTCCTGCCTCCCCAAACTATTCTTCCCTGTGGTCTCCTTTCCCCAGTGTCACTCTCCCCCAACTTGGCTTCCCTGGTCTTCGAAATAATCGCACGCACTCCTGCAGCCAACTGGTACGATAAAAGTTGAGCTTTATTCTGTTATGTGAAGTCAGGTGCCTTAAAAGTTAGGACGCCTGACTTTTAACATAATGGAATAAAGCTCAGCTTTTATTGTACCAGTTGGCTGCAGGAGTGCGTGCAATTATTTTGTTCTACGCTTAAGCTACGGGCTTGGGGCACAGCACCCTGGCCAGAGACCGGGCTTGGTGAGTTGCGATATCTACTGACAAACATCTTGTATTGGAATCTCTAGAGATTTGGGATGTAGCGCAGGACCTGGGGTATTACACCCGGGTCACCTTCTCTTTTGGGTGAGCCATAGGGTTGATAATATAAAGAAAGGTTTTCTGCTTTGACAAAAAGCATTTTCTGTGTAATTAGTACAAGGGCTAGAGCTAACAAAAAACATTTTATCTTTAGGGATGCACTGAATCCACTATTTTGGATTCGGCTGAACCCCCGAATCCTTCCCGAAA
>CM044448.1:29134511-29148577 GCA_024363595.1 Xenopus borealis
CCCCCCCCCCCGCTTTGCCCCTGTGCTCTTAGTTCAACAACTTAGAACTTCATTTTCATTCTGAAGCTTCCTTTTGCTTGTCATTCTGAAGCTCCCTTCTGCTTGTTTTGCTATCTGTGCTTTTTTATTTTTAATCCTTCTTAAAGAAAGATGATGTTGTATTGCAATTCACGAAATATATCTTTGGATTAATAGTATTTCTTTCTTGGTGTGAATTGTATTCCGATATATTACATCGCAAAGCACCTTTATGCAAAATGTGTGGAACAGCCATAACATCTCCCACCCTCTGGCTTCCCTTTGCAACCCATCCCACTGATTACTTTTAGGGAAATCCAAAATTACTTCCCTAGTGCAGTGTTTTCATTGTTGCTCTTGATAATTCCTCCCCAGTGCCACATGTTGGAACTTTACTTTCCCCTTCTGGCTGTCCTTGCTTGTCTGTGCTATTTGATAACCAAGCAGAGATGGATAACTAGAGAGACTACCTTGGGATTTGGATCAGGGAGAAAGAAGGATTACCTGCCATCAGACACCCTTTGTTTTAGCTCTGTTTTGCTCTAGATCATTGATCCTCTAACCAGTGGCTCATGAGCAACATGTTGCTCACTAACCCCTTGGATGTTGCTCCCAGTGGCCCTGAAAGCAGGTGCTTATTTTTGAGTTCCTGGTTTGGAGGCAAGTTTTGGATGAATAAAAAACAGCTTTATGGCAAAACAGAGTCTCCTGTAGGCTCATTCCCCAGAGGTTCTACCAAATGGTCAATCCCAACCCTTATTTGGCATCTCCAGGAACCCTTCTCATGTTTGTGTTGCCCCCCAACTCTCTTTAAATTTTAATGTGGCTCATGGTTTAAAAGAAAAAAAAAAATAGATTTGATCCCTGTTGTACATCAGACACCCTATACCCTAGGACAGTGATCCCCAACCAGCAGCTCTTGAGCAACATGTTGCTCTCCAACCCTTTGGATGTTGGATGTTGCTCCCAGTGGCTTGGAGGCAAGTTTTGTTTGCAAAAACAGAGCCTCAATTTAAGATGACAATCCACATAGGGGCTCCCAAATGGCCAATCACGCACTTATTTGGCAGCCCAAGAACATTTTTCATGCTACCCAACTCCTTTTACTTCTGAATGTTGCTCATTGGTTTAAAAGGTGGGGGATCCCTGCCCTAGGAGATTTGTGCGTCTTTAATTATTCTGAAGCTGTTTGTGTATTGCTGAGACACTTCTTGTATGTCAACTGAATGACATTGATCATTTTTTTTCTTTCAACCAAACAGCGATGATCTTGAAGATTTGCAATATCAGGACACAGACTCTGATGTCCCAGAGCCAAAGGAAAACAGGATCAAAGTGAAATGGACCCCAGAAGAGGTGAGATGATTGTGAAATTGCTTTGTTTTTCCTTGGGATTGGGACAATGTTATTGTCTGTCTTGCCTATTGCTGGATCTGACTCCTAATTGTCTCTTCAGTGCTCGACTTTGGTTGTCCTACTGTTGTTGCATAGTCTGCATAGATTATACTGAGCTGGTCCTTCCTCCATGGGCATCAGAATGCTTCCCTAGCAACAAAGGCATCACAATTTGTTACCTTTTTCATTTGATCATTGGTTACCTGTCACTCCTCTTTCTTAGGTCATACATAAATAAATTTCCCATTGAGGTTTCCAGCTGTACACTTTACTATTTATTTCTGTTTTGCATTAGGATGAGACTCTAAAAGCCTTGGTGAAGAAGCATGGACAAGGTGAATGGAAGACAATTGCCAGTAACCTTGCTGTAAGTGCCACCCTACATTTCGCCATGCGTTTAGGGTCGTTTACTTCTGCCACTGGGTGGAAAAAATCATTAGTTTGTGCTTCTTCTGGCGCACATGAATCTCAAGGATTCTTCAGTATCAACAGGTGCACACTTAAGCAGGACAGACTTGCCATGAAAGTTTATGTATGCACATACCTTTAATAAATGCTGAAACAACAGATGCACTTAAAGCTGCATTCATACATGTCCCATGGGCATTTATTTTAGATGGAAATATGTTTTACTACATCATTGTCTGGAGACCTGCAGGAGTCCTTTCTTAAAGGACAGATAAAACAATGCTTACCAAACCCTCTGTGGGTTCGCCTATGGTGTATTTATTCATATAGGTCTGAAGGCTAAAAAGTGTCAAGAATCAGTTGGTGTCTTTCTACACATACCTAGTGGATTTTTCCAATAAGGGTAAATCGAACCCACAAATTTTGTGTTATGGCTCTGGACAGATGAAACTTTTCTGTCAGTGCTGTTAGATTCTAAAATCTATGGGCATAGGACACTTAAAGGGTCAACAACCTATATTAATTATGATAGTTTAGAGGGTGGTTTCAATAAGGTATTTATGCCTTTTTCATCTTCCTGCCTTTTTCAGAATCGCACTGAACAACAGTGTCAGCACCGCTGGCTTCGTGTTCTTCATCCTGACTTGGTTAAGGGTCCGTGGACAAAAGAGGAAGATGAGAAGGTATGGGGTGCTGTACCTTAAAGGAACTTTTCAGTGTAAATCTAAAAACTGGATAAACAGCCTGTGCAAAATAAAAAAATGTTTCTAATCTAGTTGGTTGGCCAAAAATGTAATGTATAAAGGCTGAAGTGACTCCATGTCTAACATAATAGCCAACATTCTACTTCCTGTTTCCAGCTCTCTTGGTTTCCCCTGATTGGTGGTTACCAGACAGTAACCAATCAGTGATTTGAGGAGGGCACATGAGTCATTGCTGCTTTTGAATCTGAGCTGAATGCTAAGGATCAGTTGCAAACTCGCTAAACAGTTAGTAGTAGTCAGTAGTAGTGTTCTAGCTATTATGTTAGACATCCAGTCACTCCAGCCTTTATACATTACATTTTTGCCTAACTATATTAGAAACCAGTTTTTATTTTCACACTGAACTGTTTCTTTAAAAGGCAAGACAAGATATACCAGGTATCGGCTTCCTCTCTGCAGACATTGGTCTGTAGGGGGATGGTGTGAGCTCAGACTGTAAGGCCCTGCTGTTTGCCCATCCTTGCACCATCATGTGATTTACTTTGAACTTTGCATTCATCTTCCTAATCTTTGCCTAGGTAATTGAGCTGGTGAAGAAGTATGGCACCAAGCACTGGACCCTGATAGCTAAGCAGCTCAAAGGCCGCATGGGCAAACAGTGCCGCGAACGCTGGCACAATCACCTTAATCCAGAAGTGAAAAAGTCCTCATGGACAGAGGAAGAGGATAGAATTATATGCCAAGCCCATAAAGTACTGGGAAATCGCTGGGCTGAAATAGCAAAGCTGCTTCCTGGGAGGTAAGAGAAAATGTATCTTTGCATATTCAGAACTGTTTCAGTATTGTGGTCAGATTTTCTGAGCACAAAAGTAATTTATTTTTATTGCATTTAATAAATGAGTCAATATTTGTTAAAATATTCCCAGAAAACTTTTGATTCTTTAAAAAAACTTAATTTTGAAGTCTGACCTGTAGTTAGACATATTGTCAATTTCCCAGCTGCCCCTGGTCATGTGACTTTTGCTCTGATAAACTTCAGCCACTCTTTACTGCTGTACTGCAAATTGAACTGATATTACCCCTCCCTTTCTCCCCCTCCAGCAGCCAACAGAACAATGGGAAGCTAACCAGATAACCGCTACCTAACACAAGATAACGGCTCCCCAGTAGATCTAAGCAAAGCACTCCGTAGTAAAAAACCATGTCCCACTGAGACTCCAGTTGCGTTAGGATGGAATTACTTTCTGGCAGGCTGTTGTTTTTCCTTCTCAAAGTGCTGGCACAAGTCACATGGAAAGAATGTCTAGCCCCATGTAAGATTTCAAAATTGAATAAAAAAATCTTTCCTCTTTTGAGAAATGGATTTCAGTGCAGAAGTCTACTGTCCCATGACAGTATTATAAGTAACATAAATAAGTACTAGGTTTCCATGGGCCTACAGGAGTTTTTGGAGATGTTTATGTTTAAATAAGTGTTTACACTTGCCTGTACAGGTGACCGTTTATGTAAAGATTAGCTACTTGGTGATGGAATAAACAGAATGAGTTAAATTGTCCAAACATGGCTACTGTCCTAGTGCAAACGGCCTCCATAGATTCCAGTGTATGAACTGATTTTTGACTCCAGGCCAAGGATTGGATTCGTTCAATTTGGCCTTGTGTGTGGGTGAACAATTGGCCCTAGGTCTGGCAACGTCATTTTCTGCAAGTTTCCCAGCACTGCTGGGCAACATTATAACATTATTAAGATATTATTTTACTTTATATAGTGCTAAGATATTCCTTAGTGCTTTCACATCATGTGCCACCCTAGTTTCTTTTGCACCAATGGGAAACTACCCTTTTTATTTATTTTTTTTACATTACAGTAGTTGAGGGAGAAAAATGATTTGATCTTAAATGACTGTATATATTCTGTTATTAAAAAAAAAAAAAGTATCAGGCTTTTGCTAAGTTACCATCACCTTCAATGTTTCCAGGTCTGTCCTTTTAACTTACGGAGCTTAGCACGCCTTCAAAACTGCTACTGAATAACGGGGTATTGGCTTACCTACTGTAGCTAAAACTGTATGCTAATAAGCAAGGAGAAGCTAATTGGGATGCATTTTGTGTAACTGCAATTGGGCTGCAGCGGTTTTGCAACCTTTGTTTGTGTTTCTGGCCTAGATTGTCTTTGGGAGCAAATCTAGTACCAATGCACCTGCTTCTGCTCTGCAATGCCAGGAAGCAAGATAAAGTATGTTACATGATGGTATCAACTGTCTCTACTATGCTACTCTGCAGTTAATTTTTGAGTCAACTGTTGGTGCACAGAAGAGGGTACCTACTTGTTGACTACCATGCATGTAGAAACCATTAAGTTGCGGTCTGTCTGAAGCTGACTTTTTCTTATAACCCACCTTTTGCTTGCAGGACAGATAATGCTGTGAAGAATCATTGGAACTCTACCATCAAACGTAAGGTGGAGACTGGAGGATTCCTCACTGTGAAGAAGGCCAATGGGCAACAAGAAGAAAGGGAAGACTCTGGGTACCAAGCTGCAGATGACCAGGTACAAGGTTTATGTTGTACAACACCTTTATTGTTGAATCTGACTATTCTATTAGCAATACAGTTCTTGGTCTGAAACACTCATTATTGTGGATTTTTTATTTTTTTTTGTAATTGTAGAATCATGTGTTGCTCTCTGAACCTGTGGGAAAGAGTGCTAACATTCCTGAGGAGCCATCACACCTACCTGAGCAAGAAAGTGAAGGTGAAGATTCTAATTCTGAATCTGTCCCACTCTCTGACACAGCCATAGTAGATTCTGCTCCAGAAAAGTGGATGGTGGAATATGTGAATTTCCTGGTGCCAGGATCAGACATAATGGAATCTGTAAGTTTTCTCTTAAAAATAGTAGAACTCTACATTTAGGGGCAAATTTACTAAAATTCACCCAAAATCCTACGAATCTATTCGAAATTCGATAAGCATTAGACTATCGAATGCTTATCAAATAGTTTTAGGCTATCATTTTGCCCGATATTGGATTTCTCGATGAATTTGTACAATCGGATACCGATTCGAACGCTTCGATCGTACGAATGGTATTCAAGCAGGACTTCGCAAAAGAAGCCTATGGGGGGGGGGGTCCCATAGGCTTCTATTGGTATTCGGTAGGTTCAATCTGGCGCAGTAGGCATTCGAAGGATTTTAAAATTTTAAATCCTTCGATCATTGAATATACGATCATTCGATGTATTCAATGAGGCCAAATTTTGCATATTCGAATATCCAAAAAAATCGTACGATCATATTTGATCAAAGTACGATCCATTCACGTGAATTTTGTAAATTTGCCCCTTAGTGTTGTTTTTTTTTTTTCTTTCTTTTTTCGGGACCAGAAAAAAAAAGTGTAAATGTATTATGCGCTCTATATTGTTTGAACTACAGAGATTTGATGTTACATACTACAGATGGCTAATGCATACTGCTTGTAAAACATATAGAGTGTTGAAATATACACATGTATCTCTTCCTAAGACTCCTAACCAGTTATAATCCGTTTTGGTAACTTACAAAACTGTTTTCTAGTTTGAGCTTTAAAGAACTAAATCTTAATTGAATAAGTAGGTCAGAAATGTTGTACATTGTTTTAGCCTTCTTTACCAGCCAAGGCTACCCTAGCATCGCAGTGAATATTTGTGTCTCCAACATTGCATGTCTTCTTTTCTGCTGATTCACTGCACATGCTCTGTGCTGCTTTTACTTACTGAGGAAAGGGAACGAGTATATACAGTACACATTGAATATGTCACAATATAAGGCTGATTAATAATTAATGCAGATTACGATGTTTGCTCCGCAACCAGTGCAAGTAGCATCAGAATTTAACAATCAGCCCTGTAGCATCAGGATACATTCCAGACAAAACTTCATTTTCTGCTTGATAAATTGTGAAGATCCCCAAGTTTTATGACTTTCCAAGATGGTGACCCCTTGTGACAAGCTTGAAGTCCTGGATCATTGCTGCTATTGACAATATGAAACTTTACTCTGGTGGAATAAGTTCATTATATAAAATGTGGCATTTTTTTCCAATATTAATTTTTAGGGTTTAGTTCTCCTTTAAAACATGCTCATTTTAGTCCACTGTCCATTTTTCTTAAGCTCACTGAAAAGCTTGGTCTGAACATTTTTTTTTTATTAATATGTTCTTACATAGCATGAGATGGGATGTCTGCAATTTTGTGTCAATGGAAAAATTATGCTTTAAGTAACAGTAACACCAAAAAATTAAGTAAAGAATATATCATGGTAGTGTTGCCCTGCACTGTTAAAACTGATCTGTTTGCTTCAGAAACACTACTATAGTTCATATAAACAAGCTGCTCAGTAGCAATGGCAGAAATTGAAAAAAGGCTACATGGCACAGGATAAATAATGGATAACAGATAACATTATGTTCTACAAAGCTTATCTGCTATGTAACTTGAGCCTTTTCTCCTTTGACTAGTTGCCCCCATGGCTACACAACAGCTTATTTAAATAAACAATAGTAGTGCTTCTGAAGCAACCACTGCTGCTTTACCAGTGCAGGGCAACACTGCATTTTTTTGATGTTACTGGTCCCCTGGAGGTCTGGGTTCACTGCTTTTGTTTGAATGTGTTCTAGGACCCTGAAGCATGGTGTGAATTGTCCAGTTTTGATCTGGGAGAGGACTCTACAGTCAGTGATGTTGGCAGCCCCACCCACGCTGCTGTTACTGACAAACCCCAGGCTCCTAACGTCACAGAATACCGCCTGGATGGCAACACCCTCTCTGACCTATGCAAGGGAAATAAAGGGGAGCTGATACCCATATCTCCTCAACCCCAGACGGCTTTTGGAACACCTCCCTCTGTGCTGAAACATTATAAAAAAAGAAAGATTACCCTGTCACCTGTTACAGAGAATGGTGGTAGCATTACTGCATCAATTACAGAAGCAAACAGCATGACCCCAAAGAGCACACCAGTGAAATCCTTGCCTTTCTCCCCATCTCAGGTAAGACAATAAGAAAGTGCTTCTCTCTTAAAGTGCACCTGTTGAGTAAAAATATTATCCCCAACCAAAGGTGTGGGCTAATAAAGCCAGCATACCAGTTGGGGAATAACAGCGCAGGTAGGGAGCTCACAGTGAAAGCAGTCATGTTTGGTCACTCGCATGCACATAATGAAAATCTGACCCAAATTGCTCCTTATGCACGTGACGTCACGTGTGTTATGCATATGCAAGTGACTCAACATGGATTCTTGGACTGGGCGCTCCCTTCGGGCTCTATTAGCCCGCACCTTTGGTTGAGGACAACATTTTTATCAACGGTGTGTGACTAGTCTTTTTCTAAATCTGTGGGCATAATGTGTGAAATGTGCTTCTTTTAAATAAAGTAAATTTAAATAAAGTAAACTTATTTAGATAGAATGACTGAAGAGGGTCTTAAAGGGGTACTGTCATGGGAAAACATCAGTTAATAGTGCTGCTCCAGTAGACTTCTGCAATGAAATCCATTTCTCAAAAGAGCAAACAGATTTTTTTTTTATATTCAGTTTTGAAATCTGACATGGAGCTAGACATTTTGTCAATTTCTTAGCTGCCCCATGTCATGTGACTTGTGCCAGCACTTTAGGAGGGAACTGCTTTCTGGCAGGCTGTTATTTTTCCTTCTCAATGTAACTGAATGGAACGCAGTGGGAGATAAAGGGAGGGGGTGATATCACTCCAACTTGCAGTACAGCAGTAAAGAGTGATTGAAGTTTTTTAGAACACAAGTCATATGACCAGGGGCATCTGGGAAATTGACAATATGTCTAGCCCCATGTCCGATTTCAAAATTAAATATTTAAAAATCTGTTTGCTCTTTTGAGAAATGGATTTCAATGCAGAATTTTGCTGGAGCAGCACTATTAACTGATGCATTTTGAAAAAAAATTGTTTTCCATGACCGTATCCCTTTAAAGAAACAGTAGCACCAAAAAATGAAAGTGTTTTAAAGTAATGAAAATATCATGTAGAGTTGCCCTACAATGGTAAAACTGATCTGTTTGCTTCAGAAACACTACTATAGTTCATATAATCAAGCTGCTGAGCAGCAATGGCGGGAATTGAAAAAAGGCTACATGGCACAGGATAAATAACTGAAAACGTTATGTTCTACGGAGCTTGTTGTGTAACATGAGCCTTTTCTCTTTAGAATGGCTGCCCCCACTGCTACACAACAGCTTATTTATATAAACAATAGTAGTGTTTCTGAAGCATACACCGCAGTGTTACTAGTGCAGGGCAACACTGCATTATATTTTTATTACTTTAAAACAATTTCATTTTTTGATCTTACTGGTCTTATAAAGTGCACCTGTTTGGAAATTGTCCCCCAACCAAAGGTGGACTGATAGAGCCTGCACTCCATTTTTTTTTTCTTTTTAAATTGTGCTTGCCAGAGCTAGTCCACCCACACCAGGAGGGAACTCTGTTACCCCCAACTGGAGTGCAGGCTCTATTAGCCCACACCTTTGGTTGGGGATAACACTTTTGCCCAACTGGTGCCTTTTAAATTTAAACTATTCCTGTGTGGTTTAACCTTGAACATGAATATACTTTGTTTTCCTGCTAGATAATTTCTATGGTGAATTCACTTTAAATGCATGCTTGATTTCTGATTCTAGTTCTTGAACTTCTGGTCCAAACAAGATGCACTTGAACTGGAAAATCCATCCCTCACTTCTACTCCTGTGTGCAGCCAAAAGGTGGTGGTGACCACTCCTCTTCATCGGGACAAGACCCCACTGCTGCAGAAGAATTCAATGTAAGTTTCTTTCTATCCCTGCATGAGGGCAATGCATGTGCAATAGATCAAAACCTTCTGAATTCACAGGATTTGGTAAGATATGTACCTGACATAATAGAATGCTGCTCTGTCTGTGCATAATCACTGGTGCTAGTATAAAAATGCACTTCTGCTTTTATTATGTTACTTGATCTTTTGTACTGAGCATGTTTTTCCTTTGTTAAAGTTCCTGTTTTGCTTTCAGCTTCATCACCCCCAATCATAAATTTGTGGGAGACCATGTACTGCACACTCCAACACCGTTTAAAAATGCACTTGAGAAGTTTGGGTCACTAAAGCCACTGGTAGGTGTCTTAACACTATAAAAGATACATTTTTGCATTCTGTCCTTTAGACCGCTCTTAATCTTCTATATATTGCTGCTACATGAACACATAATTAAAAAAAAAGTTTTGGGGAAATTTTTTTGAAAGCCTAATACAGGTATGGGATCTATTATCCAGAATGTTCCAAATTATGGAAAGGATGTATCCTATAGACTCCATTATAATCAAATAAAAATTTTTTGAAAACAGTTTTCTTTTTTTTCTCTTTGATCCTAAAACAGTACCTTATGCTTAAGCCAAAATAATTAATCCTTACTGGTGGGGAAAAACAGCCTGTTGGGCTTATTTGATGATTACATTATTTTCTGGTATACTTAAAGGGATACTGTAATGGGAAAACATGCTTTTTTCAAAACGCATTGGTTAATAGTGCTGCTCCAGTAGACTTCTGCACTGAAATCCATTTCTTAAAAGAGCAAACAGATTTTTTTAATATTCAGTTTTGAAATCTGACATAGGGCTAGATATTTTCTCAATTTCCCAGCTGCCCGTGGTCATGTGACTTGTGCCAGCACTGCTTTCTGGCAGGCTGTTGTTTTTCCTTCTCAATGTAACTGAATGGAATGCAGTGGGACATTGGTTTTTACCATTGAGTGCTGTTCTTAGATCTACCCAGCATCTGTAAGGGCTAGGCCACACGGGAAGATTTCAGGGAGATTAGTCGCCTGGCCACTAATCGCCGCGTCTTTGAGGCGACTAATCTCCCTGAATGGCTTGCTCCTATCTCACACCCTCTAGCCCTAAAGTTGCCTGCACCTATTCACACGGGGCGATATGTTTTTAAAGGTCTTTGAAATTGCCTCACGAGGCAATTTTGAGCGACTTTGAAAAACTCGTCGCTGCGTGTGAATAGGCGCAGACAACTTTAGCGCTAGCGGGTGCGAGATAGGAGCAAGCCATTCAGGGAGATTAGTCGGCTGACAACAAATCTTCCCGAAACTTTGTGTCTGGCTTTAGCCTTATCTTGTGTTAGGGAGCTATTATCTGGTTACCTTCCCATTGTTCTGTTGTTGGGCTGCTCGGAGGGGGGTGGTGATATTACACCAGTAAAGAGTGATTGAAGTTTATCAGAGCACAAGTCACATGACTTGGTGCAGCTGGGAAATTGACAATATGTCTAGCCCGATGTCAGATTTCATAGTGAAATATAAAAAAATCTCTTTGCTCTTCTGAGAAATGGATTTCAATGCAGAATTCTGCTGGAGAAGCACTATGAACTGATGCATTTTGAAAAGATCCAAATTACAGAAATATCAATAATCTGTAAAACCCCAGGTCCTGAGCATTCTGCATAACTGGTCCCATACCTGTACTAATTTTACTTGGCTTGATAGTTGACAGTCTCTATGCAATGTAATAGTCTGCAGCTCTTATTATTTCCAGTGGTAATTTGGGAGGAAAATCATTGGCTCTTGATCTTTCCATCCACAGCCCCCAACCCCTCACCTAGAGGAGGATCTAAAGGAAGTTCTACGTAGTGAGTCTGGCATTGAACTCATCATTGTAGACGGGCCTAAGCTTGAACGTCAGAAGCGAAAACCAGTATGTATAAAGAAACAACAAGTTGCTTATATGGGATCACTATGGCTTGTACATACAATATTAGCATAGATGTAGCTGTTGAGCTCCTACCAAACCTTTTTTTTTTTTTGTTCTTTTGTTAATTGTAATAAATGTAAAGTTGAATTTTCCTCTCTGATTTCAGTCTGGCAGCTCAGTGATCCAGGAGCATTCTGAATGGTTACAATTTGCTACATTTAGTTGATACAACTGGTTGATACATTTCTCAGCAGCATCTATGCAATACTAGCAACTAATGTATCAATTTGAACACTTTTAATGAAACTCGGGGATTCTGCTCAGTAAAGCCAAAGATAACAAATGTAACCATTAAATGTATCCATTTAGAAAGGTTAAAGAGTCGGCAATATCCCCCTCCCGAGCTCTTTCCCGAACTTCTTTAAAAGGGGTAACTTTAATATTAGAAAAATGGTCAAAAATAGAAAGTAATTGGAAATGGTCTTTATTTCTGGTGGACTGTTTGAAACAAACTGAACTGAAAAAAGTTTAACAAACAACTTGTCTGGTCACCACTAACGTTTTCTAGTAAGTATTTTCCCTTTACATGGTGAATTGAAATTCCTCTTGTATAGAATGCAATTGTAATGAATTATATGATTTATAGCATATGTAGTTGAGAGAAGACCTAAATGAAACAGATTTGTAACCAGTTATATTAAGTGCAGCACTTTCCTAGATATTGGCACAGCCATGCACATGTCAGATGATTCAAGCATGAATATTCTGTTTATGGGTAGGGCATCTTTCCATAATATCTTTTTCATTATATTATTAGCACAGCCCGATGAAAAAAGTGCGAAAGTCCCTTGCTTTGGATATTATAGACAAAGATCCCAAGCCTCTAACTCTTCCATCAACTGCTTCTGCGCATATGCAGGTTTGTAGATTACCCAGCATCCTTTGCATGCACTCCTCCCTTTCAACCAAAATAGAATACATGCCTAACATGATTTCTACTGACTTTCATTGCAGCCTCAAACCTGCGATAGTTTCCTGTCTGTCTCTCTCAATGAGTCTTTCTGCAGCAGCAGAGAGGAAAACAGTGTCCTTAACCAAGGCTTTGTCCTGGTCAAGTCAAGCAAAGGAGCCGTTGCACAGCTCGGGAACACCTCACGAATACCCACTGACATTGGCGAACTGGTGAAAACCCAGTGTGGTCTCACTGAAACTGTCACTCTTTTTAAAACAGGGAATGGGGCATTCACAAATACAGACTTATGCCCACAATCTCTGATGGACTTGGACACATTTCATTCTACTGCAGTACCATCTAATAAATGTCCAACCATCAAAACAGAAACTCTCTTTCAAGTAAAGCCTGACCAGGCAAAAATGCAGAGGCACGACATCTTGAATATTCCAGAGCCGGTAAGTGCCATATAATTCATACACTAATATGAACTTTTTTAATATTCTTTTATGCCCAACTTTTCTCTGATTTTTATATTGGTACAGTTTATTAATATAGTGACTGCAGGTTATGCGGCACCTACAATAATGTAACAACTGTTACATTATAAGACTAGGATGGGCAGAGCCTGCTCAAAATTTAAAGGAACAATAACACCAAACAAATAATTAAAGCATTTTCTAGGTGTACCGTTACCCTGCACTGGTAAAACTGGTGAGATTGCTTCAGAAACACTACTATAGTTTATATAAACAAGCTGCTGTGTAGACATGGGGGCAGCCATTGAAGCACAGGACACACCGTAGATAAAAGTTCTGAAGAATGGCCATAATGTACTATTGAGCGTATCTGTTATCTGAGTATCGTGTGTCTTTCTCTTTTTCAGCTTTGAATGGCTGCCCCCATCCATGGCTTCACAGCAGCTTGTTTATATAAACTATAGTAGTGTTTCTGAAGCAAACACACCAGTTTTACCAGTGCAGCACCACAAATAACCTTACTGTTATTTTATCGGGTACACTGGCCAGACTATAGAATATACTGGATAAAGCTGGCAGAGTAGTGGTTAAGATTCTATACTTGGGCACTACTTCATGCTGTGATTTTTGTCAGCCCTGTGTTGTATACATGGCATGCAGTTCCCTGTTATACAAACATACTGTGACATTTCAAATCAATAATGTGAGCTCCTTGTGATGATGTTTAAGGACTATATCCCAGGGAGAGTAATATTTTTTTTATTATATAATAGTAATCCAAAGTTTCACTCAAAGGGGCTTATCTATCAGAGATGAAGTAGGACTTGAAAAATTTCCATCACTCTGTACAATTTGAAGCAGTTTTAGAGCAAGTAATGCCAAATTTGTCAGTGCCAAAATGCTAGGCAAAGCCCCTGTGGATTCAAATTTACTGGTCTTGGGATGGAGGAAAAAAAATGAGTTCTGCCATGTTACTTACCTTTTCCAGCCACCCCTAGAGCAAGACTTGCGCACTTGCGAAAAATATTACTCGTGCCTGTGCATTTTTGTAGGTAGCTAGAAAAATTAAGTAACATGTCGGTCACCAATGTACTGCTTTTTTTTTTATTTCCCTGGGCCAGTGCAGAATTGCGCTAAAAGTGGAATCCACAGAGCCTTTGAATTCTCTTGGGGTTGTCAAATATATTCAAGGTTTCCTTGATCTTGTCAAAGCATATTTAGCTAATGGAGAACTCTATAGTTCCATGCCCTCTTGACAAATAAGTCTCAAAAAATCCTCGGCCAAAGTGAACACATTTCTTTATAAATATACTAAAATATTCATGACCTGCGTGGACACTGCACTCTGTTTAAAATGCACAACTGTATTCCTTGCTC
>CM044448.1:29192444-29209693 GCA_024363595.1 Xenopus borealis
ATGGCGGCCCTGCTTGCATCAAATAAACATGCAGGGTTTATCCCGCTTGTAATAGCTTTGTTGTGCGGGTTTCCAGTTTATCTGTTTTAAACAAAAGCTCCCAGCATACCCAATTACCCATCAAAGCATAACACATATTCTGGACAATTTTAAAATACCTTTCCGGTTGCAATCATGGTGTAGCATCCCAGCTTTATGGCTTTTTTTACACCGGGTGATTCTTCTACATTTTGTCTCCACATTTTTCCAGGAAAAGTCTTGTCAGTAGCACAGAAACATATTTAATTAGTCACGGAATACTTGACACTCTGATCATGGGGAATTGCTTGCGGGTGTAGAACACAGAAATGATTATTGACTGGACATGAAGGAGGGAGTATTCATGGCTTGTGCTGTACTCGACGCTGATTAAAATTGGATGACTGAGCCATCTTAAAAAGAAGCATCACCAGTGATATTAACCAACATCCTATATATTCTGAATATCACAGTGCAATCAAGTTATAAGGCTGCCAGCACCAGTAACCCCCAGTTCATAATAGTGTCCCCCCAAAAAACAATCCATTCTTTGAATTTAAAGAAACCGTAACACCAAAAGTGTGTTAAAGTAATGAACATATCATGTATTTGCTTTAGAAACACTACTATAGTTCCTATAAACAAGCTTCTATAAATGGCCCAGGTTAAATAGTGGATAACGGATAACATTATGTTCTACAGAGCTTATCTGCTGTGTAACCTGAGCCTTTTCTCCTTTCAATGGCTGCCTCTATGGCTAAACATCAGCATATTTATATAAACAATAGTAGTGTTTCTAAAGCAAACATACAGCAGTTTTACTAGTGCATGGCAACACTGCATTATATGTTTATTACTTTAAAAGAATTTCATTTTTTGATGTTACTGGTCCTTTAATATTTATAAAATATATTGCTTAGTAATTCTTATAAAAAGAGACTAAAGAACATGGAGCTTGCTCATCAATGTACCATGTGTGATTACTTCCAACCTTTGGTACACTACTAGTTAAAAAATAAAAAGTACACCTCCCATAATCCTCCTGCCATCTTTAGCGGCAGGGGGATGCTGGGAGTTGTAGTTGGTGTGCCATAGCTTACCCGTTGCTTATGGTTTGCCATGACAGCCATGAAGCGTTCATAGAGTGATTGCGAGTTTTATTTATTTAAATCTATTGCGAAACATCTAACCGCCCCCACCCCTTGTTACACCCGACCCGCTTCAGTTTCACAACAATTTCTTTAGTCCATTTAGCAAATAATTATAAAGTCTGTGCTCGGGATGGAGTTTCTCTGTGTAATGTTCTGTTCTCTGCTTAATGAGTCTCATAATAACCTTGCCGGAAAAATATGATTTTTGCAAATCATCCCTTCATATAACTGTCACCCTCAATCCACTGTTAATTAGCATAATCATTAACGAGGATCCCTGAGAGGTCCTCAAAAGGCAAATGAGTTTTCCCAAGATCCCTTTCTCTGTGCAAAGCAGAACACAACATTTACTAGTAGCAGTTAACCCATGTGCATGAGATGGTGGGGCCCCAAGAATCTGCTTGGGGTCAACCTGGTTTGGATAAAATCATCCAATGGCAGACCACTGTCAGTATTGGATTTTAGAAAGTAACCACTCTTTTGTGAATTCTGTTCCTAAAGGGCGAGCATGATAACCTTCCATAAGTAACTCTCAGAAATATATTGTACCCCTGCTGCCAACTTGGCATCTGTGTGGGTTTGGTGAATAGTGAATAACGCCAGGCTTGGTACAGCTGCTGTTTACAAATACAGAACCAGAGAGATTCTGATGGGGAATGTGCTCCTGACTACAGATTACAAGGACAGGTTTAGGTAGGAATAGCTGCATACCAGTTTTGAGTATGTTTGTGCCCTTATAGCATAGCAGAGTATCAGGACTGGTTTAGGAATAGCTGGATACCAATCCTGTATATTCTGATGACTTTATAGCAGATTATCAGGACAGGTTTAGGGATAACATGATATCAATCCTGTATATTTTGATTACTTTATAGCAGATTATCAGGACAGGTTTAGGTAGGAATAGCTGCATACCAGTTTTGAGTATTGTTGTGTTTGGTAGCCGAGGATGAGGAGAGTACACAAGTATGTTTGTGCCCTTGTAGCATAGCAGAGTATCAGGACTGGTTTAGGAATAGCTGGATACCAATCCTGTATATTCTGATGACTTTATAGCAGATTATCAGGACAGGTTTAGGGATAACATGATATCAATTCTGTATATTCTGATGATTTTATAGCAGATTATCAGGACAGGTTTAGGGATAACATGATATCAATTCTGTATATTCTGATGATTTTATAGCATATTATCAGGACAGGTTTAGGAATAGCTGGATATCAATCCTGTGTATACTGATGGCTTTAAATCATATTATCAGGACAGATTTAGAAATAGCTTGATACAATTCCTGTGTATTGTGATGACTTTATAGCAGATTATCAGGACAGGGTTAGGAATAGCTGGATATCAATCCTGTATATATTGATGGCTTTATCGCATATTATCAGAACTGGTTTAGAAATAGATGCATACCAGTCCTGTGTATTCTGATGACTTTATAGCAGATTATCAGGACAGGTTTAGGAATAGCTGGATACTAAACCTGTGTATTCTGATGACTTTATAGCATCTTATCTGGACAGGTTTAGGAATAACAGGATCTCAATCCTGTATATAATAATAGCTTTATAGCATATTATCAGGACAGGTTTAGGAATAGCTGGATACCAATCCTGTGTATTCTGATGACTTTATAGCAGATTATAATTACAATTTTAGGAATATCTGGATAGCACAGCAATACATACAGGACAGGCGTGTTTTTCTCTCTAACATGGGCTGATGACTTAAAGGAGAACTAAACCCTAACAATGAATATGGCTAAAAATGCCATATTTTATGTATTTTGAACTTATTGCACCAGCATAAAGTTTCAAAACTTAAAACTTGTCACAGGGGGTCACCATCTTGGAAAGTGTCTGTGACACTCACATGCTCACTGGGCAGCTGTTGAGAAGCTAAGCTTATGGGTCGTCACTAATTATCAAGCAGAAAATTAGGTTGGTCTGTAATATAAGATGATGCTACAGGGCTGATTATTAAACTCTGATGCTAGTTGCACTGGTTTCTGCCATGTAGAAATTATCTGTATTAATTACTAATCAGCCTTATATTATTATTCATAACATGTATTTATATAGCGCCAACATATTTCACAGTGCTGTAAAGTAAATGTGTTTATACAACTAAATCACATGAATTATACACACAGAACATATGGAGTTGCATACATCACAACCAATACCGGTACAAAAGGTGAGGAAGGACCTGTGCAAAAAGAGTTTACAATCTAAAGGGAAGGGAATAACACACAAGGTGTGGGAGTGGGCAAGAACAAAGTGGGTAAGAGATGTAGTACTGTAAGTGGTATTTCATTTGGTAGTTAAGCAGAGTGAGGTTAGGTTTCTCTAAATAAGTGTGTTTTTAGAGATTTCTTGAAAGCAGAAAGATTGGGAGAAAGTCGGACAGACCATGGGAGAGAATTCCAGAGGAGGGGTGCAGCCCTTGCAAAGTCTTCAATGCCAGCATGTGAGGAGGTAATGAGAGAACAGTTGAGTAGCAGGTCAGGAGCATAGTAAGCAGTTGGGTGAGTATATAGAGAGATGAGTTCAAAGATGTAGGGTGGGGCAGAGTTACGAAGTGCTTTGAACGTCAGGGTCATTCATTTGAGTAATTCTGAAAGGTAGTGGAAGCCAGTGCAGGGATTGTCAGAATGGCATGGCAGAGGGGGAGCGGTTGCTGAGGTGTATAAGCCTAGCAGCAGTGTTCATTATGGACTGGAGGGTGACAGTCTCTGGCGGGGAAGGCCAATTAAAAGAGAGTTACAGTAGTCTAAACATGATAGGACGAATAATAATTTTTCCAGCATCTTGGGTGATAAATAATCGTATTTTGGATATGTTACTTAGGTGGAAGTGACATGATTTAACACGTGATTGGATATGAGGAGTGAATGACAGGGCAGAATCTAGAATAACCCCAAGGCACCAGGACTGGGGAGACGAGGGGATAGTGGAATTGTTAGCTAGGAAGGGACAGATACTCCCAGGACATTATTCTGTCCATCACAATACTTCTGGGCAGCACTGGACTGAGAATCAAAATAGGCCCTGGCATTTCAGGTACACAGAGGCCCAATCAGCTCACATAGAGGCCCAAACAGTCCCCACCAGCCCACTAAATACTGACTTTCTATGGGACCTTATAGCAGCCCATCTGGCATTTGCCCTAACCCACATATTGCCAGTCCGGGCCTGCTTCCGGGATATTATTGGTGTTAGTTGGAGGAAAGAGAACCATTTCCATTTCAGAGAGGTTTAATTTAAGGTAGTATTGAGACATTCAAGTAGAGATGGCGGACAGACAGGAGAAGACCCGAGTTAGGAGTTCTGGGCTGAGTTCAGGAGAGGAGAGATCTGAATATCGTCAGCATAGAGGTGGTGTAAGGAACACTTACCCTGGTAGTCTAGTGGTCTACCAGTTGGCATGCTGGGGCGCCCACCATGTCTCCGGCAGGGATGCCCGCCAAATACGTCTCCTTATGTTGTTAACTCCTCTATGGTGCGAGTGCCGGTGCACTTCCAGGTGTATGTGCCGGTGTGACGTTGCACGCAATGGCGCAAAATTCAATTGTATAAAAGGGGAATTCAGTGTACAGATCCTTGCACGTTGTCAGGTTAGGTGTTTTATCCTTATGATTTCCTGCCTGATCTTCTGCTATTGACCATTGCTTTGCCTGACTGTTCTGATTCTCTCCAATCCTGACCCTTGCCTTCCTGCTTGACTATTCTGCTCTCTCCAATCCTGATCCTGGCCTGTCTGACGATTCTGCTCTGCTTGTGCTGGTCCGGCCTGCCTGTTCCACTCTGTGGCGTCTGGTGGTTTTCTTCAGAATGGGGGTGACAAGAACATGTTTTAGTTGAGAAGGAAACGTTCCAGTTGATAGTGAAAGATTAAATAGATGAGTTAAGGATTTGAATAGACAAGGGTTTTTATTGTTGAGAAGTTTTGAAGGAATAGAATCAAGCGGGCAGGTAGTAAGGTGGGAAGAGGCCAAAAGTTTTGAGACTTCCTCATCAGTGACAGGGGTGAAGGAGCACAGGAGAGCCCGGGAAGTGTGACATTTCTATTTTATATGTATTTTATTGTATTGTATTATATTATATATATATATATGTATTTTATATTTTGAGTATGTCCATAAGCTCAGTAAGTGACAGCAGAGCATGTGAATAAGTGAATCAGGAGACAAGAAGATGGGGAGCTACATAGCCGGGCCAGAACTCAGAGTAGGCACATACCTTTTATGCCAGCCTTCCCCTAGATTTTGCCCTTACAAATGATCTCCTTTTAGTTAATTAGTTTCCTTTATATTAGGGATGCACAGAATCCACTATTTGGGATTTGGTTGAATTCTTTGTGCAAAATTCGTCCAAAAACCGACTGAATCTGAATCCTAATTTGCATATGCAAATTAGGGTGGAAAAGGAAAAAGTGTAAACATTTTTTTCACTTCCATGTTTTGTGATGAAAAGTCAAGTGATTTCCCTCCCCACCTCTAATTTACATATGCAAATTAGGATTTGGGTTTGGTTCAGCCAGACACAAGGATTCGGCTGAATCTGAATCCTGCTGAAAAGGGCCGAATCGTGGATTTGGTGGATCCCTACTTTATATGTATTATGACTTCCTAGTTACAGCATAGGCAGGACAGGGAGTGCTGGGTTGGTAAAAAACAGTATTAGAACTGGCTCATACAGCCATGGGCATGCACCTAATGTAGCGTGAGCTGTTGGCTGGCAACTGGCAGGGTCAGTAATACCTCTGCATACTTCTGAAAGAATAACTTTTATTTCTATTTTCAGCTGTAATTTTTTAGGTCATGTTGTTATAGCAACAGGTAATTTCTAATTAATTATCCCACATTTACCGCCGTTATTTTCCTCTGCTAATTTCTGCACAGAAGCGACTTAATCAGACGAAGGATTTCATTAACGTGCGCTTGCTGCAAAGTCTCTCTTATACCCGGCGATGGAGAAGAGGTGCAGAAATGGAACGGGGATTGTGTCCCCGCAGTGACACAGGCAGGAGGTAGATTTGGGACTCCTGCCAGTGTTTTTATATGATCTGTTAAGAGTAAACATGCTTTAGATTTAACAGATGCATTAAAGTTTATATACGCTTTAATGTTAACGTGGTGTGCGCGGAATGTTACTCTATAACATAAAAGCTCTATTTATGCAATTGGCTTCTGTTTCCTGCAGTGTGTGTATGGAATACAAAGAGGGGTTCTTTCTGGTGGGGATACGCCAGGCCAAATGTGGATTTTATGTGGATACAGGCTGCAACTCCAATCATAGCATGAAAAAGGCCCTACACTACACGCTGCCCTTCCCTGTGAGACCTTTATTGCTTACAGTCATCTAAGGCTGCTCCTTGCAAATCATACAGCAATGCAGGACAAACTGCTCTTTCCAACGCAGCCCATAAATGATCATCTTTTATCATTTGCTTTCTCCTTTGCTGCACACACTCTGCATTCTACCATATATATATATATATAATCTGTAACCACAGGGAATTCACTGCTCCCTGTATCTAAGCATTGTCTTGAAATGGAATATACAGCAGAAGATCTTAGATTTTATGTGATAGAACAGGTTCCAGTACCTAGACGCGGGGGAAATGGGACATTAGGTGTCTGGTAACTGGCAACATTGAGTTCCTGATGGATTGAAAAGGGACTTTTATGTCTATTTTTTCCTATAGCAGATCAACAGCAGGATATTAAAGGAACAATAACCCCAAAAAATGAAAGTGTAGTTAAGTAATGAAAATATAATGTACTGTTGCCCTGCACTGGTACAACTGCTGTGTTTGCTTCAGAAGCTCTATTGTCGTTTATATAAATAAGCTGCTGTGTAGCCATGGGGGCTGAAAAAGGAGAAAAGGCACTGTCTACACAGAACATAACAGATAAGCTCTGTAGTATACAATGGGATTCTTCAGATCATATCTGCATACCTCCCAACTTTCCTGTTTTTCTGCTTTTGACAGCTCAACCCAAAGTCCCGTATTTGTCCCGACTTTCTCTTTCATCTCAGAAAAAAATACAAAGTTTCTAACTTAAAGGGGTAGTAAACTCTGCTGCACTGCACTGATCCATGAAACTTTACTCAGTTGTTGCTGGACTACAAATCCCAGAATAATGTAACCTATACTGAAGGTTGGGGCATGCTGGGCGCTGTAGTCCACAACATCAGGGTTGTATTCTTAACAGACTATGAATAAGTGCTCCAACAGGCACAAAACACGTCAGGCCCTCGCTTGTATGTCCTAAATAAATGGTTTGAATTTTTAATTACATTTTTATAATTTTTTGGAGAAACAAATTTTGTTTACTTCTACTTGTTGATCCATCCTTGGACTGGGGTGAACTGTGAGTATATTTTTCTCCCCTTACTTTGATTGCCCATGCTATTAGATACTAATTTATAGTAGTGTTGCTATGGCAATTTGCAACCAATTTGCAATCAATTGTGTTATTTTGTATTATTTTGTATTCTTAATGCAAGATTGCACAATACAACATTTCCAAAACTTTTCCCAAAATCCCCACAGCCAGCGGCTGCATTAAAATGCAAAAAATCCTCCAATGAGAATTCCAGCTGATCTGTATCAATCTGGTTCCCTGTTCTTTGTTCCTGGTGCAGGGGTGTGACTGTATCCTAGCCTGAAGAAGATGTGATGGTGTCTCAATGTGGGCAAAACAGCAGACATGTTTGCACACATGAATTTTTGGGGGGGAGGGGGCCTGGACATGGTCAATAGAAGTGACGGTACTGTTGGATAATCCTTGATCAGTTGCTATGGTAGGGAGAGAGTAGCAACCACTTTCTAATGATAATGGTAATGGTAAGGAGAGTAGAAATCCATTACTAACAATAACCATATATTCGTAATATAAATAAAGTACAGAGGGGGAAAATGGAAATTGAGAAATAATATCAAGTGCATAGATTTACTAAACTTTCTGCACATCTAAGAGAAGACCCAAGAAGACTCCCAGCATCTCCAGCCCACCAATAGGCATTCATATGGAACACGATGTGCCAAACAGCTCATAAAAGCACATTTATGACATCATTGCAGGCACATGTGTTTATTCACAAAAAACAAAATGTGTGGTTGAAAACAAATCTTGAAAGGTTGGGCACCGTATTTCAAGGTAGGGTTTAAATAAACCGACAATTAGTACTTCAGGACACATGAAACAAAAAAAGTGTCATATCAGGAAGTCAAGATCCATGGCATTGGATGCTAGGTAAGTTTTGCTACTGCCTATCCTTCAGGGTACAACATTCAGTTTATAGGGGGTGGAAGACATACAACACTATACCTTTTCAATCATACACCATCTGATAATTAGAGCCTAACGTATAGAAATGATTACCAGGACCACAAATAGAGATTTGAGTGAAAATGGCTAGAAGGTCTGTTGAAAGAAAAATAGTACAGTATGAATAAAACCGAGAAAGCCAGATTGTTAAATGCACTAAAGCAAGAGTGCCCATACCTTACAAATGTGAGGTCTGATTTTAGTAATGATGTCCCATTATGCTGTACATCCATAAAAACATTGTTGGCATTCGGTTCCATGGAAATTTTTACTTTAATATTGATTTGTGGGAAAATGTATATTACTCTAATAAACGCAATTTCTTTTGTAACCTTAACATAATAAATATCTGAATGAAAAGGACGAAACAGGAGGGTGATTTAGACAAGCTGTTTGTTGACAGTGTATTGAGAACTACTGATCACCAGCTAAAGGTCTACTTGTAGATCCCAATCTACCTTTTGGACACCCCTGCGCTAAAGGATACAAGACAACGACTTGTAACTGAAACACTAACATATTGATCAGATTAGTAAAATGAAGCATCTGAGACAAGTTAATTTAGGCCCCATGGGCTCAGTATCAAGTCTATGTTTCCACTTAAGTTCAGTCTAATGAAGGTCTGATCATGTATCTGAGACTGTCTAGTGTGTGTTTTTCTTAAAAAAAAAAAAAAATCAATAAGAACAGATGAGCCTCCTTGATTAGTTGATTACTGTTTTGCCTACATGCATTAGTCTGCAAGGGCACTTATGATATAAATGAATGATGGATGTACACACTAGGCTGTGTTCAATCATAATTGGCTTTCCAATATCTGGGTGGCTGCAGGTTGGGCTGGTTAACATTTGATGACGTGTTGTAGTCAGCACATTAGTAGCAGCCAGGTTTGGGAGAGGGTAACCAAATCTGAGTAGCAATGAATAAGGTCAGTTTTAACCACAAGGTCTCTCATTCTGTGTCCTCACTTGTATTTTATCCTTGGTGGGTCCTTAAAGATAGGGGACTGCTTCAAATGTTACGGAATTAAGTGTGGATAAAGCTGATAAATTTAACATAGACAGTGACTGTACAATTTGAATCATATACTGCAAAATGTGACTTTTACATTGTGAATAAAGGAACTGCTATATTTGGAAGGGATCTCTTTGTTGCATTAAACCTACAATTAGTTGATGGTCTCATTACACCTACAATTAGTTGATGGTCTCATTACTACAGCACCAGTGACTGCCAACACTTCATTGGGTTGTGCAAAGAACTTTGTACACAAAGTTAAGCTAAGACCAGATGTAAAACCAGTACACCAGAAATTGAGGCGCTTGCCCTACTCTATAAGGGAGACTGTCTCACAAGAACTAAAGAAACTGGTAGATCAAGATGTGATTGAAATATCAGAATCCTCCGAATGGGTTTCACCAATAGTTGGAACAATGAAGAAAACTGGAGTTTTATCTCTGTGAACCTAATAAAACAGTTGTTATGGATAATCATACTTTGACAGACCCAGAGTAAATATTTCCAGTTCTCCGAGGAGCAAAATTTTTTTTCCACCATGGATCTTCAGAGTGCTTATCCTCAAGTATTAATGCATGAGGAAAGCAGAGACCTCACTGCATTTATCACCCATGATGATTTGTTTTGGTTCAAGTGAGTACCTTTATGTACTAGCTTCAGCACCACGTTTTTTCAAAGACTGATGTCTTCTATACTCCATGACATACCTGGCGTACAATGCTACTTGGATGATATAATTGTCTACGCTCCAACTATGGATCTTCAGGACATGTACCTGGAAAAGTTTCTGAAATTGATTGATTCTGCAGGACTGAAACTGAGCCTTTCCAAATGCCACTTCAGACAAACCCAGCTGTCATTTTTGGGTCATATAATTTCACAAGAGGGATTACAGCCTGACCCTGACCATGTAAACGTTGTTAGACCAGCACCTACTCCATCTGATTTTCAGACCTTATGAGCTTTCTTAGGTCTTGTATTATGGCATTAAAAGTTTATTCCCAACTATGTTTCAGTTGTGGAGCCACTTTGAGCACTACTACATGGAACTTCAAATCTGGTCTGCTCAACATAGCGTTGAAATAGTGAAATAGATCATTTGTTACAGTCCAGCGCTAGCTTTATTTGATCCTACACTACCCACTGTGGTTACAACAGATGCTTCAGACTCTGGTGTTGGTGCAGTTCTCACACAGATCCATTATGATCATACAGTAAAACTTACAGAGACAGAGCGTAAGTATTCAACTGTTGAAAAAGAAGCTCTAGTGTGTGTTTGGGCAACAGAAAAATGGAGAACCTACATATGGGATAGAGAATTTACCTTATGCACTCATCATAGCTCTTTAACTACAAATGGACTAGGAAGAGTGTATAGTTAGATGGTCAGCAAGGCTATTGAATTTCAACTACATAATGCAATACAAAACCAGATTTGAAAAACATTACTGCTGATTGTTTGTCACATTTACCTTTACCTGCAGCTTCTGATACGCTGGATGATGACATAGAAGTTGTAGTATTGACTGATTTACTTTCATCTACAGTTACAGCTGCTGATTTTAAGCAAACTTGCCTCATATGTCCAATCCAAGTAAAACTATGGGACATCTTCCAAAGCAAATGGCCAAATGCTGAGAAGAAACTCAGTCCTGATCTTCAACCTTACTACAGGATTAGACACAAACCGCTCATCACTGGTACCAGAGACCTTGCGAGAAAAGCTCATTCAACCTGCACAAGAGTCATGAAGGAATTGTACATACAAAACTAAGAGAAGTATACTGGTGGCCATCAATGGATTTTACTTGTCAGAATCATGACAGATTTGCTAATAGGCGTTGGTTTGGACAATTCCTCTCCCTTTTAAAAGCCGCCTTCGGCCTCGTGTTTTTATATGGTCATGGAACTCCTCGGTAACTTCTAATATCCTTATATTTTACAAGAGGGGGTACTTTATTCACTATATAATACACAAAAGCTGTGAATATCTTGTAAAATATATCCTTATAAACGGTGAGTTCTGATGTCATCAGTTATAAACGGTGAGTTCTGATGTCATTTCTGTCACATGACTCACTGAAACTTGTGTATTATAATAAATAAAGTACCCCCTCTTGTAAAATATAAGGATATTAGAAGTTACCTTCGGCCTCGTGTTTTTATATGGTCATGAAACTCCTCGTGAACTTATAATATCCTTATATTTTACAAGAGGGGGTACTTTATTCACTATATATATATTTATATATATATATATATATATATATAGCGCCTTGTGTACATTTCATTATTGTACATTTAGGGGTTTATTTATTAAGGCATGATTTTTTAACAGTGTCCGTATTGATGCTGAAAACCCAAAAAGGTTGCCGTAAAAAAGATGCAATTTTTATTGTGATTTATTATGCCTTGAGGCTGTTCTAAGTCCGTATCTGAAAATATTCCATCTTAAACCTGCCGAATTCATGTAAAAGTCAATGGCAGGTGTCCCCTTTACCATTTGAAGATTTTTTAACCCTCACTAAATATTTAGTTTTCGGGGTTTGACACTGGTTTTTCTGTGAAATCGCAAATTTTAGTGATTTTTGGAGTCGAACACGAAAAATCTGTGGGTTTTTTTTTCATGCAACAATCCCAAAAAGTTGTAGTTTTTTTAATAATAAATAAGGGCAACTCATGGATTATAGTTTGGTCTAACCTTTTTAAATTAAAAAAAATCTGAAAAATTTAGATTTTGATAAATAACCCCCTTATTGTTTGGTAAGGAGCTACCAATAAAATGCTTTCCTCTTGATAACTTATACTTGTATAATGATATTTAGAAATTGGTTTATTCTTGGGGATTCTAAGCCTCCCTAAATTGCCAGGCACTCCGCTCACATGCTCAGACTTGATTTTAATTAATGGAGAATAGTTATACACCATGTATGGGTGTTGCGACTCATGCACTCTGAAATAAAGTATTGGGGGTGCCAGCACACGGGAGCACTATTTAGATCCACATGCTATAAGCTTTCCTGTACAAAGATTCCATCTTACATTGGCAGTCCTCATGTTATCAAATGCTCTTTCCTCTGAAATTCTGGTTTTATAAACAGTTCTTTTCGCCACAACCCTCATTAAAAAATATGCTTTTTGCATCGCAATCTTCTTAATGCAACCTACACTTTCCTGTGAAACCTTTGTGATATAAACTGCCCTTTTCCTGCAAAGCTCTTTGTATATAATCCACATTCCTGTTTTTGTACTGTATAAAAGTCCCTTTCCTTAAAGGGAAATTATTGAACATTTTAGTTCTCTATAAAAACATATATCTTTCATTCACCTTTCATTCAACCACACAGACACACTTCCTAGGAGTTATGTTAGACTCACATCTGTCTTTTTCACCACACATACAAACACTTGCAAAATGTTGTATTCAGCTGTGCAACATTGCCCAAATACGACCTTATCTCAGTTCAAAACAAAGCTGCTTGAGTTCTGCATGGCTGTAAGTAAGGCGGGGGCTCCCCCTGCTGTTTATAAATATGATTGTTTCCCTGCCAGAAGTTAGGGACCGTCTGACAATTCCTATCCACAGCACTAAATGAAGGGAGAATTTCACTGCATACAATCAGGTTTCTTATTAAAAAACGGTACACATTTTTTAATTAAAGTATATTGGAGATAGATTTCTTTTTCATTAAAGAAAGTAAAAATGGGATTGTATTTCTTTGCCTTTCCTTGCCCTTTAAGCTGTTAGACTTTCTCCTTCTTTCCAAATGGTGGTGTTTATCAGACAACGGACCACAGTTTGTCTCACCTGAGTCTAAATTCTTTCTGAACGAGAGGAATATTGTGCATAGGAAATCTTCGGTATACTGTATCATCCACAAGCAAATGGAGAAATCGAGCGATTCAACAGATGTCTGAAAGAAGCACTACAGACAGCAAATCTTACTGGGAAATCTCGGAAAGTTCCTACATAAGTACAGGGCAACGTGCCGTGCAACAACCCAAGCATCTCCAGCTGAATTATTACATGGCAGACAGATGCGAAGTAAGTTACACGTTGCAGACATCAAACTTCCACCAAAAACTGTTCATACAAAATCATCTACTGCTGACATTGTCAAACACCAGCAAGCCAAATGCAAGGCTTATACTGATAGAAAACATGGTGCAAGAGAAGTTACTTTCAGCCTGGATCTTTAGTCAGAATTAAGAAACCAGGAATACTGAAACAAGGACAATCTAAATTTACTACACCACTTGAAGTGAGATTCCAGAAAGGACCATACACATATGAACTGTCTGATGGACACACATGGAATGCAAGTCGTCATGCACCTGCTAGATATGATTTTGGAGAAGTTCCATTTGATGAAGGACATTTTGCTACTACTGAAGCCAACTGCAATTGGCCTGAAGAAAGCGAACCTATGAGACGTACTGAGAGAATCAGAAATCTACCAGCATGGACCAAGTATTATGTCATGTGAAGAATTTCTATTATTGCTTTAAAATGCATTGTTGTCATTTATTACATTTGCCTACTATAGGGGGGAATATGTGGTGTTTATACAAATGGCCTGTAGATGTCCCTGTGCACATGAATTATACTATGCATACACACAGTACTGTCTATGCTGCTTGACTGCTTGTTACTGTTGTGTAATGACTGCATGAGCTATACTCTGTTCATCCTCGGTTATCAAAAAACACAAACTTTCAAAAACCACCTGTTTAGGGAAGCTTATTCAATATACCTTAATTAATCACTGCTGCATCATAAATCACAAAATTGTTTTTAAAATCATAATGTCTTAAGTGTACCCTAACATTTAGTTTGTAAACTCTCCAGTGTAGGGCACGCTAATCCTATTGTACTCCGTAAACCATAGTTTGTTAACATTTATTCCCTGTTTGTAATAAACATAAATAAGGTAAAGCACTGCGTAACTTGTTGGCGTTGTATCCAAAAGTATTTTCTGTTGACTGAACTGCACTTAGAGGCACTGTGGTCACACACAAACCAAGGAGACACACACATGCTAGGTGACATCAGCAAATGAATGGCAATTGGTGGATCTCCTGCATGTTTCCTGTCAGGTGATCTCAGTGACACAAAATGGCAGCTCAATTAAAAGTTATATAGTATTTACGGATATGTACAGTATATTCCAGTCACTTATTAGGATATACATTATCCATTAGAACATTTTGATAAGAATGTATATAGTTACCTTTTAATGGAAATCCTCCCTGCAAAACAATTCACTCACTTATTTTTAACTATTACAATTTAACATTAATAAATTGGAATTATTGCTCGGTATCTATGTTAATCTCAGTACATTTGTGGCATGCATTAAATATGACTATTTTCCCTTATTTGAATATAATATGTCATCAATAAGTTTTGTTTAAGGGCTTTCTTTTCCTGGTAGGTAAAGATTATATCTTTTATGTGGCATTACATTAATAATTTCTAATAATGGAGTATATTCCATAGGGCCGTGTTTTTTTAATGCAGAAATAAATGATTCTTCATCCTCCATGAATATATGTTGTTTGGTAGTATTTTTCTTCGTTTTGTAAAATAAGCACGACTTTATTAAATGCATGTTGTCCCTGAATAGTTGTTTTGGTCTAATGTGGATTTCCAGTGGTGATTTAAACAGTGTTAACTTTAACGTTAACTTTGCTGTGCAAAAGTTGTATTATTTCCATGTTATTCTCAGGGTGTCCTTGTTTCCATGCTAATGGGATAATTGTAATAAAAGGTGCAAACTACAATCTCTAGTCAGCAGATTTATTGGTCACCTTTTTAAAACCAATGATTTTTTTCTATCTGTTAATCTCAGTACATTTTGTGGCATACATTAAACATGACTATTTTCGACATTCTGACATTGGTCAGAAATTTGATCGGTCAGGTTAGAAAATTTTCATCAGTCACAGTGACATCTATCTATTGTACAATTGTTTTCAGGGACAAGCAGGCAGTTCCTCGCAGTTTTCCTGGTTTCAACTAGACAATATCGCTTGACATGGTCTTTTTTTGTTGACAATTCGTACAAATTTAAACGATCATTTCAAGATAAGCTTGGTCTTAAGATAACGAACAGATCTTTTAAAAATCCTTACATCTTTGGCCAGCTTAACTCTTTACTTAGCTCTAGTTGTAGATTCAGTGCATCAGAGTTTACAAGCGCCATCTTTTTTTTTCTCGGTAATCTTCGCTCTCCTTCCAGCGCTTCAGCAATTTCTGGGACTTTCCGCGCATGAGCAGTTGTCAAAAACCGAAAGACTAATCCAACTGCACATGCGTCGATATGGCACTTCGCGAAGATTACCAAAGAGAAGTTTTGTTTAAGGACTTTTATCCCCCTGGTAGGTAAAGATTATAGCTTTCATGTGGCATTAATTGAATAATTCTCAACCTGTGCTATAATGGAGGATATTCCATAGGGCCATGTTTATTTCATACTGAAGTAAATGATTCTTCATCCTCCATGAATATATTTTATTTTAATGGCTGGCAGTATTTTTTTTCCTTTTGTAAAATAAGAATGGCTTAGTTAAATGCATGCTGTCCCTGAATAATTGTTTTGGGCTTATGTGGATTCCCATTGGTCATTAAAACATAGTTACTTTTGTTAACTTTGCTGTGTTACACTTGTTGCACAGCTTTTATGATATAGGGACGTGATATTCTCGATGCAGATCTGATCCCATAGTCAAGGATTGCAGTTGCGAGCTAAAGACATGTTGTAGTTGTTTCCATGTTATTCCCGGGGTGTCCTTTTTTCCATGCTAATGGAATAAGTGTAATAAAAGGTACAAACTGAAGTTCTCATCAGCAGGAAGCATTTATTGGTCACCTTTTTAAAACCAAATATTGTTTTGGATGTTATTCGTTACTGCACCTGTATAGCTTCAGGGGATTAAGGTAATGGGTCCCCTGTATTAATGAGTAGCATTAGAGTTCAGTAGGACAGAGGGGAGCTGAGTGGATAGCAACCTGACAGTTAAAAGGTCACTGCTACATATGACGGTTGGAAAGGACAGCAGGTTAGCTAACCAGTTTATTATTATTTATGGGCTGCCTTTTATAAAGTGGCGAGTCTGCTTTAGTTCAACAAATCCTCTGGCCACTGAGGGATAAAGTGGTAGAAGATTAACGATCTGCACACAAGGCCCTATGTATAAGATTATTTCAGAGATAAAGAACCCAGAAGGACAGTGCTTTATATCTGGATATATATATATGGATTTTGTTATACAGTGTGTGAGTCAGAATTGGGACTGTTCTAGCATGGTTTATATTTTACAAAGGCCTTAAAGGGATCATGTCATGGTAAAAAAAAAATTAAAAACGCATCAGTTAATAGTGCTGTTCCAGAAGAATTCTGCATTTCTCATAAGAGCAAACAGATTTTTTTATATTTTACTTATTTTATTTATACTTCATTTTGAAATCGGACATGGGCTAGACATATTGTCAATTTCCCAGCTGCCCCAAGTCATGTGACTTGTGCTCTGATAAACTTCAGTCACTCTTTACTGCTGTACTGCAAGTTGGAGTGATATCACCCCCTCCCTTTCCCCCACCCGGCAGCCTAACAAAAGAACAATGGGAAGGTAATCAGATAACAACAGCTCCCTAACTCAAGATAATAGCTGCCTGGTAGATCTAAGAACATCACTCAATAGTAAAAACCCATGTCCC
>CM044448.1:29283439-29301755 GCA_024363595.1 Xenopus borealis
CCTATGGTTCCCTGTTATTTGGAGCACTAGTGTGAGGGACTGGGCCAGTATAGGAGGCAGGTCAGAGAGACACAATGCTGTTTGAATTGCCAAAATACAATGGATTTTCTGGATATAAGGACTGTTGTCTCAAGATTTCCAGGTACTAGAATTTCTGTTGGGATGTTACTGCCACAGGGTTTCAGCTGAGCTCTCCTAGTCAGGCCTGGACTGGCAATCTGTAGGTTATGGCAAATGCTAGAGGGACTGCTGTAAGTTTCCATAGACAGTCACTATTAATTGGGCCTGTGGGGGTCTGTTTGGGCCTCTGCGTAACCAGAATACCAGGGCCTATTTTGAATCTTAATGCAGACCTGATTCTGATTTAACAGTAAAATAACTTACAGACAATGTACGACTGTCCTGCCTTCCCTCCCATCGTATTTTTCTTGCCACTTCTCCAGACGTTGGACCACTTTGAGTATGGAACGTTTCGAAGGTGGGGTGTCTCTGTACGCTGGCCATCCAATATACTGTAGGTGCTGTACAATGCGGTATCCATCTTGAGGCTGAAAAATATGGAATGGCTTGTTTCTCATTTCCTAAATCCAACTGTTTTAGCTTTATAGGTAATGACTTTTGGTTAGCCCAAATTTCCTCTCTTCTTTGTCCTATGACATTGCTAAATTGGGGGGTCTGGCTGGCTTACCCTGGCCATGTTGCAGATACGGAATATTCTGCTGATGATATCCTCATCAATGTCAGCCGAGACAAACTCAACTTGCACAGGCCCGTAACAGCATGAGGTCTTCTCTGGCCAGTACTGAAGACATAGCTAGAATCACATCAGTAAGAAAGGGAAAGTAAGACACTGGTCCTGGGAGTTATTGGGTTCTGGGGACACACAGAAATGTCTACTTTATCTGTATTTCATTAATTACCTCTTAACAGTTTGAATATGGTGTTTATACTCTTGTGGAAAGTACTAGATTAATTAAAAGCTAAGTGTCTTTGAGTAGAGCACTGGGTATTTTGTTGAGTGCTAGAAAGTGACTATAAGTAATGGGAAGGGTAAAGGGAAAATAATGTTATATATACAGGTAACATCTGTGTAGGAGTCAGCAGAGAGGAGCTGGTAGTCTGGGCAATTCAATTATAAATACACCAGTAAACCCTCAAAGTAATGCTGCTCTGAGTACACATGGGCTTCTGTATCAGACTTCCTGTTTGCAGCTTAAACCTCCAGGGCTAGGTCATGCTCAGTTTGATCCTCATTCTCCCTCCCTCCTGTAATCTGAGCCCAGAGCTATGAGTGAAAAGGGAGAGACTCGGACAGGAAATTATTTCACACCAAGCTAATATGGCAGCTGCTATCCTAAAAATGCAAAGACTTCTAAAGCTATTTACTCAGGTATTGTAAAGCATTCGACAGAATAAATATAGCATTAAGCTTGCACTATTGTGGCTAATCTATTGGCAATAAACTTCTTTGGTAGCTTTTCTTCTCCTTTAAAGCCCAGTCGAAGTCCCTGGTAGAACCTTGCCCCGGGGAACATACCTGCGTGGAGTCCATCTCATTAAGCATGACAATGGAGGAGCAGTTGTAGTCAAACACCAGCCTCCAGAAATCTGGCACCGTGTTGGGCAAGGGGTGCTGTGTCACCAGGAATGCAGCAGGTTTCTTATGGCTCTAGGATACCAAACACAGACAAGGCCATCAAATGTGATATAAGAGGGACAGAATATTACAGTGAGACAGTGTGGCAGATCAGTAGTATATTATGGGACAGAAAGGGCCTGTGGTTCATGCAGACTGTCTCTTCCACTGCAGCTTGACACAGCTCACATCTATCATGCAGTAGCCACAGCGGCAGACTGTGTCAAAAGGGACATAAATCGGAGTATACTTGCAGGCAGGCCAGGTACACATGCACAGTTGTTTGGCTACATCAGATCTCACAATTTGTCAGCCTTGTGTGCGAGATGAGATAATCTGTAGAAATATTCCTGGCACAGCCAGCAGCTGTCAGATCTCTGACACAAGCAGAAAGATCAGTGCCACCCCCTGGGAATGTGACAAGCAGGACACAGCTTCGTGTGACAGATCTGTGCATCGTATTGGTGAGAGTGACACTCTCCGCTCTGTGTTCTGTGACAGCAAAGCACTCCATGGATGCACATCCACCAGAGAAAAAGCTCCTTGGAACAGAGTGGCTCAGTGTCAAATCAGAGCCAAGATATGTGCAAGGCTTCATCGTAGGGCCCTATCAGCACTAGTTGGCCCTAACATTTCCAGGGGACCCATTAATGCAGCAAATACAGACCTGTCATACCCACTCATTCCTAGCCATTCAGGGCCTGACAGTTTCATTTGACTGCTCTTGGAAAATGTCAGGTTTTTAGTTTTTTAGGTCCCTCAACAGCAACCTGATTGGCCAAGTCATTTATTGTTTTTTCAACCTGGCCAATCAGGTTGCTGACAGACAGGAACCAAAATAAGATGATGTGGCAGAAAGTCACATAAATACTGCGGCTGCTGTGCTAACTGTCACCTGACAGAATAGCATAGAGCATACTATTTTCCTTGCTGTTGAAATACAGAGGGGAGCAGAATGTGTTTCTGAGAAAGTGAGGTGGTACGAGGATTGGGTTCGTAACCAACAACCTGGCTACAGCCCCATTCAGCCTTAAGCTGGTCATACACTATAAGTTCAACAAATGAACTGATCTTTCCCCAATATGCCCACGAACGACAGGGCTGTATCGGCATAATCCAAACAATTGGTGAACGATCGGATTACAACCAGGAATCAATGGGCTCAGACGGGTCAGTCATCCAAAAAAAATTAAACCTTGCCAATCCATATCGTGGCCAAATAAAGATTGGGAAGACCCGTCGGAAGCCCCCATATACGGGCAGATAAGCTGCCGAAATTGGTCTAAAGGACTGATTTCGGCAGCTTTATCTGCCCGTGTATGGCCACGTTTACTCCACCTCTTCTCCAAATGTTCTATATCATTCATGATCACTTACTTCCAGCCATATACATTTCTCTTCATCCAAATCTACACCTTTACTAGTCTCCTTGCCCACCCCACAATACATTCCCCACTGATACATACATCCATAAGTGTAGCATTGATATAGTTGCTGGTCTCTCCATCCATTGAGATAAGGAAGGGCAGGCAGCGGTCCAACGGCAGCACATCCAAAGCCCGGTTCTTGTCATGATTACGGGGTAAGAGGCCAATGCTGCAATCCTCTGGTCTTGCCCTCGGGGTCACAATATTTAGGGTCTGAAGAAGAGTAAATATGATTGATTCTTCAGCTAAACTGTGGTGTATTGCGTCTATTCATATACATGACTACTATTGGATTTTATAGACAAAATGGAAATAGAGGTATGGGATCCAGGTTATCCAGGAGCCTGTTATCCAGATCCGAATAATCCTAATTTTTTAATTTTTTTATGTAACAATAAAAGAGTACCTTGTACTTGATCCAAACTAAAAATATATAATTAAAGGACAAGGAAAGGCAAAAATAAAACCCCATTTTCACTTCCTTTAATGAAAAGAAACCTATCTCCAATATACTTTAATTAAAAAATGTCTAACTTTTTTTATAATAAACCTTACTGTATGCAGTGAATTTCTCCCTTCATTTACTTCTGTGGATAGGAATTGTCAGACAGTCCCTCAGGGAAACAATTGTTTTTATGAACAGCAGAGGGAGCCCCGCCTTACTTCCCAGCCACGCAGAACTCCAGCAGCTTTGTTGGTTTCCCTGTTTTGATAATTTATGATGATCCCTAAGCAGCACAGATCACACTGAGCATGTGTACAGTCTTGGTCTTGCAAAGATGTTTAACAAAGTTACAAGATGACAGCCCCTGTGGCCAAGTTTGAAAGCATAAATCATTTGTTTGATTAGGCTTGTGGTGCAGTAAGTTCATGTTTATGTTTAGTATACAAAATACAGCATTTCTAGCCTTATTCTATTTCACACTTTCCTTGTCCTTTTATCCTTAATCCTTGGGTTATCTCAGATTACAATTATCTGGACACAACCTCTGTATTCCAATACCTTTATATTACACACAGAACCATGAATTACCTGTAGAATATATTCGTATAAATAGTGCTAGATGGTATCAGTTCTGAACAATGCTTAGTGATGTCACTTGTGTCGCATGACAAATTGAAATGTGTATTATATGAAATGAAGGTTACATAGTTACATAGTTAAATTTTGTTGAAAAAAGACAAAGTCCATCAAGTTCAACCCCTCCAAATTAAAACCCAGCATACACACACACACACACACCCCTCCACTCTTTCACACAAACCATATATGCCCATAGCTATACTAACTGTAGAGTTTAGTATCAAAATAGCCTTTGATATTATGTCTGTCCAAAAAATCATCCAAACCCCTCTTAAAAGCATCAACAGAATCAGCCATCACAACATCACCCGGCAGTGCATTCCACAACCTCACTGTCCTGACTGTGAAGAACCACCTACACTGCTTCAAATGAAAGTCCTTTTCTTCTAGTCTGAAGGGGTGGCCTCTGGTGCAGTGATCCTCTTTATGGGTAAAAAGGTCCCCTGATATTTGTTTATAATGTCCTCTAATGTATTTGTAAAGTGTAATCATGTCCCCTCGCAAGCGCCTTTTTTCCAGAGAAAACAACCCCAAACTTGACAGTCTACCCTCATAATTTAAGTCTTCCATCCCTCTAACCAGTTTAGTTGCACATCTCTGCACTCTCTCCAGCTCATTTACATCCCTCTTAAGGACTGGAGTCCAAAACTGCACTGCATACTCCAGATGAGGCCTTACTAGGGATCTATAAAGAGGTAGAATTATGTTTTCATCCCTTGAGTTTATGCCCTTTTTTATGCAGGACAGAACTTTATTTGCTTTAATAGCTACAGAATGACACTGCCCAGAATTAGACAACATACCCTTCAAAGGAACAGTTCAGTGTATAAATAAAAACTGGGTAAACAGCCTGTGTAAAAGAAAACATGTTTCTAATATAGTTAGTTAGCCAATAATGTAACGTATAAAAACTGGAGTGACTGGATGTCTAACAGAACAGAACACTACTCCCTGCTTTTCAGCTCTCTAATTCGAGTTAGTCAGCGACTTGAAGGGGGGGGCCACACGGAACATTACTGTTCAGTGAGTTTACAATTGACTCTTCGCATTCAGCTCGTATTCAAAAGCAGCAGTTTTGACCCATGTGCCCTCCTAAAATCACTGATTGGTTACTGCCAGGGGAAACCAAGAGAGCTGCAAAGCAGGAAGTAGAATTTTGGCTATTATGTCAGACATCCAGTCACTCCAGCCTTTATACATTACATTTTTGGCTAACTAACTCTATTAGAAACATTTTTTATTTTGCGCAGCCTATCTAGTTTTTATTCTTATAGTGAACAATTCCTTTAAGATAGAAAATACATAGTCCAGACCCCTAAGTCCCATAAGTGATTCTTAACGCAACACTTCTAGAATCCTCTAGGATAGCTGGCATGTCTTTCCAGCGTTTCAAAAGTACAAGAGGTAAATCCTAGTACTGCAGGGGGAATTTCCATTACACACCTGGAATTCATCCTTGATTTGGCTGCAGTTGGTCTGTGGGTCCATGCGGCTGATGTTGTAATAGACAGAGCTGAACTCGCACACTGGAATGGCTGTGTTACCGCACAGACAGGCTTCCAAGATGGCGTCATGCACAAACACATACTGCTCCTGTGGGGGATGGAAAAATAAGGTTAGCAGAACCCTGTTTCTGTTCTGTTACCTTTATAGAATGGGATGCAAAAGGTTTCTAGTTTATATGAAAGTCCTTGGTTATGTATTTGTCCTTTAGCTGTATACATCCGACAGATATATACACTTTCCTTTAATTATGCTTGCTTGAGGACACTCTTAGGCTCTGTTTGCATCTCCCATTTCCATTCCTTACCTCTGTCTGCACCATGTTGACCCTCTGTGCTCTGAGCTCTCTCACACAGTTGAATATGTCCACAACACCCTCATTCTCGGCCATATCCAACATAATATCAATGGCTATAAAACAGCCAGTCCGTCCAGCTCCAGCACTGTGGGATAGATTCACAGTTAATGATGCTCCATGACAGTATCAAACATCCTTTCACATGGACATAGTTACAAATGGGACCTTAGGTTAATAGAATACCAACTCTGTTCCTCAATAATGTATAGTACTCCAGTATAGGGGACCGTGTAGTACCTGCAGTGGACAGTGATGGGTCCAGCATCTGATGGGTTGAGGAATTTGACCTGCCTGATGAAGCCCAGAAGCCCAGTAGCATAACAAGGCACTCCATGGTCTGGCCAGCTGGTGAAATGGAACTGATGGATCTCCCGAATATCATGGGAACCTTTCTGGGGGACAAAGAACATACTGCAATTTCACACTCTCCAGGGAACAATAAACCCAATGCATTTATCTAAATTGTTGTAAAGCTGAGCAATTAGATGGACAGTGTATTTACCTTTTGCACAGTGAATGTTCGGATGACATATTCGGCTAAAGGTTCTGTTTCTATTAGCGACACCTTTATGTCACCATAGACTTCAGTGTCATCAGGCCAATATCGGACACACTTAACCTAAAGACACAAAAGGAAAGGCTTTGACCTACTCATTCAATATTTACACATACTAGTATCACATCAAGAGGGCAAGGGAAATGTCCCTGCTTCTGGTATGCCCCTCTTACCCTTCCAACCTCCACCAAGTTTGTCACCATGACTACACTGATGGATTTCTCCTGCCATATCATTCTCCAGAAATCCTTTACCGTCTCCTGCATGGGACCTGGAAATAGCATTGAAAATAACAATGATGATAATTATAATTTGTTGACCACAAATAATGATCATATGTTTTATAAAACTGTAAAATTCCTATTGCTTCCTACCTTGTGTAGCAATGTAGTATCGTGGCCGATGATAACCCTAAAAATGCAATTATAGAATGCAAAAGGTTAGGTAGATGGACATGTTTACCACCTGGTCAAATGAAATTGCTTATCCTGGTGACTTACATCAACATAGTTGGCATTAATGTAATCAGAGTGTGGGTCTCCCTCTATCTGCTGGAGTCGGACACGAGAGTGATCATCTGGGGAGAAATGCAGAGATATCACAACAAACACACACCACTATGACAACAGAGGGGAATCACCCACATCCCAGCCTGAGATCAGTCTGGAGACAATGACACATGTCACTGTTGGCAAAGTTTTGCATAATGTCAACTACAAAGTCACAGCCAGAGCTGAAGGGGAAATGGAAAGCACTGATATGCCTTATTATTGACTCTTGGAGAACAATGTGAAGATGAGAGGCAACAAAATTGGGGAAAAAGAACATGTGAGTTTGTAATAATTAGTAACAAAAAACTGCAGAAAGATGAACACAAGCTGTGATAGATAAAGAGGAAGCAATACTGTTGATGTTTTTTCAGGACTTTAATTTCACACCTCCATGTGTTCCTGGTCTAAGTACTCACAGGAGATGATGTTCCCGTATCTATTTTTGTTGCGGTTCTCATCCTCTTTGGCAGTGTCCCAGGAAGCAGTCTGGCCTTCAGGAAGCGCCTAACACGAGGGGCAAAGACGCCAGTTAGTACGAAGCTGTTGTTGTTGTTGCCAAGTTTTCCAATGTTTCCCTAGAGGCTGCTTTTGTTACTATTGTTACCGTTGTCTGAGCAGTGAAAGAGATCAATTTGTGTAATCGTTATTCTTCCTGGGCAACTAATCAGGAGACCTCACTCCCTTTAAAGTGGACCCGTCACCTCAAAAAAATATTCAAAATCATATTTTATCACATTAGTCAAGCAAAATGAACATTAATTACACTATATAAATTATTTTAATCTTGTTTTCTTTAGTCTGGGAATTCATAATTATAGGAAGTAGCCATTTTGTGGACACTGTTATTAAGGCAAGCCTTGCATCATCTCAGAATCTTGTTTGTGCACCACAATGGGGGACCCATGTCCTGGCTACACAATTAAATGGTTAAGAGAACTGGGGGAATGTGTGGGGAGCAGTGGCATCTAGGAAGTGCTGAATGGAAAGTGAAAGTAATTATATGCCCCGCCTCTATGCCTAAGGCATAGAGGAGTGGCAGACAATATTTGATTGACAGCTCAGATTTTTAAATGAGCTTAAAACAGCTATGAATGCTTTAATAAAAATTTTGGATTTCATGTTTAATTTTAAAAGGACTTTTATTATACAGATTTTTGTGTCTCGGTGACAGGTCCACTTTAAATGAGTTACCACTGAGAGAGCTAAGTAATTATAGGGCCACAGTCTGTGATCTGGCCGAACTTGGTTTTGAACATTTACACCCCTAGTTACTAGTTACATAAATATATCAAGCCAGACCAGAAAATGCAACATTCAATTAAAAATTAATTCAGCTTTATATTTGGTTCTTAAAAAGATTGTCCTTACACAGCAACCATATATACCAATCTATTTAGTTTCTAAAAAATGTATCTTGTGATTTAAAATCTTGCCTGTATCAGAATCATTCTCATGCTTTTGCTTTAGCTTACTGCATTTCTGTTTTCTCTTTAAAGCCACAATAAAACATCTTCAGAAATGGCTCTTTCCATTAAATATATCAGTATGTGAAGTTTTAAGACATTTCATATTCTCCAATTCCCCAGGGCTTTTTCAGCCAGTGAAAATACCTATAAATCACCATTACATTTCAGCAGAAACCCATTCGGTAAAGTTCAAGGTAACGGTACGCATGGAGTCTGCCATCCGATGGAAAGAGTGGCGTTCAGAACACCCCCTCTCTGCTACTCACCGCTGCCTACATTAATATCTAGGAAATGCTAAGCCAGAATCTCACACAGGGGTGAAGAGCATTTCACATATTTAGGGGCAGATTTACAAAATTCACATGAAGGATTCGAAGTTTGATCGGATTTTCAAAAACATTCTAATTCGAATTTTCGAATGTTTTTGAAGACCACTTCAACCAGTGAATTTTGTAAATTCGATCGAATCGAATGATTCAAATAAAATTTCATTCGAATATTCGATCATTCCACTGTCGAAGTACTTCCCCTTTAAATTTTTATTCGACCACCTAGTTCGCCAGATCAAAGTTACCGAATTGGTTTTACTTACTTTTGATCGAATAAAAAAATTTGATCGAAAAAATCATTCGAGATTTATCGATCGATCAAATTTTTCCTATTCGATCGTCCGACCAATCGAATTGCAGTAAAATCCTTCAAATTCGATATTCAAATTCAAAGGATTTTACTTCACTTCCTATTCACATGGTTGAATTTCGAATTGAAAAAAATTTGATGATAAATCTGCCCCTTACTTTTCCATTTACAACCTGCTTATACTTTCCTTATGTGACATTACCACAACCCTGTATACTGAGGCCACAGATGGGTTAGGGATGCACCAAATCCACTATTTTGGATTCTGCCGAATGCCCGAAAGATTCGGCCGAATACCAAACCAAATCCGAACCCTAATTTGCATATGCAAGTTATGGGTGGGAAGGGGAAAATTTTTTTTACTACCTTGTTTTGTAACATGATCCAAATCCGAATCCTGCTGAAAAAGGCAGAATCCTGGCCGAATCCTGAACCGAATACTGGATTCGTTGTGTCCCTAGTAAGTAGGATTGCCACCTTTTCTTGAAAAAAATACCGGCCTTCATATATAATTATCTTTGTTCCTATTAATAACATTGGGATCAACCATCAAAAATACTGGCCAGGCCGGTAAAATACCGGCCAGGTAGCAACCCTACTAGTAAGAAATTTTTTACCCTTAACATATAGTATATGGCTGTTGTCACCTAAGGTTCTGGTCAAGGCTCACCAATAACAGCCACCTTACATTTGCTACTCGGATGCTATACAGGTGCTGCCAGGCCTTAAAGTGAGAGAACCAAGGTGAGAGTTGTGGGCAGACTAGGGAACCCGTAACGCTTGACAGTCAAACTAAACAGTAATTGCAGTACGAAGTCAGGATGTTGAAGAATGGTCACAACAGGCTAAGGTCAGTATAAGCAGCGAAATTGAAGAAGTCAGGGACAGGGAAGGGTCAAGAAAAAAGCAACCAGACCTTGACTATAAACCAGGCTTGAATCCATCACATGACAAACAGAAAGGTGGCATAATAAACAATGACATGCCCCTGTGTAGACCGGTGCCCATAATCTTCTCTAATACCCTTGTCCCTGCCTGCTAACTTTCATTCTCTCCTCTCTAATATACATGTCTGATTTACATTCACCTCTCACCATCCTCTACTTCCTTTTCTTCTGTATTATTATTCATTGTGCCCCCCCCCTTTACCCCGCATGTCACATTCCAAATCGGCGGTACAAAGGTTAATAGAATTTCACGTAAATCCCGTAAAATCTCAGAAACATCTCTGCTTTCTTTTTGCCACAGACAGATTCTCTGTATGGAGACAGACAGGTAATGATCAGTTAATTGAGAACACTGCTTTGATCATAGGTCTATTTGCCTTTAAAAGATCCAGCATCCTAATAGCAGCTAATCTCCCAACAGAGACTTTTGCGTAGTAACTGCTCATTTCCATCCCACTTCAAAGCAGTCAAAGGGAAAACAGACAGTATTATCAAACAGTGGGGTCCTGCTCGAGAGGGAGGGGGTGGAGGATTTATGTCAGCTTCTGTTTTATTAATATGTCATTGGAATTTATATAGCTCAATGTCTAAATTTTCCCCAAATATTTTCTACACTCCCAGAGACACTTCCTTAGAAAATGGATACATTGGCAGTGCCAATTTCTAAGGTGCTTCTGCTTTTCTTTTGTTCACCCCCCGATCTTATAAGTGTAAAAAGGGATCCTAGATATCGATGTATGAACTCCACAGTAGGTTGCACTGTTACTAGTGGCACAGTTCTGCACTTACCCCACATTTAAGGCAAGATACATTCCTACAGCTGAAGAAGTTGCCCATTATCCACTGTATCCTGCCATTCATATTTGGAGAATCAAGAGTGGAGGCAAAGACAACCCTAAAATGTAAGGTTTATAGTCCTAGCTTAAGAATCTTGCTCCCTAAACTTTAGTCTGAGTAGGCTTCAGACAACATTGAGTAAAGGTGGCCATGCACTGACTGATAACGGCTCCGGATTTGTTGGTGTGTGTGAGGCCTGCTTACAGTCCTGCCCAAATGTTATATGGGGCTGGGATAGGGTTGCCACCTTTAAAAAAAGCCAGTGGTGTGGGCGGGAACAAAAGGGATGGGCAGTGATGCAAAAGGGGCAGATCCACAGAACCTCCCTGTAAAAGGGGTGGGGCCATGATGCAAATGGGGGTGGGGCTATAGCATGCGCCGGAGAAAAACATAAGTTTAAAATGAAGGGTCAAGGGCATTTGTTAAGGGTATTACAAATTACTGGCAACCAGGTCCGGACTGAGAATTAAAATAGGCCCTGGCATTTCAGGTACACAGAGGCCCAATCAGCCCACAGAGGGGCCCAAACATCCCCCACCAGCCCACTAAATACTGACTTTCTATGGGACCTTAAAGCAGCCCCTCTGGCATTTGCCAGAACTCACAGATTGCCAGTCCGGGCCTGCTGGCAACTACATTGCCAGTAAATTTGTAATAACTGCCCCAGGCCTGGCTGGTATTTTACTGGCTAGGCCGGTAAAATATCGGCTGGGTGGCAACCCTAGGCTGGGTAGGTTCAACTTTCCCATCTGATGAGGTTTGTATGATTTGCATCGTCCTCATCTGAAAGACCTGTGGGCCCCTTTGAATGATCTGATTGTAGACCCTTAATTTAAAGTTCTAATGAGCCTGGTTTAGCCCAGCCTGTGGTTGGACAAACTGGGCCCAGATCTCTGTTTATGTCCATCTGTAGGAAGGAATCACTACTATGGGGTCACGTTTCTATGAACAAACGGCTAGAGATGTACCACTTAAATCTACCGGGAGGCTAGACCCAGCCATTACGTAAGACCAATGAATGGCTGGTTTGCTACGTAATTGTACAGAATGTCTGACAAACCCTGTATGGTTCACGCGAGGCTGCTGATGTTCAGTGCATGTGGTCATTCCTGAACATCTTATCCTTTGTCTTTGGACTCTTGATTGGCAAGTCTAATTTTAATCTTTTGGACACAAACTATAGAGTGGTCGGCACTGCTGTCCAGCTTCCATTTGGCCCAAACAGTTCCATCTGGCCCAAACAACTCTGCTAATTGACAGTGACCCTCACAATCATGAGCTTTAGGGAACTTCTCCTCGCTCACTGCACCGCCCTGCCCTTCCTAACAAAATCTCAGCTGAGACAGTCTGCTCAGAGCCCCATGAATAATCTGAAAGCCGTGGCATGAAATTGTAGACTTGAAAGTGGCTCCCAATCAGATAAGAGGATATATAGTGTGTTATTTAGCGGGTAAAATGGTTTCACATCGCTATAAAATTATGCAAATCACTTTATCTGTGAATAGCTGGGAGGCCGCCGTTATTTCACAGTGCTGCAAATACAGCATAAAACGTCACTGGGCTACAAGATACTACTGAGCTGCCAAACATAATGTTAGTTATTAATATGGAGCCTTAGCAACATAACAGCCCTGGCGTTCTACCAAGATGGCGGCTTAGCAACCAAGAGACGAGACTCACATGGTATCTTAGCAACTATCATAAATTAAACAACAAAGTAGCGCAGGAAACACACATCCAGCTCACAGAGACCAATTTAACAAGAGCACAACTAGGAAACTAGTACAGAATAAATCCCCCTGTGTATTTACTAGGGGTTTGTGTGTAATATAGAAGAGCCCTATGGGTTTATGTGTTTGAAAACAGCACTTAATAACCACATTGTGTCAAAATGCAGTGGGGGCATCAGAGTTTAATGTAAAACACTAAATAAACAAAGCAACAAGAAGGAATACAATATTTTACAATATATTAGCCCTAGCAACCATAAATCATGTCAGCTTTGAGGCTTCAGTTCTGTTGGTAGACATTTTTTTATATCACTAATCATTATTTTACCCTGCTATTTATTTAAATATTGTTACTTCAATGCTGCTGCCCACTTAATTTTGGCCTCCAGCAGTGGAAATATGTCTGTGTTTCTGGACAAAAACTGTAAATGATTCAACAAAGACCAACAGCTTAGAATACTGATGCTGCCTACATCATACTAAATGTAGTTTAGAAGTCAACTGGCTCTTTATGTTAATGTAGGGACCCATAGGTTTTCTACTGCATCTCTGTCACTAGGCAGAAGTTATGTTGCAAGTGTATGCTTCTAACCAATAGTTACAGCCCAGAGTGTAATGACCATTTCCTGCCACACAGTTTTATAGTGCTGGAAAGGAGTGGCCACTTCCTCTTTGGCTGCTGGATCTGGATCGACTGGATGTGCCATTGAGCCTGGGAGCAGGCAGGCCCCAGTAAAGCCACGTGACCCTAAAGGGACCAGCACCTTTAGTGGGTAAGTTAGGGACCAGGCCACCCCGTGAATGAGGGATAGCAAGTGCAGGGTAGTGCTTTTATAGTCTCTCTAGGAAGAGAAAGATAGACAGCTGTATTTAGTATGAACAGTGTGTGTTCCAGCAAGGAATGGTAGCAGGAAGAGATCTTCCTACAAAGCTTCCCCTGTGATGCTTTTAGTGCAGGGACATCAAGGTGGTAGGGATTAGGACTAGCGGCGGCTTCCGGCCTTACACTGATGTTCTGGGCAGGCACATTGCAGCAGAAGGAGGGTTGTATGGAATGGATGTACCATGGGCTAATCGGACTCTGAGGAATAATCACCTTATTGAAGTGTGTGTGAAAGTTCTGCTAATATCTCCACTACAGCTGTGTGCACCTCTATTTCCTCTGGATGCTCCTGTGTGAGTAATAAACCTGGGGATATTGCTTATGCTAATAAACATCTACCTGTTTGTTGTAAAGAACCTCCTGGCGCCCATTTCATCTTTTATTATACAGTTTGCCTGGGTATTGTAGTTATACTACCTCTGCCCTGGTGTGTAGGTCGCAGTGTAACCCATGCTTGCCTATTAAATCTGGGTGTGCTGTATATAGCCCAGAAAAGCGTTACATTATCATTGGGGGTCATTTATAAACTTCGCGCAGAGAAGATTGATTCGCAGAGTTAATAAATTTGCGCCTGGTTCGCCTGGTTATATTTATAAAGCTGAATAAGAGTGTGCAAACAGATTTGCGAATTTGTTTTTCGCATTGCGAATGTCTATAGGAGCTTTTTAAATATGGCATAAATCACAAATTGCGAACACTCTGCGCCACAACTTTGGTGGCGGAGAAAATATTCGCAAAACTGTTTCGCAAATTGCGAATTTGTTACTTTTAATGCTATTTTCGCGCAAAACAACCTCGCAAAGTGCCTTTACTCACGCAAAGACCTGTCTTTTTTGCGAGTTGTTTGCGAAAATTCATTCACAATGCGAATTCGCAAAAACCGGAAGGACGGGCACAGTAGTGCAATATTTTAGCGTTCAGGAAAAAGCATGGGCAAAACTACCATTTGCGAACAATTATGCACTGCGCGAACTTTATAAATGACCACCATTGTGTTTTAAAGGGGAATTCAACCCCCCAGCGCTAAATCCTCCCCCCGGCCTACCTCTCCGCGCGGGCTATTGCCCCTAAGTCGTTACTTATCCCTCTGTGTAGATTCCCTCCAGCGAAGTTCACAGGGGCCATCATCTCTTCCAACCGCTTCTTCCTGCATCAGCGATTGGCGGCACATGCGCAGTAGGATGCTGATACCACTGTGCATGTGCACAAAGTTCATGAAGTTCGCCGATTGAACTTCATGAACTTTGTGCATGAACTTTGTGCGCATGTGCAGTGGTACCAGTGTCCTACTGCGCATGTGCCGCCGATGGAGCCGGATTCAGGAAGAAGCCATTGGAAGAGAAGATGGCCCTTGTGAACTTCGCAGGAGGGGACCTACACAGAGGGGTAAGTAGCAACTTAGGGGCAACAGCTCGGGGAGGAGGGAGGGGGTCCTACGGGGTGGGGTAGAGGGGTTAGGGTCCGGGGGGGTTGAATTCTTTGACACTATGGGGCAGATTCACTAAAGGGAGAATTGTCACCAGCGACCACTTCGCCAGGAGAAAATTCATTACCACTATATTCACTATTCACTAAAATGTTAAGTTGCATCCTTCATGCTGAATGCTGGTGACTTTTCGCTAGCAATCCTTCTTCAGTGCGAGCATTTCATAACAAAGATTTGCTAGCGTTCGTTTGTGCCAAGCTTCGCTAGTAATTTTACCCTTAGGTCAATTTGAATAGGGAGGCTCATAAAAGATTTTGGTGTAAATGGTGTAAATGGTAAGTGGCCACTTTTTATTACAAATATCCTAGGGAGCTTACTAAAGAAGATTGAGAAAGACAGCAATTCGCCTGGTCTGAGGTGGCGACGGAAACTCTGGCAAAAGAGGTAACGTACAGTAATATTACTTTTTATACTTTATTGAATTTGTTGAGAAACAAACTGTATTGTGAGAATGAGCGCAATTGACGGCCTCTTTCGCTAGCCAATTGTTGTCTGCGCCTTTTAGTGAATTGGCAATGTCCTTGCGGATTGGATTCCTAGCGAATTTACGCTAGTGACGGCCGCTTCGCCCTTGGACACTACCAGTCGCATAGCTAGATACTGTATTACTGGGCCCCACAGCAAATTCATTTACAGGCCCCAAAATGTCTTGAGGTTGACCTGTTTTACCAATATTTATTGAAATTCTATATGAAATATGACTTCAATTGGCCCCTATACCTTCTGCCCCCCCCCTGCAGCCGCAGGGTCTGCTTCCTATGTAGTTACACCCTTGGACACTAAAGGGAAACTATGCTCCAGTTATGAGGGGATACATTTATTTATACCCTTAAACTAGGGATGTAATTATGTACACTGGGCATTAGTACTCTGCATATTCATAACATGGGCCATTTCTGGAACAAAAAATATCTCTACTATCTTTATTATGTGTGACTACAGACTTTGTACAGATTGGGGCCAATAAAATTCCCTAATTCCTAATTAAACTTAGTTGCAAAGAACACCAATCTTTATAAGCACAGGATTACATTCTTTGCCACAGGGTGAAGAAATTCTACTGATCAGACCAAAATACATTGCTGGATGTATGGCCTTAAAGGTATAGTTTACCTGTGTAACACACCCTTCAGTGCACTTTAGCTGTGGAATGTGTGTGACCCGGCTAACTGCTTGACTTGTGCCCCAGGACCCCCAGTGTACCCGTGCAACTCCCTGCCACTCCCGGTACCTGGTGTTGTTCAGTGCAGCAGGAGATTGTCAGACACAGTTCTTTGCAGCAAACTTGAACTGATTTATTGAACTGAACAGAGTAGTAGGACACTTTAACTCCCCCAGTGGGACGATATAGACGATATGCAATACAAATAGCCGACAGCAATGATTCACATTTCAACAGGATAATTACCCTCTCAGGTGGATAGCACTAGGTCCTGGATTTCACAGCCTGGGGTCTTGTTGGCACCTGATTTGGTCTTCACCTCACCCACTGTATTTCGGCCTGGGGTCTTGGATCTTGGCACCCTATCTGGTCCTCAACTCATCCACTGTAGTTCCTGGTCTAGTGGTTTACACACAACGGGGTCCTAACCCCACTATTTCTCCTTGGTGGAGCCACAGCTGCTCACTAGCTACCCTGAACTGTCTTTCACTCCTAGAGTGACTATGACAGTAACTACTACCACTGGCTAAGCCTAACTTTCAAGGAACCATAGGCCTGGTCCTGTAACACCTCTCTGGGAGGCACAATCCCAGGAGTAAGACCCATAGCACATGGGGCTGACCCCTTTATATTGTTAAACAGTGCCACCTGGTGGCCAAATCCCTTGAACTGATCTGGACCCAGGAAGAGGGACATAGCTGCCTGAGTTACTTAAGGACCCTTAGGTGTCCAAATATAGAGCTGAACTGCCTGAGGAACTACACCCAACCTCAGGGTCCCTACACCTGTATATAAAGACAATGATAAAGACAATTTGCAATTGTGGTTTTTGAAGTATCCTGGTTATCCTATGTTTACTGTGTTTTTATACATGCAGAATATGCTTTACTCCAATTCATGGACATAAAGAGCAGACTTTTCCCATTCTGCTGGGAAACAACACGCACAGCGCATTCTGTTAGATTATAAAAACCTATCGACGAATCTATCAGCAACACAACTTGTCTTATGTATTGCCTTTTGTATTCTCTAACACGAAAGGCAAAGTCGTCTGCACAAATCAAACTGCACCCTGAGAGAAACAACATTTATATTTAATAAGAGAAGCCAGAGCCCAAGTGTTAGTGTGATATGATCCAGGGCCGGGCAGTGGAGCTGTACTGTGTGAACAGTGTGATGTCTGTAAGTACACAGGGATTTTAGTGCTGACAATGTGGATCTCAATGTATGCAACGTCAAAAACAATATCTCCTGGCACCGGGCACTCACAATCCATGACACATTTAAGGCCCAGTAATAAAGATGTCTGCACACGGGGTGATCACCGCTAACATGGTATAAGCAATCATGGTTTTCTAAGCCCGGTTTCCTTGACAACAAATGTAATTCGGGCAGCGAATAAATGCTGCAGGAGCCTCTGAATCAGCTCCGATTGTAAGCAAAGAAATGCATGGTTTGTGCTGAAATTTTCTCCCCATTAATTCCTTCAATATCTCTGAACAGAAGCGCTGGTGAGAGGACTAACTGATACATATTTATAAACTTATTCTGCAATTCTGGAGAGGGGGGAAGAGAGATGGGGCACACAGAATAGCAAAAAAGATAAAATGACAGGGAGAGGCCGGCCAAGGAACAAGGGAAAGATGGAGCGCAGATGAAACAGGCAAAATGAGAGAAAGGTGGCAGAGTTATAAAGCAAACCGGGGCAAGGTTACTAAATAGATATTGTACGAGAGGAATAGCAAGACGGGGGTGGCTGAACTGAAAGGAAAGGTAAAGCGGTTCATAAATTGAGAAAGAGGGGATCTGAAATAAAAAGTGAAAGCTGCTTAAAATGAAGATAAGCGCAGAAGTGGGGAGAAAAAAGAAGTTGCTTAAAGGATAAATGGAGACGGCAGTGGGAAGAAAATTGGAGGGCAGTCGCCAGGCAAGAGAGATAAGAGAAACCCAAAGATTTGGTGGGGGCAGAAGAAGGGATTAAAAAAAGCAGTATAGGGATTGGTGCAGATTTGTAGCAGAAGGAAGATGACAATATAAAAAGAGCTTGGTTG
>CM044448.1:29308969-29350083 GCA_024363595.1 Xenopus borealis
CCAAAACATACAGGAATGGTTTAGACCTCAGAAACTGACGGTTTGTGTCACAGAGAAATTAGCTTGCAAGCTCCACTGGGGAAAGGGTTTATTTGATTAAAGCTCTTTGTGGAGTACTGTGTAATACTGTGGCCTTTATAAGCGAATAAATACTGACCTCATATTCCTCCTTAAAGCCATAGCCCTGTCCTCTCTTCATCTGGGTGATGTGTTGCAGCAGGTCTGCCACTCGAATGGCCGGCTGAAGCTGCCCACGAGGGTATGCCATCTCAAGAGGCTCACATGTACGGTATGGATGAGTCTGGATAGTTAATGTTGGCTGGTTCATATCCACGTGACTGTTGTCTGTAAGACAATACAAAGGATTGAGAAACCAGACACGATGATGTAAAAGGACATGTCAACCCATAAAAATATTTTTTTTTTTGCTTAATAAAAGACAATTTTTTTTTGGATTAAGTTATTTGAAAATGTATTGCTATTGAAAGCAGTGTTTGATCCTTTTTATTCTCTGCCCTGGCTTTTGAAACACTAACATAAACCAATGGATTAACAGACCTATATACCTGAAGGAGACTGGCTTTTGCAACATTGTTTAAAAAGTAAAAACCAAGACTTAAAGGAATTGTTCAGTATAAAAATAAAAACTGGGTAAATAGATAAGCTGTGCAAAATAAAACATGTTTTCAATATAGTTAGGCAAAAATGTAAAGGCTGTATAAAGTGACCGTAATTCTAACATAACAGAACAGAACACTACTTCTTGCTTTTCAGCTCTCTTTTGTTTACACTGACTGGTTGCCCTGGTTACCAGGCAGTAACCAATCAGTGAATTGAGGGAGGGCCACATTGGTCATAACTGTTGCTTTTGAATCTGAGCTGCATGCCGAGGATCAATTGCAAACTCACTGAACAGTTATGTACCATGTGGCCCCCCTTCAAGTCGCTGACTAACTCAGATTTAGGGGTAGATTCATCAAAAAGTGAAGTTCTGCCACTAGAGGGAAATTCCACAGCTCTCAATTCATTTCTATGGGATTTTGCAAGGCGTATACATCAATGGGTGAAGTGAAAGTTCACCCTTTGATGGATACGCCTTTAAAAATCCCATAGAAATGAATTGAGAGCTGTGGAATTTCCCTCTAGTGGCGGAACTTCACTCTTAACTTCACTCTTTGATGAATCTACCCCTTAGAGAGCTGAAGCAAATGCTGTTTTTAATAGCAATTACATTTACAAATAAAATTTAAAACACTAATAATTGTTAATAGATTAATATTGGAAAGATGCTTATTATGTATTATTTTATCAGGAAAAAAACATTTTTTGTATTGACATGTCCTTTAAAATACACAGAATCCCACAGGTGACTGTCAGGGGGGTACAAGGAGTTTAGTTGGACAAGATCTGGAGGTTACACGCCTATGCCTTAGAACACACCTGGAAGTCCATCCATGCAAATAAATTCAACAAGGCAGAACATGCCTGTTTGGATGTGATAACATAGAAGGGAACGTGGAATGAGGGACTGCTCTTTGTCAGGACATGGACAATGGATTTGTGATGAGATGCAGTTGTGAAAAGTACTTTTTTGTATGGTATAGGAAATGGCACAGGTAACATTAGGAGGATGAAGAGAGATGGTGTATGAATCAGGGTGTTGGTAGTTATGATTTCATATCTCATTATTCTAGGGAATGATCCAGTAGAACAGAGATATCTCCAGCACCCTGACCACTGCAAAATGGTGACTGATTTCATGGACTGATGTTGTTACCTAGAAGGGTTAAGGATGGTACGGTGTCTGAGGAGACTGGCAGAAAAGAGCAGCAGGATGAGGTCCATGGAAAATGTGAGGGAAAAAGGGACAAAGCAAAGTATCAGAACAAGATTAGAACCAAAGCAAATCCTTTTAACCAGAGCAGGGCTGTCCAACTGAAGACCAACAGGCCAAGAGTGGCCCTTCAAGAGATATTTACCCCCGCCCCCGATTGCCCAAAAGCTCAATTGAATGTTTAAGATCATATAATCATTTCATTAGAATCTGATAATAATCGACCCACTATAGAGCAGTTGGACAGCACTGTCCTGGAGCATTATTCACTCACTGGTCAATTATACTTTCCTTTACTGCTGGCATGTAGTGTACTGTATATCTAAAATTTCCCATCACTCACTGCTCTGGACATGTAACTTTGCCTCACCTGAGTAACAGGAGCTAAGTAGGGATTTGCCCTGGAGGTTCTTGCTTTGTACAGAAAAGGAGCAAGGAGAAGATGTGCCTGCAGAGAAACAGAGAAATAACTATAAGCCAAAACACAGGGAATATATGCACATTTTACAATGAATAGTGTTGTGAAATTGGAAAAGAGTTGCCTGCATTTTGGTGACACATTGAGGCACATGTCAATGCTTTAGCCAATTGGTTTTAGGAGATAAAAATAAATTATATAGGAAGATCTGTAAGTCTCTTCATACCATCTGTATATTCTGGCAAATGCCAGAGGGGTTGCAGTAAGATGCCCTGCACAGTGACTATTTGTTTGGGCCTCTTTGTATGAAATGCCAGGGCCTGTGACCAGACCTGATTCTCTTGTGTCTTGGTCTTCCATGTTATGATTGTGATTTATACAGGTTGTAGTGTTTTTAAGTTGGTGTACTATCTTAAGGTAGTGTATCTCATTAGGACCACCCTCCCTGCACCCCATGCAGCTCTCACTGAATCCATTCACGTCCTGGCAGCTGGAGAAGGTGTCCTCATTGCGAGTGGAGCTTAGTTTGCTGGAGCTCTTATCCGAAGCAACCAAGCCCATTTCTCTTTGAGAACCACTCTGCGTCTCCTTCTGTTTTTTGGCCAGTTTTCTATACACAGAGGAAAGAAGGATATTTTAGAAAACAAAGGCAGAGAGAGGGAACCTACAGCAAATCTTGGTCTGATACAATGGCACAGATAGAGGGCACCCAAAGCTCTGACATGCCTACCATTCAGGAAGGAAGCAATTAAACAAGAGGGTATCTACTGGCTCTAAAACAAGGTGATACACAAGCCTTGTCCACCACAAACTGAGAATAACTAATGGTCAACAGAGATGTAGTTATATACAATTACATTTTGCTTGCTTGATAGAACATTTGCCCCCAGCCTGTGTGAGCAGAAAATTCCCTTGGTAAAATAACAATAGTTATTAATGCTGCAACGTTAATTTCTGCTGTTGGTTTAATCGGCTCCTTTTGGCTTTAGGCTTGGGGCTTGGCACCCTAACACAATGTTTCTACTGGTGAGTCTACACCAGTGGTCCCCAACCAGTGGCTCGTGAGCAACATGTTGCTCTCCACTCCCATTGATGTTGCTCCCAGTGACCTCAAAGTAAGTGCCAATCGTACAATTCCTGGCTTAAATTCAAGTTTTGTAGGCATGTAGACTAGCACATTTTTATTTTTACCGTGTGAATGACCATCATATTGTCCTGATAGAGAATTCTGTTGCACAAATGAGCAGTAACACTTAGGCACCATGTAGTCCGTTACATACTCCTCTGTTTTATTAAACTTTTTCACTCATTTATTTCCTTTGTCTCCTCTCTTTCTAGTGTAATTTCTTGTATCCCCACAATGTGCTTCTGGCTTTTCAAGATGTCATAAGCTGAATTACTGTCTCTTGTAACTGTCAGTTGGCTGATGTTATATTCTGCAGTTTGCCAGGCAGTTAAAGAATGTTAAAATGCAAATCTCTCCCTAGGGGTTTGGCGAAACAGATGTGGGAGGCAAAGAAGGATCTCATTAGGATGGGTGATTCTGACCAGACAAAACAAGGTTTGATTTAAAAACAAGACAGACTGCGGAGCAATATGGAAATAAACAAACTGGATGAGAAGCAGGAGAAGATTCAGTAATTACAGATAAAGCAACACACGTCCCTTGCCAAAATTTGGTTGTTCAACTTAATACTCCCTGCAGTTTCTCCACTTGTTTCCACCTATAATTTCTCCTATTGCTCCATATAACACTTCCTGTAACTCCATATTGCTCCATATAACCCTCCCTATAACTCCTCCAATTTCTCCATATAATCCTCCTTATAACTCCCCCATATTGCTCCATATAACCCCCCCTATAACTCCTCCTATTACTCAATATAACCCTCTCGACAGTATAACTCCTCCTATTGCTCCATATAACCCTCCCTATAACTCCACTTATTGCTCCATATAACACTACCTATAACTCCTCTAATTGCTCCATATAACCCTCCCTATAACTCCACTTATTGCTCCATATAACCCTCCCTGTAACTCCACTTATTGCTCCATATATCTCCTACTGGTCAACAGTAACGTAACTAATTAGGTGTGGGTAGGGTTGCCACCTGGCCGGTATTTTACCGGCCCGGCCGGTATTTTTGATGGTTGATCCCAATGTTATTAATAGGAAAAAAAGATAAATATATAGGAGGGCCGGTATTTTTTTCAAGAAAAGGTGGCAACCCTAGGTGTGGGCACAGGTGCAGACCATGCAGCCGGGCCCCCACCCCCCTCCATTTGGCACGAGCATCAGGTGGGCCCCGATACGCTCCTGCTGGGGAACCATTTATGCAGAACCTTGCATTCATGCTTCCGAATATGCTGTTCTTAATAATATAAGACTGAGAGAAAAATTGCAAGGAAGGATGAATGAAAAGGCAATGTATTGAGCATGGATGGATGGATAGAAATTTAGAACTTCTTTTGCAGATGAATGGCAGTATAAGGGGAGTGAGATCTCCCGCAGGTACTTACAGATAGTATGAATAGGAGTACACATTTCTTCTAGGATGGAGAGCGGTCACATGGGGGTCAAAAACATGAAATAAAAAGAAAAACAAGGAATAATTAGATGTGTGAATGTGACTAAATGAGAGAGAAATGGAACTTAATTCTACCCTTCTCCCTATAAGATACACAACTGTCTCTTACTCTGCCCTCTCTCTATAAGCAACACAGCTATCTCTCACTTTCCCATTTCTCTCTATAAGAGACAGCTATCTCTCACTCTCCCCCCCTCTCTATAAGACACACCTGTCTCACTCCCCCCATCTCTCTATAAAGCACAGCTATCTCACTCTTCCCTCTGTCTCTAGAAGATACTCAGCTGTCTCTCACTCTCCCCACTCTCTATAAGAGACAGCTGTCTTCCACTCTCTCAATAGATACACAACTGTCTCTCCTTCTTTAGGGTTTAATGTTTCATGTGGTGTCTTTACTGCTGTATTTTTTAATTTTCACCCCAGGGTCAGCGGTGTTTGGCCTTTTCTGTAGTTCTTTGCAATCACAGACAACACACTGTGTGAGTTCACGATTCTCCACATACATGTATCAACAAGCACCATGTTTTGGCCACATATGTTAATTTGCCTGTAATTTCATTGCCAATACAGAAAGTGTGCTCTAAAAAATGTGGTCCAGAAATTCTGTGTGAGACATTAGCTTCATATTTTCCACTGTTAATAAGCTCCAGAACCTGCCTGGGGAGCTTGCAATCAGCTTTAGATGTGCATTTAACTGCTTTCAGGCTAAAGAATCCTGGCAGAGGATATACCCAGTGCACTATAAGTTGCCCAACAGGAAATATAGAGGTCCATTTACTGTGCTTGTAACTTGATTAAAGGAGAACTAAAGTCTAAAACATAATGATAGAAATCTTCTTTTTTGTATACTAAACATATACATGAACTTACCGCACCTGAAGCCTAATTAAACAAATGATTTATGCTTTCAAAGTTGGCCGCAGGAGGTCAGCAACTTGTAACTTTGTTAAACATCTTTGCAAGACCAAGACCCTGAACATTCTCAGTCTGGGCTGCTGCTTAGCGATTGCCATAAATTATCAGCACAAGTCAAATAATATCTGCCATAAAAGCCAATACAGCAAGACTGATTAATAATCAGAAAAAACAGACTGCAATGGCTCCTTTGTTGTCATGTAATCTAATGTGGATTTTATAGTTTAATACAAACTCCAACTCTGCAGAACCAAAAAAATCCTCCAAATAGAATCCCAGTTCATCTGTTTAAATCAGGCTCCATGAGGATGTAAAGGCAAAAATAAAATACAATTTTTTACTTATTAATTGAAAAAGAAACCTATCCCCAATATATTTCACTTTAAAAATGTGTACAGATTTTTTAAGAAACCTAACTGTATGCAGTGAAATCCCCCCCCCTCCTTCATTTTCTTGCTCTGACTGCTGCAGATATGAATCTCTACATGGTCGCAGGCTGTTCTACAGAGAAAAAAACAAAGCCGCTCCAGTTCTGGGAAGTCCCTCCCCCTGCCATTTGAAAGTATAATCCTTTGCCTGCAGAGCAGTTAGGGACCGTCTGAAGTTTCCTATTCTCAGCAGTTAGAGCAAGTAAACAAAGGGGGAGTTTAGCTGCATATAATCCAGTTTCTTATAAAAATGGTAGACATTTTTTAATCAAAGTATATTGGAGAGAGGTTTTTTTTTTTCATTAAAGGAAGTAAAAATTTAACTTTATTTTATTGCCTTAAAATTCCCTTTAACAATGAAAACAATGCTGTAATATGTCATGTAAGATAAATGGCAATTTTCAAGGTGTGTGTATTGTGCACCGCTCACCATTGCAGTTGACTGCATTATTTTACACAACTTGTAACTAGGGTTGCCGCGTGGCCAGGATTTTACCGGCCTGGCCGGTATTTTTGATGTTTGATCCCAATGTTATTAATAGGAAAAAAAGATAAATATATAGGAAGACCGGTATTTTTTTCAGGAAAAGGTGGCAACCCTACTTGTAACATACAGTTCCAAGACAAGGTCTATAGGCACCCAAGGCATGCCCCCCCCACTATCGCTGGCAGTTGCTTGCACCCACCATGCCAATCAGTCACTCCACATCTCCCTACTGATCACAGGCCCCCATCAGGTTTTCACTCTCCACCCTGTTGCTCCATTGTCAAAGCCTCTTTTGTATAACCCTAGTTCCAGCCCTGACCATTCACAGTCATGAAGAAATCCTGTCTTGTACCATTGCATGTGGGCAAACCCCATGCCAAAAACACAGAATCCAGTATATATATCCTCCAGATCCCGTAGAAGGCCATAGGATTCTCTTTCACTGCTGTGCATTTTGTTTTGTATTGTTCCATTAGTGAAGGGTTAACCCCCTCAGGGTTGTGCATTGAGTATAAAACAGAACTCAGGGTGGTCCCCAACAAATTATACACATTTAGAGAGCAGATGTTAAACCTGGCACAAAACACAGTTTACATGTACATACTGGGAAATGGAATTACTGCACAAAGGTAAAGATGGAGGGGGGGGAAGAGAAGTGCAGAACCATGGGAGAAAACAACACATTATATGCGAGGAGGGGCAGACTGTAAATTAGAAAGAGAAAAAAAAGAAAGATGGGGGCTTAATTTTCACCAAAAGGCAGTGGGTTGGGACTGAAAAGGCGCTATATATATATATTTATATTTAGTTAAGGGAAACTTTCCATTTTTTAAGATAAACAATCATCAGAATACAAGTGTTTTTTCCAAAATATTTAGCAAGCTACATAAATTCCATCAACGTGTTTGCCCATTTCTACAGCTTGGTGGTAGCAATCAATCAGAATGTGATTTCACAATGGGGTGTTGTTTAAAATACGACCGTAAGCTGTGCTTTGGCATGTAATATATATATATATATAGAAAATAATGTATCTGCTGCATCTGGTTATTTCTGCAAAACCTAATTAACATTTGCAATTACATTTTCATCTTTCAGGAATAGGATAGGGCTGCGCACCTGCATATTACTGACTGTAATGTGCGGCGCATTAGCAGTAAAATCCTGCTTCCCATTAACCTGACCTGCAAGAACAGTACGACAGTTAGTATGTGATGGGGTGTTGGGGATTTCGCTTCAAAACAGCATTGCAGGCTGCTAACAAAGAGTAAGTGACTATGGTCACACAGGGGTCTATCCAGCATTTTCCTTGGCTTTTAATTGCAAAAGTATGTTTGCAAGAATGGTTACTTAATGACTTCATATGTTAAACATTGTAATGTCACCTGAAAGTAGCTTGTTGCTTAGACGCATCCATTAGTGATCACCTGCATTCTACAGTACAGGAACTATTATCCAGAATGCTCGGGACCTGGGGTGTTCCGGATAAGGGAGCTTTCCGTAATTTGTATCTTCATACCTTAAGTTTACTAGAGAATCATGTGAAAAAATAAATAAAACCCAATTGGATGATTTTGCTTCCAATAAGGATTAATTTTTATCTTCGTTTGGATCATGTACAAGCTACTGTTTTATTATCACTGAGGAAAAGGAAATACGTTTAAAAAATTGGATTTGGATAAAATGGAGTCTATGGGAGATGGCCTTTCTGGAAAATGGGTTCCTGAATAACTGATCCTATACCTGTATTTACCAGTTTAGAACCAGTTTGCCAATTTTACACTTCTGAGTTAAATCTTAAGGATACAGACGCGTGCGGATTCTCGCACGGTTTTTAAAAAAGTTGACCGCTGTGTAAATATGCTAGCGGTTTCAAGCTTAGGCAATGGCCCATTATGCTAGTGTATTTACGCAGTGGTCGGCTTTTTAAAAAGCATGCTATGGAGAGGGTTGCCGCTTTTCCAGAAAAAATACCGGCCTTCCTATATTTTTATCCTTTTTCCCAATTAATAACATTGGGATCAACCATCATTTTTACCGGCCAAGTGGCAAGGCTAGCTGCGGACCACAGTGAAAATCCGCACGTGTGTCCATATCCTAAAGCTGCCCTTCTGCTTGTTTGACAAGGTGACCAAATGAGCCCCAATATGCCCACAGCACCTGGATTGCAGGCTCTTGGGGTGAGGACCAATGTTCCCTCTAAGTGTTCAAACACACAAATTTTGAGGTCAGCATGAAAACAACAAATTGTGGTGTAAACAAAGAATATTGTGTGAAAACACTGACTTTTTTTGAGACTCTGATATCATGTAACTTTCTCTAACCTTCTTTTGATAGTCATCATTGCACCAAGGAGGATAATGATGAACATTAACATTCCAGCAATCACTCCAGCTGTCTGTACTGTACTGTCTGCCGGCTTCTCAGGTTCCACTGTGTTGCTATTCTGTGTGGAGGCCCCTTTAAGAGAAGAGAGAGTGCAAATATGTTACTATAGAGGGCAATGCAAGTAATTAAGTACTGGTGCACACTGGATTTAAGTGTTGATACTACAGTGGGCAGGACATACCATACAGGACAACATAAACAGTTCTTTGCAAAAAGGCTAAGTGATCCGATAACCAATGGGGTAAAATCACGTCATTTCCTTTTTAATATGGGAAAGTAAAAGCAGAATATTGAGGGTTTATAAAATTAGTTTTAGTAAAAGAAAAAAAAAAGAATGTTTGTGCAATGGCAGGATGCATAGTCACCTGTGACTGGTTGGCTTGGGGGGTTGCGGGTGATGGGAAACAGGCCAGCGGCTGCCACTAAGAAGCATAAGGGAGGGATCCCATCAGAAAGCATGCAGGAGAGGAAAAAAGAGTGAGATGGGAGGACGGCTGAAGAGGGCTACAGCAGCTAGTGTTTGGCTATCCGTCCCCACAAAGGGCAATAGGAGTCTATAGGGGATGAGGTAAAGTCCAGTCCCAGCTTTGTAAGGGCAATGGCACAGGAGGCTTTCTGAACTCAAAAAGAGTTTCCTGCAGCCTGTTTCTGTTGTGCATTACCTATGGCCCTGTCACCCAAAAATGTTTTAAGGTGTCACCATGCACAACTACTGCACTGATTCTTCAGTGGTTTGATTGGCATTTTCTCAGCAGAGCTTGATACTCAGTGGAGAGCCCCTGTTTGTGGCTCAGGCTGCGGGTCTGACCACGCCTACATCCGATGATGTCACTTCTGGTTACATTGACAGAACTTCCTGATTCTTGATGGTCAGCGGGTCTGGGTTGCGGATAAGATACTTTTGGGTCGGGTAGCGGGTCCAGGCGGGTAAGAATGCTGGTTCGGGTTGCGGATTGCAGGTTGCCCGTACAAGTCCGGTACTTGTTGCAAAAAATGGACCTGAGTAGTTGGTGCCCCCCTCATCTTTAGAAAGACAAACTTTAATATTAGAAAAACTGTCACAAACAGTGATGGGCGAATTTATTCACCAGGGTCGAATTTGCGGCGAATTCCCGCGATTCGCCGCTGGCGAATAAGTTCGCGAATCATCAGCGAAATTTCGCCAGAAAAACGAGTCGCGCGTCGTTTTTGAAGCGACGCGCCGAAAACAACGCAACGCGCGCCGAAAATGACGCGACGTGCGTCGGAAACTGCGCTACGAAAATGACGCAGAAATTTCTCTAGAAATTCGCGAATTTTTCGGCGAAGCGAATCGCGGGAGATTCGCCCATCACTAGTCACAAATAGAAAGTGGTTTTTAAAAGTCTTCATTTCTGGTGAACTATGTGAAACTGAACTGAGAAAAGTATAAGCAGTTGAACAACCCCTTTATCAAGCTCTGCTGAGAAAATGTTCCGCCAAGGAGGCGAGTTTCTCAGCACCCCTGCCCACCCCTGTGCTGGCATCCTGGCCCCTCTGCCACACAAGCTGTCTCAGGCAGTAACACAAGCTGCCCGCAGAACCACCAGCCTGCATCTATATCCGCACCCAGAACTTCTACCCAAAACCCGCAGAGTACCTCAGGTTTTTGCGGGTATCTCCGGGGTACCTGACCCACTGCAGGGCTCTAGTACCAACCTGTAAACTGTTCTAAACTGATACATTTAGTTGATACATTTCTCATCATGGAAAGCAATTGAAAAATGTATTTCTTAAAGGACCAGAAACATCAAAAACTACTTAACAATTAAACTTTAAAATTGCAAAGCCTTTATTAAGAAATAACTTACCGAAACTCCGCTTCCGCTCCTCTTCAGAAAAAAACGATCAGGCGATCCATCGTGTGGTGCTTGATTTCTCCTCCCTGCCTTCCTTATAGGAGATATTCAGGGAGGAGAAATCGAGCACCACACGATGGATCGTCATCCTGTTGCCTTTTCTGAAGAGAAGCGGAGTTTAGGCAAGTTATTTCTTAATGAATGCTTTGTGATTTTAAAGTTTAATTTGTGTTAATGTTTCTTTTTTAATGTACTAACGAATTTAAAAAAAAACATTTTTGATGTTACTGGTCCTTTAAGAATAATATGAAAACGACCTATGGTTTCCCAAAAATTTTGGTGGGTAACAACCACTTTAAAGCACCTTATGTTCTTCAGCTCTCAAACAAGTGCATCTGCACCACACACAGCCATGACATGGTCTGTATACTGAGATTGCTCTGTATGCACATTTGATGTTCTATATACACAACACACATTATTATAAAGTATTGTATACAAAAAAAGAACAAACCAGCACTGACATGACACCCTTTAACTGTGCCCTTGCAAATAGGGCAGAATGCACTGTACGGCTCTGCTGTATATGTAGGTGCTTTCGAAAACAATCATCACAGTGCGTGAGCTGATATAGAATACCCTGCGGGGTAAGTCCCTCATTATAGAAGGAGGAGGCTCAAAGTGATCTAAAGAGCAAAATGTACTCTGCAGGGGTCCTTTCGCTGGAGTTAGAGACACGGCTGGAGGCAAAATATAATCCCTCCTTTAAAGATCTCCTGTCGGGAGGCTTAATAGCAACTAGCAATGGTGTCAGCACTTTGTGCTTGTCATTACATCCAGCACTGACCGTTCCACACGTCAATAAGAGGATGTGGATTTTCTCATTAAAGAAAATTCTTTTATACCGCTTGCATCTCTGTGCTTAATGCGGGTGCTAATGCTGGGGAATTTGCTGGAAGGCACATGTAACTCCAGGATGATTCCTTCAGGGATTTCTAACCTGATGACCCTCCTGCAGTACGTATTGATGTATCTCAACGGGATGCCTAGCAAATATTATAGAGCTGCAGGTTGCAGATTTCTCTGGTGGACTATCATACCCAGCATCCTCCATTTTTTTTTTTTTTTTTTTTTTTTTTTTTTTTTTTTTTTTGATTTAGCAGTGTAGTCCTGACAACAATTTCTAATGTATTCTTCTTTCTTTTGGTTTTTAAGGCACATAAAAAAAATAAAAGAACTAAGTTTTTCATAGCTGCAATATTATATAAATGCTTTTCTTACAGTTTGGAGAAGTATTACAATTTGCAACTGCTCCCTTTCTACTTCTTAGCGAACTATAGGATGCATGCGAGGTGCACTGTAGCAGCTCCTCTTAACTCACAGCATCCAGTAATCTCCCAGTATGTGACTAATTGCTCCTTATGAGCCAATGAAACATAAGTGTCATCAGTGACATGCTGGCCGCACATTTAAAACTCCACTCGTTTGGCAAGGTCACCAATCTGTGCTCCATGTGGTGGGCAATATAGTCTGATCCAATTGTCTGGGCATCCATGGTTGAATCACAGTGAGAGGAAAGTAGTGTGTCGATGGGGTCCTTGCCTTCAGGGCTGCCATCAGAAATCACAGGGCCACGCACAACAGAATTTTCTGGGCCACCCTTGCCACCCCTCCCTCACCCATCAGTTGCCACCCATCAGTTGCCACCTTTTCTTGAAAAAAATACCAGTCTTCCTATATATTTATCTTTTTTCCTATTAATAACATTGGGATCAACCATCAAAAATACCGGCCAGGTGGCAACCCTACCATCAGTACAAAGGCCACAAAGTGCCCGCCTACAAGTTAAAAAAAAGAATGTTGATGCCCAGGGCCCCCCTACAAAAAATGCATTGGTGGCCACGGACCCACTACAAGTTATAAAAAAAAATAGCTGCTAGGGCCCCTGCAAGTTATATTAAAAAATCATTAGTGGCCAGGGCCCCTACAAGTCCTTTAAAAGAAAAGTTTGTGGCTAGGGCCCCTACAAATTATTAAAAAAACATGTAGCCAGGGCCCCTACAAGTTATATAAAAAAAAAAAAACAGTGTTGGTCCCGGAAAAACTGCATGGCTATTGGATAAACTTCACCACTTCATTCAATCCCTATGTGGCTTTTCCGGGATCAGAGCCGGGGAAGCAAGATGTAGGCTCTGGAGCTCCAGCCCACTCTTTCTTCCAAAGTCTCCAGCTCACTGACGGCAGGGGCCTGGCTATGCAAGTAAGTGCAGCACAGCCAGGCCCCCCTTAAAGTGGACCTGTCACCCCAAAAAAATATTAAAAATCATATTTTATCACATTAGTCAAGTAAAATGAACATCAATTACAGTATATAAATTATTTTAATCTTGTTTTCTTCAATCTGGGAATTCATCATTATAACAAGCAGACAGGAGCCATTTTGTGGACACTGTTATTAAGACAAGCCTTGCATCATCTCAGAATCTTGTTTATGCACCAGAATGGGGGACCCGATGTCTATCCCCATGTCCTGGCTACACAATTAAATGGTTAAGAGAACTGGGGGAATGTGTGGGGAGCAGTGGCATCTTGGAAGTGCTGAATGGAAAGTGAAAGTAATTATCTGCCCCGCCTCTATGCCTAAGGCATAGAGGCGTGGCAGGCAATATTTGATTGACAGCTGAGATTTTTAAATGAGCTTAAAACAGCTATGAATGCTTTAATAAAAAAATGAAATTGGATTTCATGTTTAATTTGAAAAGGACTTTTATTATACAAATGTTTGTGTCTGGGTGACAGGTCCACTTTCCCCATACCATCCGGGCCTAGGAAAGCAGTACCCCCTTCCCCACCCTGATGGTAGCACTGTTTGCCCTTATGGGATTTTGAAACCTGCCCCATAAATATATATCCCCATACATGGGCAGATAAGTTGCCAACTCGGACTGAAGGGGCTAAATCATCAGTTAAACTTGGCCATGCATGTAAAGATCCACTTGTTACATTGGCTACATCACCAATGAGTGGACCTTTTACTGATATGCTCACCCAAGATTGGCCTGATCCAATTGGTTGGCCCTTGGTCCAATGGCTAGATTATAATTTCTCCTATTGAGACCACATCAGAGTGTAGATATGTCCCTTATTCCAAAGGGAAAACCAAACCTGCTCAATGGGTATCTACTCTATTTTGGCCCAGATATTGTTTGGGTAGGCGCTTCGGCTGGCACTGTACATGGAGGGACTGAGTTGGCTGTTTTTATTGGCCAAAGTATGGCCGTCTCTCCTCTGAAACCTTGTTGACCGGTGGTCTCCCTAGTAAAATTCAGCCAAACAATCTGATTTAGCAGACATGGGCTTATCAAACTTTGTGATTTGTTGCTAGTTATTCCTTTATGAGCAGCCACTTGCCTATTAGCCTAGTGTCTGCAAGAATTTATCAGTCATATCTTGCCAATTCAACAACTGCTCCAAATTCTTGGTATCCATATTTTTGTTATGGAAACTGGAATATTTGCACAAAAAGAGAAACATTTAAATGATGCAGTTGATCTCACATAATGTTCACAGTTTCCCCCCCCCCACAAGGGATTTACCTTTGGAGGCCAGACGGACGCAGCCAATCTTTGTCTCCTGGAAAAAAAAGAGAGAGTCTATGACATATAGCCGGCCTTATCCCCCTGGCTCCCGAGAGTTTATGGGTAGGAAGATGCCGTGTGTGGCTGCAGCTGTAAGTGTACATGCATATATTTGTATTGCACATATAGCCGCTAACCTCATGTTTATCAGCATACGTATATTTTGTATGGCAGCCTGCAAGTGTATTTCAAGTATGCAAGTAAGCATGCAAAGCCTGCTGTGTACACATTACTTGTATAACCTGTGCACAGAAATATAAGTCATATGCTATAGTAAGTGCATTTGTCATCTTGCCCTGTTTTGTAGTCAAATGGATTATTTTTCATGAAAAAAGAATCCCTTAATTTTAAATCCCAAACCAATGATTAGTTTTACCTGATATTACCAATAACCATTCCTTTACACATACCTGGCTACAAGTACTTGACTATAGATGGTTATTTACAGATATTAAGTGTACTCAATGCATTTCTTGCACTAACTATGATGCATATGGATATTGTAAATGGCAATAGGTTGATATACCCCATTGGCAGTACTCAGGGCCTGGAAGTATATGCTGTAACTCTTCACAGGTGACAGAGGTGGGTTCCAGTATCCATTATAGGTCCTGTTGTCGCCCACTGTGAAGGGCTGAGTGACTGCAAGTTGCAAAGGCTTTAATTCTGCTGCAAAGTAATGAGAAGACTCCAGGCTTGAAGCATTTCTGTAGCCTACTGGCACTGGGAAACATCCACCACCATCTGCAGCCCTCCCCGACCTCTGCGCCCTCTCCTCCTTCACCACCAGCTGGTATGCGCTGTGTCAAGAAGAAGGAAAACGTAATGATGCCAAAAGAACACGTATAATGGAAATATAAGACCAGAGAAGAGAAGGAAACGAGAAGCTGATCATTGGACATGTACTGAGACTTTAAATGGAAGGTTTGCACCTGTTTTGCAATTTAGGATCATGGCACACTGACTGCCAGACCAGTAGATATTATGTTTCCAGTGTCTGGTAACGTATAACATGGTAAGATCCTAGAGGCCAAAGCCTAAAGCTAAAATCTGAAGGCTGGTTTCAGCCCCTTGCTGTGAGCAGTATACACTTCTTCTTATGCTTCTGGAACCCTTGTGTTGGCTCCGGTACAAACACACGCAATGTTTCAGCAGGTCTGGACTGATCAAAATAGGCACTGGCATTTCAGGTACACAGAGGCCCAATCAGTCCCCACCAGCCCACTAAATACTGAATTTCTATGGCACCTTATAGCAGCCCCTCAGGCATTTGCCGGAACCCACAGATTGCCAGTCCAGGCCTGCGTCTCAGTCTCATGTTTCTTTGCCAAAATCCACCGAGCGTATTCAAATTCAAATTTGCACATGTAATGTAGTTGCCAGTAAATTTGTAATACCCTTAACAAAACCCCTTGGCCCTTCCCCGATCCACTGGAAGCATACCTTTTTTTCCCTCCTTCTGGCCATCGCTGTGATTTGGCTCCACCCACTTTTCATCACAGTACTCCCCTTTTCTTCCCGCCCCCACCACCAGCCAGTACAAATATTATGAAAAGGTGGCAACCCTAGCTACAGGTAGAACAATGAACAAGTAGAACAATGCAAGCTTCCAACTGGTTACTGGACAGTGCAAATTTGCCCAGTGTGGATAAATGTTCCCCCAGGAGTTTTAGGGGTACACCATGTGGAGTTCACTATTTAGCTCCTTAAAGTATGCAAAGGGATTAAGGACTGACATATTGGGGTGTTAAGTAATAAGTACTGAAGGATAGTACAGTGAAGTGCTTTACATGATAGATTTGGGCTGTGATTACCTCACAGGCGCCCCTCGCGACTGTGCTGGCTTCAGCCAAACTGTAATTGTGGTTTCAGTTTCATTGAGGGGGCCTTCAGCTTCAGAGTCTGTGAGAGATGGGGCTGTTAGGGAGAAACAAAACAAAGTAGATGGTTAGACTGAAGTTTTTAGCATATAGAGTAGACTGCTGGCTTAGAGAATGACCATACTGTATGCATACAAAGGATAAGTCATTCTGCTACAAAATAATTGCTTTATGTTTCTCAGAAAGAAAAATCTATAGAAATCAATTAACTGGTTAATTTTTATAAAGACAGATCAATACGATTCAACCAGAAATATGAAAAGCTCCACTTTTCTTTAAATCACCCACTCTTTCAAAATGGAAGACTATGAAGGGGATAAAGAATGTCTGCAGGGCAGACAGAAGATGGAAAATCAGAAGATGAGGGTGGCATATAGTAAGTCTGGGGCTTAGTCACAAATTAGATTAACAAAAGAAAGCTACACTGAATGGAAATGTATAATTAAGAAGTGGTGCATTGTGGGCTTATGGACAAAGGTAGCAACATATAAAATAATTAGCTGAGGACCTGCTATCTTGGTGGCGATACGAGCCGTGACTGGTGGCCCAAAGCCTTTACTGGTACTGGCTCTGATGGTGAAGGAATAGGTAGATCCTGGGTACAAGCCAACAAACAGGTGGTGAGTTTCATTACGTTGCTTGACAATGCGGCCCTTTTGGTTGGACAGATCAGCACTTGGATCCAGGGAGCCCACTGCCTTGTAGGAAACCTGAGTGGGAGAGAGACATAGAGATAGGTTGTCACTTGGTGAATTAAAAATATATAATGTGTTTATGTACTCTACAGTTATTGATGGAAGCAGTGTTTAAAGAGGCTAGACTTTACCCCATGAGGGCTATTTACTTTGTTTGCAGTATGTGTCAGTTTATGGTACAAAGATGATTGGTGAGACCCATGTTGGATTACTGGTCTTGTTGTGTAATGTCTGACAATGAATGGCAGCTCCCACTCGCCTGGTACCTCATACATGGAGATGACCCCATTTGTCTCATTCGGGGCTTTCCACTGCAAGTATATCTTCTCCTCGAAAGGACCCCCCTGTATTGACTCCAATGGGATGGGTCCAGGTACTGACAGAAAGGAGAAAACAACATATTTTCAATTTTAGACAGAATATTATGTTTCATGTGATCTAATGCTTGTCCTGCATTATACAGCTGTTATTTTTTGCCTGGCCTTTTTGTTGACTACCACTATTTATATTTGGCCTGGATCCTCGTCCTTGTAGTCCTGTAATGAAACATTGTCTATGTTCCACAACCTTTGAAATCAATGTCCGTTCTGAAGCATGCAACACCAACTAGTAGTCCATTGACTTTGCCAGATATTTTATCATATTACAACCCAAAACCCAGGTGCAAACTCACCATCTTCTTCAGTATGCACTACAATTTCCCCACTTTCCTTCTTCCCCTCAGGGTTGCAGAGAGCAAGGCGCAAGTAGACGGCAGTGTGAGGCCGCAAGCCACGCAGGGTGTAATGGCTGGAGGTCAACACCAGCTCCTCTGCTTCTACTCGCTCTTCCCCAAGCTGGAAACTGTAGTGAAGTGTCAGGTTGTAACTATGGCATCGAGTGACCGAGTAGCCAAATGGTTCCCACTGAAGTGTTAGCTGCCTGGCTCGGATGTCCACCAACTCCACATTCTGGGGCCCATGGACGGGGTCTGTGGGAAAAACAAGAAACTGTGCATAACTACCAATGCTTTGTGTATAATGTTGTGCATAATATTGAAGTATGGAAGTTGGCTGCTTATTATCACTCCCAACCTGCTTCATGTATGGGGCCATTAAAGTGCTTGGAATGGTGGCAGTACAGCTGACTGTCAGAAAATTGTCAGAAATTAAAACTTATGATCAATGTAAATAGGCAGCGGCCAGACTCCAGTAGTTATCACTATTTCCATAAGATGGACTTGCAACCTCAAATAATTTAGTAGGATATTGCGCTGAAACATTGGGGCTATTCTTGTTTTGCCAAGTGGATTTGCTTCTTGTTTGTTCTTTTGCCTTGAATAAACATTGGTGTGGTATGTATTGTTATCTAATAGGGCTGATCTGTCTGTGTATATATGCTTATGACAAACTATTGTTTTGTCTGATATACTATGTATTGCTTTTATATAAAGAAATTATTTTCTTTTCTTTTGAGATACCACTGGAAATACCACCATGTGGAACTAGTGTCAAGCATGTTTCCAAGTAAGGGGGGAATTTTGGGCTGTTTGCCCCTTTTATAGCAATTTATACATTTCTAGATTAACTTTTTTTGGTGTACCCTCCATTGCTCAGTGTTCCAGTAATGATCACTGCCATTTGGGTGCTGACAGCTAACTGAATTGGAAATTGGTGCATGTGTGATCACCTTTAAATATATACAGACTGTACCGTGCATAATGTTTTCCCACATCCACTTATTGAAAATCCCTCTCTTTGTTTATCATTTGCCACAGTTGATATTATATTTAAACCAGTACAGACCTTTCTCTCCATCCTTTCATTCTCTTTTCAGTCCATGTCTTTTGAACTAAATTCCCTTTTCTCTGCGCACTCAGTAATTTGCTCTGTCCCTCTCCTTCTGTAATTGTCTCCCAGCATTCCCTATCTCCTTCAGCTTTTCCTCTGTAATCCGCTCTGCTATACTCTTATCTTCTTCCTTCACCTGAATTCCTCTCTGCCTGTCTTTCTGTCCTTATCGCTGTCCCCTACAACCCCCCCCCTGCCTTTTCTTTCTTAGCTTCTTTCCCATTTTATGTGTGTGGCCCTCTGCCCACAGGCCACAGCCTATCTCTTGTTTTCTCCTTTCCACTCTCTTTCCACCTTTCCCTCCATATTCCATACAGACTAGAAAGATGTTGTGATACAGTAGGGGATGCTCATTGTTGCCCCCCCCAAAACAACTGACAGGCGGCTGACGTCACTCACACAAGCTTACGTCTCGCTAACCTGCCAGAACCTGCCACTCACACTCACTTATGCTCCAGGTCACACCGCCAGTCCTTATCACTGAGCTATGAGTTTCAGATCACTCTCTGCCCCAAAGGGGGCTGCTAATGACCCTTTTAACTCTACACCAGTGAAGCATAGAAAAACTCACTGTTAAAAACATACAAAATTGCCCTCAGTATATTATAAAGTTCCCTTAAATTTATCCAGTTAACCTAATAAACAGAGATTGTTATCAAAATTAAGTTTGTATATGAAGCTTGAAAGAACGTAAAAATGTTTACTTGAGTAGAACTGTTTTCACTGGTGTTTGCATAGCAGGGCCAGAACTAGGGGCACATTCCTTGGCCACAGTGGGGTGGAGGGTGCGATCAGCAGGGGAGCAACAGTTAGGGGCTGTATGGACAATGGGAGCAAGAGACCGGGGCAGTATTCCTATCTGATACATACTGTAAGCAGCATTCCTGTCCTGATTCTAGCTATCTTTATAATAGAGCATTCTTTCCCCATGGCACAGATCAGATGGATACAGGGAATGTATATTTTTACAAGGTTTGCCCATTACCTACTGTCTTTTCCACCTGTAGCAGAGCTTTCTGCTTGCATTCCTCTCTTCCGCTGGTTAATGATAATGGGGTTTCTCACAATGATGTATGATAACAGGGAGTTATGTTTGGCGTCTGGGTCTGACAAATGCTGTTTGTGAACTGTATTCAATCAAGAGGCGACTCCATACAGTACCTCTGATGGAACATTTATTGAGTGACCTTGCATCTGCCATACTCACACCTCTAATTGGCTGCAACAAATGTTACAGTCCGTCTCCATGATTTGGGGGTCATGATTTGGGATATGTACAAGGCTCCTTTGTTTAAAGACTTTCCCTGTGTATTCTCCATAGAACCAATTGAATGTTATACCCAGCTGTTGGTGATTCCAACCCTCCAGTGCTTGTGACAAGCTCCATTTGCAAAGGGAAACAGTTGTTATATACACAATGGGAGGTCACAGCAAACCCTAACGAAAGTCAGGGCATTGTCCAAATTCATATCTAAGTGTTATTAATATGCCTTTGACTGTTATTGATTTGCTTGGGTTTATCATGCTATACCCAACTGCTAAGGAGACCCGTTTAGATGTCTGCTGCATTGCACCCCACACAATGTGGGTGCACAAGGGCCATTCCTTTTGGGAACAGACAGACAGGAGGGAAAACAAAATGCAATTTCATTGACTGTGTGTGTCATTTTTATAACAGTCAGGGCTCCCATTGTGTTTTGGGGACAAAGGGCGAGTGGGAAATTGCATATAGAAAGATATGCAGTGATAAAAGAATACAATTTGCTTCAAAATGACTTCTGGTTACTTTTTCATGAGAAGAAATGGTATAAAAATAAATCCAATTTATCTAGAAAGAACAGGCAATCATGCATGTGAATGGCTTAAAAGAACAGATGCATTTATCTTCCCTTAAAAGGACAGTAAAGCATAGGGTTATTGCTTATGTGTGTGCTCCAAGTTCTCCTTCTCTTTTATTTGTGCATAAGCTTAGAAGCTGTTGTGCTGTAGCTCTAAGACAGTACATTAGCCAGCAGTCCTTTTCTCTCTGTATTTGTATTTATAATAATGATTACCAAGGCTCAAATCCAAACTTGAACACCAGTGAATTTATTTGAGCCCCAAAAAAAACTGTTCAAATATCTACCTCTCTGAACCAGGAATTGCATGGGCAGGTTTGTTGTGATTAAAAAAAATGGATGCTGAGTGTCTGTAAGGTTTTCTGCAGGAGGGTATTGTTCACATCTGCAGGTGGGTCGCTTTAGGTGGCAGAATAACAGCAACAGCACCATCTAGTTATGACCACTAGGGGTGATGTGCTATAAAGAATACTTTATGATACACCATAGCCAAAATTGCTCCCTCATCTACTGGCACAGAGAATAATGCAGGGAAGGAATGTACTTTAGCACATATCTGAACCTTCATACTTGAACTGAATAGACATCGGAAGACTGGAACGTTAAACGGATAATAAATGGGACAGATTATTATTCCATTTGTTTCCAATACATATTTGTTCTAACATTTTAATGGCCATTGAAAAGAAGAAAAACTTCCCTTCTTGCTGCAGCGCTTAGTATCAAGGACACATTTCTATGCTATAATCAATTTTCATTGTTTGACGGTTTTGTCAGAAAGCTTTTTCTGGGGCTGATTTGCAGCTCATTATAGTTACTAATTGAGACAATCCTGATGTATTTTGGTCTGTTTTATGATTGTGTATGGATGGGGGGGTTGAGATAGCAGTGTTCAAGTGAAAGCCAGTTTAATCTTGAATGTAAGCTGTATGGAAAAAATATATTGTCAAACATAAACCTGTCTAAGCTTAACTTAAATTTAATGGCACATGCGGCATACCGTACATGTGTATATTGATGGTTCCAGCCAAAAAGTTTTTTCATGCTGTTACAGCCTTTTGGCCTAAAGGTCAAGGTAGACTGACCTCCCCATAAGAACATCTTACACTTGTTCGTAGCTTAAAGGCAGAGAATCCAGTGGATATGTGTACAGTATTATTACCTTTCCAGTGGACTCTTACTGCCCTTCAGGGGGAGGTGCTGATAAATGATTTCACATGGGGAAATCAGAGGGAGAGAAAAAGACGGGGAGAATGGAAACTTTGCAAAGGGGATTGAGAGTTTGGGCAGATTTTAGATCAACACTTTAGGCTAAGGCCAGACGGGAAGATTCATAGTAACATAGTAACATAATAACATAGTAACATAGTAAGTTAGGCTGAAAAAAGACTCGCGTCCATCAAGTTCAACCTTTTTTTTTTTTTTTTTTTTAATTTTAACTGCCTAACTGCTAGTTGATCCAGAGGAAGACAAAAACCCCATCCTAAGCCTCTCCAATTTGCCTCAGAGGGGGAAAAAATTCCTTCCTGACTCCAAAAGGCAATTGGACTAGTCCCTGGATCAACTTCCAACTGAGCTATCTTCCATAACTCTGTATTCCCTCACTTGCTAAAAAGCCATCCAACCCCTTCTTAAAGCTATCTAATGTATCAGCCAGTACAACAGTTTCAGGGAGAGAATTCCACATCTTCACAGCTCTCACTGTAAAAAAACCCCTTCCGAATATTTAAGCGAAACCTCTTTTCTTCTAAACGGAATGGGTGACCTTTTGTCATCTGGAAAGACCTACTTGTGAATAAAACATTAGAGAGATTATTATATGACCCCCTTATATATTTATACATAGTTATCATATCACCCCTTAAGCGCCTCTTCTCCAGCGTGAACATCCCCAATTTGGCCAGTCTTTCCTCATAACTAAGATTTTCCATACCTTTTACCAGCTTAGTTGCCCTTCTCTGTACCCTCTCTAATACAATAATGTCCTGTTTGAGTGAGGGAGACCAAAACTGTACGGCATATTCTAAATGTGGCCTTACAAGTGCTCTATAAAGTGGAAGAATGACCCCCTCCTCCCGTGATTCGAGGAGATTTGTCGACTGGCGACTAATTGCCTCTTCTTTGGGGCAACAAATCTCCCCGAAACACTTCCCCCTGCCTTCCAGCGTCTTTAATGAATAATCGCCTGCGGACTTCGGGCGATTCCGGAAATCGCTGCGCGGCGTGTGGATTAGCGCTGGCGCTTTCTCATTTTAACAGGCGACAGGGAGAAGGCAGTTCGGGGATATTGTCGCCTGTGATTAATTGCCAGGCGACAGAATCTCCCTGAATCTCCCTGTCTGTCCCAGCCCTAAGGGTAAGGCCAGACGGGAAGATTCGGGGAGATTCGTCGCCTGGCGACTAATCTCCCTGGACCACTTCTCCCTGCCTTCCAGCTGATAAATGAATAAGGTGGCAACTTTGAGCGACTTTGGAAAACGCAGCGCCACGTGTGAATAGGCACAGGCGAATATTCATTAGGGGGAAGTGGTTTGGGGAGATTAGTCACCCCAAAGAAGAGGCGTTTAGTTTCCAGGCGACGAATCTCCCTGAATCTTCCGGTCTGGCCTTACCCTAAGGAAGGGATGTGTTTGACAGATAAGGACGCTCTCAAAAAATTGCCTTGTTTATAATGAGAGAGGGGGACATTTAGACCTCAGGGGAAAAAAACTGGAAAATATGGATTTAAAAAAAAAAATGTATAATGTAAACTTCAGAATAGGTAATGCATTTTTAATGCACATTCTATTCATTGTGCTTTAGATGTTTTTAAGTATATATTGTCCCTTTAAGGGTAAAAATGTCAGGCCTGGAATCCTCCCTTTAGTTACCAGCAAACTATAACATAGGGGGAGAAACAAACTAGTAGTCCTACACTAGTAGCAGTGTTGTGTTGTTATGGGGCTTAAAGAAGTGTAGATTTAAGCACAAGTACAGATTTGGAGGCTGTATAGTTTATAGGCCATTTAAAGGAGAACTAAAACTTAACTAAAGAAGGAGCTAGAAATGTTGTACATTGTTTTGGACTTCTGTACCAGTCCAAGGAAACTGTGGCCCTTTAGCAGTAAAGATCTGTGTCTCCAAAAATGTCCCAGTAGCTCCCCATCTTCTTTTCTGCTGATTCACTGATTCACATGCTCTGTGCTGCTGTCACTTACTGAGCTTAGGGACCCACTCACAATATACAATACACATAGAGTAGAAATGTCAGTATAAGGCTGATTAGTCATTAATACAGATAATTACTACATGGCAGCACAGAAACCAGTGCAACTAGCATCAGCATTTAATAATCAGACCTGTAGTATCAGCTTATATTTTACAGGCCAATATCATTTTCTGCTGGATAATTTGACAACCCCTAAGCTTAGCTTCTCAACAGCTGCTCAGAGCCCATTGAGCATGTGAGTGTCACAGACACTTTCCAAGATGGTGATCCCCTGTGACAAGTTTGAAGTCCTGGATCATTGCTGCTACTGACAAGCTGAAACTTTAGGCTTGAGCAATACGTTCAGTATATAAAATATGGGGTTTTAGCCATATTCTTTATTAGGGTTTAGTTCTCCTTTAACATACATCTCCTACTGCTACAGCCATTAGTCTGCATAAACAAACATATACTAACTGGCAATTATGGCTGCACTCACCTACAAGGCTGGTGCATTTAATGTAGAATAATAAATAATGGTGCAGCAGCAAGAGACCATAGGTATTCCCATGTACCCAGCAACTTTATACACCTTGGCTTTATATTACAATATACTGTGTGTAGGTTTAAGTATAATAAAGGTTTGGTGAAATAGTCATTGATGTTTCTGATGCCCCGTCTCACATTATTATAGGACTAGGGAAGTCCTGTGACTCTTGTGTATTCCTTCAATTGCCACATAGAGTCTGACTGATTTCTTAGCAGCCAACACTGAATCAATAGACAGAAAGCCATTATGAAGCCATATCTATCATATATGTAAATCAGGAGAAGGAAGGGGGGGCGCGAGATATTTACGGATGCAGCATTGCAGCTTGTTTTGGGCCTTCACTCTAAATAACCCCCTGCTGCCACCATTCTTGTCATTTCTATATACCCTTTAGGCATGGGCCAATAATCATATCTCTGCCTCCCACACACCGATTACTTTGTCAGCACCCAGTATGGGGTAATCTCAAACTAGGATCTTCCAGCTAATTTTGCCAGAGGGCCCTGCACGTTCCATTTATACCATTTGTAAGCTTATGTCACACGGTGTGTTTTCTCCTCCGGCGTAAAACAAAGTGATTCGTCCTGTGCCTGTCCTATAAGCAAACGGACAGAAATGAATGAGATTTACCTGTCACTGCATATTTGGAGTTGATCATTCGATAACTTTTATGGTTAGACAATATATATATGGTATAATGTGGCCTTTTATCTCTGTGACATAAGTCATAATGTTGCATTTCTATGTGCACACATTCTTAATATATGTTACCTATTAAAGGAGAACTAAATCCTACAAATGAAAATGTCTACAAATGCCATATTTTATATACTGAACATATTGCACCAGCCTAAAGTTTCAGCTTGTCAATAACAACAATGATCCAGGACTTCAAACTTGTCGCAGGGGGTCACCATCTTGGAAAGTGTCTGTGACACTCACATGCTCAGTGGGCTCTGAGCAGCTGTTGAGAAGCTAAGCTTAGGGGTCGTCACTAATTATCCAGCAGAAAATGAGGTTAGCCTGTAATATAAGCTGATGCTACAGGGCTGATTATTAAATTCTGATGCTAGTTGTACTGGTTTCTGTGCTGCCATGTAGTAATTATCTGTATTAATGACTAATCAGCCTTATATTGTGTCATTTCTATTCTATGTGTACTGTATATTGTGAGTGGGTCCCTAAGCTCAGTAAGTGACAGCAGCACAGAGCATGTGAATCAGTGAATCAGCAGAAAAGAAGATGGGGAGCTACTGGGGCATCTTTGGAGACACAGATCTTTACTGCTAAAGGGCTGTGGTTGCCTTGGACTGGTAAAGAAACTAAAAACATAACGTACAACATTTCTAGCTACTTCTTTTGTTAGGTTTTACTTCTCCTTTAAAAAGCTGATGTATAGCTTATCAGAGACACTTACAATATTAAGAGCAATGGCACAAGGACTGGTATGTAACAGGCAACAAGATGCTTGGAAAATAAGCATTATTTTCCTACAAAAAATAAGCATTACCTACAAAAGTTCACCCCCCCATTCTGGCATGGGCAACAGAACCCATGCGTGCCATTGCCCTTGAAGGAGCAGCAGTATACTCCCATGAGTGCAGTGACTAGAGCTTGTGCTAAACATACTTTTAGCAGGAAAAATGTATGCTTTTTGCTATCTTTTGAGCTAAACAGGGGGAATTAAATGCACTCTGTGTTTAGTCCTTGTGAGGTTGATAATTACATTAGCAATGCACAGATAACCCCCCTTGCATAATGAAATCCTGCTAACAAAACATTCACAACAAAGGGCGAATGGAGAGGGTTTTATACTGGTAATCTAATTATCTACCTCTCAAGGTTCAAACATGGAGGAACTTCAATTTCCCTGCTTAGCTCAGCCGAGCATTAGAAAGTATCTGTCTTTGCATGTTTCATTGCTGAACATTACAAGCAGAGACAGGTGTACAGGGGCATTTTGACTGCTACTCTTTTTCCACCAGATGTCAACAGCAGTCTGAACACCATTATGCCATAGGGCTAAAGATATATTAACATCAGGATAAAGGGTAGTCCCCAGGCTTACTAGTATTACCTGAAAATTATCTGGGCAATATATATGGGAATTCACATAATTGGGAGTATTTCATTGAAAAAGCCGAGAGCATTGTCTGGCAACTATTTCTACATAGGAAATGTGAACAAATACAAGTTTACTCTTTCCCTTGTAATGTTTTGCTTGTGCAGTGGAATTTTTTCTGACAGGTCTACCATGATGCTATGGTAATTGGCATGGTTTCAGAACGATGGGGATGACTTCCTATTTAGGGTTAAACCAATGCTGAGAAACAGTAGGTGTCCATTAAGCACACTGTACCGACACAATAGCAGGGCCAAGCGGAGGCTGGAAATCTAGATAAGGTTTATTACAGATAACATCTTTTGCTAAAACTCCTCTTTGTCATTGGCTTTTCTCATTTCACAAAGTGTCCTGCTGCTGAAAGGTGACATTGTGTTGGGACGTAAAAGGAGGGTGCCCATGCAAGGTTAACTATAAATAACTGATGTTCCTAGGTCAGGTGCTGTAACCCTTTCATGCCAGCCCGGGAACACAATCATGTGGCACCCATCCTTCTAACACAATAAATGTGCCTCTGTCAGTTCATAACCAACTGAGGGTTACCTGTATCTTTCATATCCATAAACATACAACAAATGACTGAGCAAACTGCCACCTGATGCATATTGTGTGCCCTCAAACTGCCTGCATTGCCTAGTAACTTGTAAAGAGGCTGGCACAAGCCTGGAACCCACAAAATAGTAAACCCACAGTCAGGTTGTAGAAGTTTAAAAAGCTTACATTTATTTAAAAAATTTAAGAACCATTCGCCTGACGCGTTTCGTGTCCACATGATTAAGTGTCTTTTGGACATGAAACGCGTCAGGCGAATGGTTCCTAAAGTGGACCTGTCACCCAGACACAAAAATCTGTATAATAAAAGCCCTTTTCAAATTAAACACGAAATGCAATTTCTATTTTTTATTAAAGCATTCATAGCTGCTGTGGCATAAAGTCTGGGCAGACAATTACTTTCACTTTACATTCGGCACTTCCTAGATGTCACTGCTCTCCACACTTCCCCCAATCTCTACACTGTTTAATTGTGTAGTCAGGACATGGGGATGGACATTCGTTCCCCCATTCTGGTGCATAAACAAGAGTTTGAGATGATGGAAGGCTTGCCTTAATAACAAAATGGCTCCTGCCTGCTTGTTCTAATTTTTAATTCCCAGACTGAAGGAAACAAGAATCAAATAATTTATATAGTGTAAATAAAGTTAATTTTGCTTGACTAATGTGATAAAAAAGGATTCTGAATATTTATTTTGGGTGACGGGTCCCCTTTAAATTTTGGAAATAACTTTAAGCTTTTTAACCTTTTACAACCTGACTGTGGCTTAACTATTTCGTGGGTTCCAGGCTTGTGCCAGCATCTTTAGAAGTTTTCTGGATTGCTCCACTTGCTGAAGGGCTGGGGAGGGTGCACCCGGGCCCACCGTGTAAGCTCTTTTCAGTATATAACATACCGAACACACTCTGGTTATAAATTTGTAATTCTGCCTAGTAACTGCCTAGTAACATAGTAAAAGCATAAAAACAGCAGCTCAGTGTAATTTCCGATGGCACCAAGCTCTGAGTGTGAAATAGGGTTGCCAACTTTTCTTGAAAAAAATACCGGCCTTCCTATATATTTATCTTTTTTTCCTATTAATAACATTGGGAGCAACCACCAAAAATACCGGCCAGGCCGGTAAAATACAGTCCAGGTGGCAACCCTAGTGTGAAACCATTCCAAGCGGCTCTGGACTTGGATTCAAAATGGGCCTTGGTATTAAAGCGCGAAGGCTCAAACCACCCAACACAGGCCCAATAAATAGTGTCTGTCTATGGCATCTTACAGTAGCCCTTTTGACATTGGCCAGAATTCACAGACGGCCAGTTCGAGCTTGGTTCCAAGCGAGCTGCAAAGCTGCACGTCATCAGGTCACATGACATGAGATACTGCACACTCGCAACACAGGGTGCCATTTAAAGGGGTTGTTCACCTTTGAGATAACTTTTAGTATAATGTAAAGAGTGATATTCTGAGACAATTTGCAATTGGTTTTCATTTTTTATTATGTGTAGTTTTATAGCTATTTAGCTTTTTATTCAGCAGCTCTCTAGGTTGCAGTGTCAGCAATTTGGTTTCTAGGGAACAAATTACCCTAGCAACCCTGCATTGATTTGAATAAGAGACTGGAATATGAATAGGAGATGGACTGAATAGAATGATAAGTAATAAAAAGTGGCAATAACAATACATTTGTAGCCTTACAGAGCATTTGTTTTTAGATGGTGTCAGTGACCCCATTTGAAAGCTGCAAAGAAACAGAAGAAAATTGCAGATCATTAAAAAACTATGAAGAATAAATAATGAAGACCAATTGAAAAGTTTCTTAGAATTGGCCCTTCTACAATATACTAAAAGTTAACTTGAAGGTGAACCTGACACTAAAAAAAAATTTCAAAATATTAATCTACATTAAAAGTTACATATAGGTCATATTGATCATTTTTCACTGATAGTTCTGCTTTTTAAATAAATTTTTACTTGAAGTTCCCGAAACCTGACTGTTTTGCCAACCTGATTGTTCCTTCTCAGCATGTCAATTAGAGTTTCTAATGCGAACTCAGACTCCTGCTGCACAAATATGGCAGCCTCCTCACAGAGGAACATGGAGGTAAGAAAGGTAATGTAAAAGCATCAGGCAAATACTTTTGGGCAAACTTATAAATAGTGTCCGAAGACAATATTATGATGAATATAAAAAAGGTTATTTTCTGATGTTAGTATCTCTTTAACACTGACAGCAACTGCTACTCAGTATATGCAGCACCACAGGCAGCTGACTCAGTGATCAAATCCAGAATACTCGGTGCAGTCCATTCCTCCTTTATTCTTCAACCATATTCGTTCCTAGGAAGTGACCCACTAACCCAGAGCTGTCCAACTTGCAGCCCTCTTGCTCTACTTGTTTTATTTTAGCCAGCATCTAACAGAGAGATCAAGGCAGTTGTGAGTTATGGTCCACCAGTATTTGCCAAGCTGACATTCCTTTTGTAACCCAATAACATGTGACCTGCTTTGGAAACCAGATGGCAGGGGTGGGGTAGTGCTTAAAAGTAGGGCAAAGAGTCCGATTTCCACACATTGGTGTAAAAACACACCACGCCAATGCCTTACAAGAACAGTTCAGTGTAAAAATAAAAACTGGGTAAATAGATAGGCTGTGCAAAATAAAATGTTTTGAATATAACTGAATTTTTTGATACACACACCGTTAAATCCATTTCTCTGTAGTTGATAGGGGGACACAGGGAACAGCTGGGGTTAAGCTCCACCCTCCGGAGGCAGGACACTTGATAATTAAAAGGAGGCATGCCCTGGTGATGGCTTAACCCGGTGCTACGCCAACCATGTCAGTTTGTACCAAAGAGACTGTTGAATAATATGGTAGATAATGAAAAAACTTAAAAACTATGAAACTTAACTTGCAGAACAGTAACTCAGGGAAAATTCCTTCATGGACCAACGTGGTCAATATCTCGCCGTGGGGCGGGAAGCCCTGTGTCCCCCTATCGACTACAGAGAAATGGATTTAACGGTGTTTATCAAAAAATCCAGTTTTCTCGTCTCAGGGGGACACAGGGAACAGTTGGGGACTTAACAAAGCAGCCCCGAGAACACCAGGGTGGGAGCGAGAGATTTGACACTTATTGTACTACAGACTGTAATACCTTACGGCCAAAGGAGGCCTCTGAAGAAGAGAAGGTATCTAGTTTGTAAAACTTGGTGAATGTGTGAACAGACGAACAGGTGGCCGCTCTGCAGATCTGGTCCAGGGATGCCGAATTTCGCCATGCCCAAGATGCTCCCATTGACCTTGTGGAGTGAGCTCGTACATCCGATGGTGATCTTCCTTTGGAAATATAGGCCTGAGTTCCTTCAGCCAATGGGCGATGGAAGTCTTGGATGCTGCCATACCTCGTCGAGGTCCCGTTGGAATGACGAACAGTCTTTGAGAACGTCGGAAGGATTTAGACTTCTCCAAGAACAATCAAAGAGCTCTGACTACATCCAGATTGTGAATTCGTCTTTCCTTAGAGTTCTTGGGTTCTGGGCACAAGGATGGAACCACAATTTCTTGATTCATGTGAAATGAGGACACGACCTTAGGTTAGAAAGGAGGGAACCGTGCGCATAACTGCTTTATCCTTGTGAAAAACTAGGTAGGCTGGTTTGCAAGATAGGGCACTGAGGTCCAAAACTCTTCTGGCTGATGAAATCGCCACTAAAAACGCTACCTTCCAGGTGAGCCACTTGTCAGAGATAGATCCCAGGGGTTTGAAAGGTGGATCTAATAAGGCCTCCAGAACTATGTTAAGGTCCCATCCTTGGAGTGGTGCCAGGTGGGCCACTCCCTGTAGAAGCGTGTGGACTGAATCTTCTAAGGCTAGTCATGACTGGAAAAGTGCTGAGAGTGCCGACACCTGTACCTTCAATGAGCTCAGCTTGAGTCCCAACTGAAAACCACGTTGTAGGAAGGATAGGATTCTAGGGACATTGTACTCGAGAAACGGCATCTGTGTCTCCTTGCACCAGTTCCAGTAGCTGCGCCATACCTTGTGGTAAGCTTTGGACGATGTGGTTTTGTGTGATGACCTCTTCGGCTATGCCTTGCTGTCGCCAGATGTCTATTTAAATAGCCATCCCGTCAAAGCAAATAACCCCGGGTTGTGGTGGAGTATGGGCCCCTGTGAAAGTAGGTCCCTCCTGAATGGAAGTTGAACTGGTTGCGCTGCCGACATCTCTTGAAGGTCCAAGAACAATGTTCTCCTGGACCAGTAAGGCGGTACCACAATCACGGTGAGGTTCGAATGTCTGATCTTTGAGAACCCTGGGCAACATTGGTAGTGGGGGGAAGACGTAGGCTAGATTGAAGTGCCAAATTTGAGTCATGGCATCCACGCCCACTGCTAGAGGATTCCGCGAGCAAAAGAACCTTGTCACCTTTCGGTTGGTTCTGGAGGGCATCAAGTCGATTTGTGGTAGTCCCCAATAACTGACAGCAGAGAGAATACCTTCGGGTGCAGTTCCCATTCTCCTGGATCTAGTTGATTTCGGCTGAGAAAATCTGCTTTCGTGTTGTCTACTCCTGGGATATGTATGGCCGACAATCTTACGAGGTTGTTTTCTGCCCACCTCAAAATCTGTTGAGCCTCCGTTAGGGCTGCCTTGCTGCGGGTTCCTCCCTGCCTGTTTATGTATGCGACCATGGTTGAATTGTCGCTCTGTACTCTCACTGCTTTTGTCTGTAGTTGGCGTGTCCAGTGATGGAGAGCCAATCATACTGCTCTTAGTTCCAGTATGCTTATGGATAGTTTTGTTTCGGGGCTCGACCACGGGGCCTGTACTGATAGATTGTTCCAAGTCACCCCCCAACATTGAAGACTGGCATTCGTTGTTACGATGGTCCAATCTGGAGATACCCAGGATTGGCCCCTTGAGAGATTGTCTTGTAGAAGCCACCATTGCAGGGAGTCTTTCGTTGTGTGTCATAGCACGATCTTCTGAGAGAGAGACCCTCCTTTCCAACAGGACAGGATGTTGGTTGGAGGTGTATTTGTGCGAATGGGACTGCCTCCATGGAGGACACCATCGACCCCAATATTCTCATGTCGAGTTGTACAGTGGGATACTGAACTCATAGTAATTGCTTGATCTTGTAACTTGATCTGTTTGTTTAGCGGCAGTGTCACCCGCTGGGTGAGGGTGTTGAACTCCAGTCCTAGAAATCTCATCTGATGACTGGGTACTAGGTTGGATTTATCCCAGTTGATGGTCCAACCGAAGCCCTGAAGTAGGTGGATCGCCTTCTGAAGGTCTGATATACCCTTCTCCTTTGTCCTGGACTTGAATAGGAGATTGTCTAGGTAGGGAGCCACTGAAATTCCTTGCAGACATAAGGACGCTGCTGTTACCGACATTTGGTAAAGACTCTGGGTGCGGACGAAAGTCCGAATGGAAGGTCCACAAACTGGTAGTGATAGTTTTTGAAGGCAAATCTCAGAAAGTGATGATGGGGAGGCCATATTGGGATGTGAAGGTACGCGTCTCTGATATCGAGAGACATCATCAGTTGTTCTGGCTCCATTCCCATCATGGATCGTCAGGTCTCCATCTTGAAGCGTACGGATCGTATGTGTTTGTTGAGACACTTCAAGTCGAGGACTGGTCTTTTGGGGATGAGAAAGAGGTTGGAGCAGAACCCGGAGAATTTCTCGAATTGGGGAACTGGTACGATCACGCCTTTCTGTTTCATGCTGTCTATAAATTCTAGAAATGCTTGAGCTTTGGATGGAGTGGTTGGAAGTCTGGACATCAGGAACTTCCTGGGGGGGATAGTTGGGCTTCCATGAAGGGCGTCCCTTGTCACTGTTCTTTGTTCGAAAGTTGGACCGGTGTGGTGGACTGTTACGCCTGGTATAACGTCCGCTTTGACCTCGAAAAAACTTCCCCCACCTGTAGGATGATGATGTTGTCCTGAGTTTGGATTGAGGAAGAAATGTGCTCTTTCCTCCAGTGGCCTGAGAAATTATCTTTTCCAATTCTTCCCCGAAAAGTCTCTGTCCTTTGAATGGTAGTGAAGTAAGAGACTTCTTTGAGCTGATATCAGCCGTCCAATTTTTTAGCCACAAAGTTCTGCGGGCTGCCACTGAGAGCGCAGATATGCAAGCCGTAGTTTGTGCCGTGTCTAAGGTAGCATCACACAAATAAGTAGAGGTTTGGACTATCGTTTGTGCCGTGGTAAGTAATTCGTTTCTGGGAACTCCGTCTTGAATATCTTTGACTAAGGACTCAGTCCATGTCTGAATAGCCCTGGCCACCCAGGTCGAAGCGAGTACAGGGCATAATGTAGCTCCCGCAGACAAGTATACTGATCTCAAAAACCCTTCTAAGCGTCTGTCCGATGGATCCTTAAATGCATCTGTGACTGGCAGAGCTGTGGATTTGGACAGCCTGGATACTGGAGCATCGACCGTGGGTGGATTGGACCACTTGTCCACCCATTCCTTAAGAAAAGGATAGGACTTTGAAAATTTTCAGGTAGCTTGAAATTTTCGTTCAGGTGAATTCCACTCGTCGTGGATGATGGCGAGAAGCTGATCATGAGCTGGAAAAACCGTAGAAGATTTGTGTTGAATAGACTCTTCTTTTGGGTTTGATGATCAGCCGAGGGAGTGATCTGTAAAACTTCCATCACAGCCTTAATGATATTATTAATATCGTGCTGTGGTTCATGATGCCTTGTTGATTCGTCTTCATCCTCTTCTCCAGAAGAGATGTCAGAAGTGGGTAGTTCTCCATCTGACTGAGAGGATTCTGATTCCGCTGAGGAGTCCTCTGATGGGGAATGAACTCTAGTTTCGCCCTTGGAACTTGTTCTTTTGCGTTTTGACCTTCTGGCCCAGCTTGGCTAGAGCTTTCCCCAGATTGTCTGCAATGGAGGGTAAGCTCTGCAGGGACGCCAGGGATTGTGAAAGATGTATGGCCCATTCGGGTGCTGGGGGATCTGTGCAGGAACTGGTGCCCTCAACGAGAGAATTGTCATCTGAAGGAGGATTGCCAGACTGGGGTTCATGAGGAGCGAGCGAAGTCCCGGGAATGGTAGCAATTTCCTGCCCCCTGGCGCAAGATCTGCAGAAAGGGCCGCCCTGCCCCCCTGGTAATTGAGGATTGCACTTGGTGCACTTTAAATAAGTGACCTGTGCTGGTGCTGTCACTGCTGGTGCTCTCCCCCCGGCCTTGGGAATAAGCCTGCAGGGCTCTGGTAACGCAGTAGTGAAGCTTGCAGTGTTGCGCTGTTTCGGCGCGAACTAGAACAAAATGGCATGTATGCTTTCCACCTGAGGCGCGTGATAGCGCCGACGCCAGAGCCCTCCCTGATGCGCCCGTGAGTCACTAACTAGATCCGAAAGCTGTCCCGCCCACCTCCCAGGTCAAACCTAGACCTTGGGAGATGAACAAAATCCGGCACTCCTGCAGGGGGGGGAGACAGCACGAGTGTGTTAAGAGCTTAGGCTCTGATTACTCACATAGCCCATACGGATCCTTATCCGCACCATGAGGTGGAGAGGGTGGTCGTTATAGCCACAGGCTAGGCAGGGACCCCAGTATGTTCTCACGAAGAGGTGTCCTCCGTGGACACAAATAACTATGTGACTGGAGGGAACCCCTTGATCGTATTTTGATAATGTGCATCTTCATGTGTGAAGAAACGTCCTACCTCCTAGCAGGACACTTGAAAAACTGACAAGGTTGGAGTAGCACCGGGTTAAGCCATCACCAAGGCACGCCCCCTTTTAATTATTATCAAGTGTCCTGCCTCCGGAGGGTGGAGCTTTACCCCAGCTGTTCCCTGTGTCCCCCTGAGATGACAGAGAAAGTTAATTATCCAAAAATGTAAAGGCTAGAGTGACTGGATGTAACAGAACAGAAAAGAACACTACTTCCTGCTTTTTAGGTCTCTAACTAGTCAGTGACTTTATGGAGGGCCACATGGGACATAACTGTTCAGTGAGTTTGCAATTGAGCCTCAGCATTCAGCTCAGATTCAACAGCAACAGTATGTGGCCTCTATAAAGTCATTGACTATTTAGAGAGATCCAGTCACTGCCTGGTAACCAATCAGTGGAAACCAAGAGAGCTGCAAAGCAGGAAGTAGTGTTCTGGCTATTATGTTACACATCCAGTCACTCCAGGTTTCATACGTTACATTTTTGCCTGACTATATTAGAAACATTTTTTATTTGGCACAACCTATCTATTTACCCAGTTTTATTTTTTTATATTGAGCAATTCTTTTAAGCTCCTATACTATTTCATTTTCACAACATCTAGCTCTCAGCAGTTCATATTAGTTGAATACAAGTGACCCTAATGAGGGCTTCGGAAAGGGTTAACTGCTAAACCCTCCTTTAGACCTATTTAAATCTCACCCGAACGCATTCGGATCCAAGTCATTTCCGCACATTATAATACAATTTCTGCTTCATTTATTTTGCTCTGTCCCTGGAAAAATTGTGTGTCTTATTTTCAGTGTGATTACATTTTCATCATGACATATTCGCAGCCTCAGACAATGGGGCCGCTGCTCTCGGAGCTGACTCATGGAAGTGAGAGCTATCGAGAGCGCAGAGAGAGAGGGGAGAAAATCAGTCCAGCTCTGAGCGTGCAGCGAATGTTAAACTTGAGGGAGGAAAGGAGGAGAGAAAGGGAAGAAGAGAAGAACAATAAGGGGATATACAAAGAGGAAGAGAATATAGAGACAAGAATAGAGGATGGAAGGAACAAGATAAAAGGGTATAAAGGAAAGTGATATTTAATGAAGGTGGCATAAGTATTTGAAAAGTGGGTATATCTAGAGGGGGACAATGAATAGGTAAATAGATGGGAGAAAGGACCTTTAAAGGAAAAGGAAAGGTTAAAACTAAGTAAGCTTTATCAGAAAGGTCTATATAAATACCCCAATAAAACATCAAAGTAATGCTGCTTTGAGTCCTCTGTCAAAAGAAACACAGCATTTCTTTCATCCTATTGTGTATAAATGGGCTTCTGCATCAGACTTTCTGTTTTCAGCATAAACCTCCAGGGCTTGGGCTTGAGCATGCTCAGTTTTCTCCTTTCCCCCTCCCTTTCTTCCCTCCCTGCTGTAATCTGAGCTCAGACCTATGAGTGAGCAGGGAGAGACTCAGGCAGGAAGTGATGTCGCACCAAGCTAATCTGGCAGCTGATATCCTAAACAAACAGAGAGAGTTTCTAGAGCTGTTTACTCGGGTATGGTAAAGCATTCTGCAGAATAAATATAGTCTTAGCTTGCATTATTGTGGCTAATCTTTGCCAATAAACTGCTTTGGTAGCTTTCTTTCTCCTTTAAAAACCTACTGAAGGCAAGAAGAGGGTAGAAACTTGAAAACAGAGAGAAAGATAAAGAATGAGGGAGAAATGAAGAGCTGGGGGACATTAGAGTGGTACAATATTGAGATGGTTATTGGTGAGAGAGAAATAAATAAGAGAAATAAATAATGCAGACAACTGGGCAAATTTGCACCCGGGCAGTAACCCATAGCAACCAGTCAGTGATTAACTTTTTTTAAACCAGCTGCTGGTTGAACATTGAAAGCAAACCTCTGATTATATGCCATGGGTTACTGACCAAGGGCAATGATCCCAGGACATGCAGGAGCATTCATAATGGAGTTGCAGAATTCTGAGCAAGTTCGAATCCTGTGATATAGCTACACGATTAGCACCAAATTGCACCCATAGGGAGTGAGCTTTGCTGGTTTGGAGTTCTAGACCTCCAGTTCCATTAATGAATGCCTTTGGGCTTGTTTTAGGGAATAGACTGTAAGCTCACTGTGTCTAATGATTAATCTGTGTATACCAATATTTTTCAACTCTGTATAAATAATAAACGGAGGTATGAAGGTAAGTGCTTCTGATAAGTATATTGGATTGCATGGTGGCATCAAAGAAAGGAGGAACGCCCATGGGTTAGAATGACACAGTGGGCACAGACCGTGAAATGCAGGCACTGGCCGGGTGCAGATAGTTCATTGAGGATGTGGGTCTAATTGCAGTTCAGATGTGATCAAGAATTTAGGTTAATGTGATGCTCATTGAGCAAATTCTGCTGTGATCACCATGCTTGGGATTTATGTAGTGTTGTGAACCCATTTTCTGCAGTGATCATAATAGCATATCTGTGTTAATGCAGTGCCCCGAATACCTTTTCAGAAGTCATCATTATACCATGTGTAGGGTCAATACAATGCTCATTATGTCTAAAAGGGATATCAAAAAGGTCATTCTAAAGAAGGTACAAACCACTTATTTTTACCATATATTTATAAAGCGCCAATACATTCCACAGCACTGTACAATGAGTGGGTACATACATGGAACATACAGATTTCATACAAAAACATAACAACAACCAGTAACTGATAAAAGAGGTAAACTGGACTCTGCCAAAAGAGTTTACACTCCAAAAATGTAACTTTTGCAACGTGCAGACACAAGCGGGTCTTTGGAAGATCCAGGCAGGACTGTGTGTAATGTAGTGAAGTTGTGCAGTGCCACGCCTCAGTGTGAATGTGCATAGAATTAGAAAATGTGGTTTGAGGGACACATGCGACAAGGTGGAAAGAAGGAATAGAAATAAAGAAAATGCTGATATATTGAATTAATGTATAAAAGGCAGAAAGAAGGCCAGTGTGAGCAGCAAGGCTCCATGCAGCTGCTTATGCCCATATATCAATAGCGAGGCACCTCATACATTATACAACAGCCAGGCTGCTACTGCCCTTTATGTGTGTTTGTTGTCTGCTTGCTGCCAGGCCCTGGATTTGTTATCGGCACAAAGCAGCCATCTCTACACAAGCTTTGGGATGCTGGCTGAAATGAAGCTGGACAGGTGACCCTTCAGTGGCCAAAGCCCAGAAATCAGTAGGTGAGACAGCATTTGTAATATTGTAAGGTTCAGTTAGTTACTCAACACTTGTCTAGTACTAGGGGCCCATTTATAAACACTGGGCAAAATTTCACAGGGGCAGTAACCCATAGAAACTAATCAGTGATTATTTTTTTTCCCAGTAAGCTGCAGGTTGAGCAGTGAAAATAAAAATGATTGGTTGTCATGAGTTACTGCCTAGGGGCCAATTTGCCCAGTGTTGATAAATGAACCCCTAAATTCATACTGACACCAGAAAACACCCTTTTTTATATCTATCAGTAGTGATGGGCGAATCTATGCAGTTGCACTTCACTGAAAAATTTGAAAATTGCTAGCGGAATCCGTGAAATTTGCGTAATTTTAGACATGCTTCACGTCATTTTTGGCACACGTCTCGTTTTTGTTTTTTTCCGACAGCGACTTTTCGCTGGCGCTTCCCGAATTTATTTGCCGGCGGCGAATCGCGGGAATTCATGTCTGGCGGATAAATTCACCCATCACTATCTATCAGCACATTGTCTTTGAATGCTATTTATAATTTTGCCATAAAAGTATTTGCCTGATGCTTTTACATTACCTTTCTTGCCCCCATGTTCCTCTATGAGGGGGCTGCAATCAGGCCCGGAATGGCAATCTGAGAGTTCTGGCAAATGCCAGAGGGGCTGCTATAAGGTCCCATAGAAAGTCAGTATTTAGTGTTCTGGTGGGAACTGTTTGGGCCTCTCTGAGGGGTTATTGGGTCTCTGTGTACCTCAAATGCCAGGGCTTATTTTGATTCTTAGTCCGGACCTGGCTGCAATATTTGTGCAGCAGTAGTCTGTTAGCATTAGAAACTGACAGGTTAAGAAGGGACAGTCAGGTTTTGGAACTTTAAGTAACAATTACTTACAAAATCAGAACTATCAGTAAAAAACATCCTAAAGTAACAATTTTAATGTAGATTAATATTTTGAACATACATGTTTAGTGTCAGTAACTTTAAAGGTGCCCATACATGTAGAGATCTGCTCGTTCTGCGATTTTGCCAAACGAGTGAATCTCTCCCTGATATGCCCACATTGAGGTGGGCGATATCGGGCTGATCCAATTGTGGACCCTAGGCAGGCAATACGGGATTGCAGGACTGCATCAACAAACAGATGCGGCCGCTGTCCGACTGGATTTTTAACTTTGCTGATCGACTTCTGGCTGACTTTTGGCCAGCTATCGATCAGGGAAGCCCGTCAGCCTGCCCCACACATGGGTCAATAAGCTGCCAACAACAGCTGTCTATTACTAGTGAGGCTGATAACAATAGTGCATGCAGACTGCTGGGGGTCTCAGGAGTGTAGAGGGCAAACACCAAGTCTGGTGCACACAGAAGCACATGCAGGGACCCATATTTTAAATATGGGCTTTCCCTGGGAGATTTAGGACGCTTACACACAGACGTTTTCGACTTGTGCTCCCCAGAGTTGCGTCTGGCTGAGTTCAGCCGCAGGGGAGCGCAGGTCTAGACGCACCTCATTACTTTCAATGGGGTTGTACCCACGAGACGCGTGTAAGCACCGAACGCAGATTCAGACGCAATGCTGCGTCTGAATCTGCGTCCGGCGATTACACGAGTCTCGTGGGTACAACCTCATTGAAAAGAATGCAGTGCGTCTAGACCTGCGCTCCCCTGCAGCCAAACGCAACGCAGGGGAGCGCAGGTCGAAAAACGCCCGTGTGTAAGAGCCCTTAGCCTGAATGGGTCTATTTTATTCCATTTGGGAGAGAGCGAAGCGTTTCAAGTCTTTATTATCCCCTAAACGAAATGCTTATTTCCCTGCCTTTGTGAACTATTTATAAAATGGACACTGGGCAGTAAATAGGCACCTGTAAGTGAGAACTAATAATAATTAGAACCAGTGTGAAGCTGGTGGAAATACAATTTACCCACTTTTAGGTGGGACAGGATCATGCATTATAATGGATGGTAAGTTGAGTTAAATAGACGCCTCTCTGGTTATGGCAGAGTTAAACACTACAACCCATTTTTTCAGAGATCTGGATGATTAAGAAGAAATCTTATTCACAATCACTGAGCTGGATGGGGGGCTGAGAGAAAGAGGGATTCCTGGGGAGAAGTCATTGTGCATGTCGCGGCATGGTGCTGCGTCTCTCCTTGCCAAGACAGAGCTGCACTCCTCTCATTACAATAAATACACCTCATTTTACCTGCGGGGATCCAGCACCTGTCCCTTCCCCAGCAAGTGTGCAGGAGTGGGGGACTGGCAAATCGAATCTAGGGGTTTAACTGCTTAGGAGCTGGCAACTCAGCCAACCCTATTCACACCTATACTCATATGCATGAATATCAATGTAAACAGGTAGGAAACTCCAGCACCAAAGACTATGGGATATAAGTAACACAAACATTTTTAAAATTTAGTTTAGTATTTTAAGTAAATGTGCCAGTTACAGTCTAACAAGAACATTGCTCCTTGCCATTTGAAACCGCTTGCTTCTGAAGGGACATATATTAATTTACCTTTCTCTTCCTCGTTCATTTACTTTCTTTTTCCCACTCAGCACTTTCATTAATTAAAACACCCGAGACACATTGCACAAAGGTGTAATTGTATTGCTATAGGATACTATACTATATTAAAAAGATCTTGTGTTTCTAATACCCATAGCCTTTGGCATTGGAGTTTCAAACCTGTCTGTTGATTTGAAGGATTGTTTGGGAATCCAATTAACTTTGGCAGATATTAATTTGAATCTTTTCTTTTATATTTATATAAATATTTGTTTTATTTTAACATAAATAAAAGTGCATATGATATGTATCATTGAGTGCAATATATAAATATCTCAAATACTCCTGTAATTCATCCAAGGTTATCTACTGTCCCAAAACAGGGCAAAAACAAAAGCTGTCAACATGTGCTGCACAAAGTGCCTGCTCCACCCACCACCTGCTGCCTCCAACTCCATGAGTTCTCAAACTACACCTCCCTACATTCTATAGTGACAGCCAAAGGCTGCTG
>CM044448.1:29376388-29392268 GCA_024363595.1 Xenopus borealis
ATTGTTGTACCCTCCTCATCTTCGGCTACCAAACACAACACCAATGTTTTGCTCTAGTTGCATGGTCTGTTCTCACATTCAGCTATGTACACTGTATTTAATACAGTAAATGGGTAGTTTCCAACATTTTTCCAACATAAATTGCTAATTATCCAGAGTGTAAGTTCTTGTCATCACGGCTCTCTAATCCTATTGCTTTGTTCTCTAAACATAGTTCATTTGTTGTTGAGAGTGGCGCTTGTTTATTATTGTAAAGTGCTGTGTACTGTATAAATAAATGATGGCAATACTGATCCTCCCCACTAAACGCTACCAAAGCTCTCCTCTTAGCGACTATTATCACTGTTTCCTACACCAACTTTATTTCCATTCCCCTGTCTGCTACAAAACTCGGCAATGTCTCTAACTCACCTTCTAACTTCTTTTACGCACTCTGCTTAAGCTCTGTGCTTTAACGGCTGCTTATTATAGCCCCAGTTCTTAAAAACCCCAGGAGTGCAGGAGGTTATAGTAAATCTAGTGAAGCAGCACAAGGCAAGCGTCAGTGGGGAGTATTGCAGAAACAAGGACAATAAAAAGAAAAATGAAACATGGAAAAGAATTGAAGGATGGGGGAGTTGAAGGCTGCATGGGGGCACATTGGGACTCTTGCTGTATGGAGCAAAATTACTGAGGAGAATGGAGAGCTCTGTGGGACTGAAGACGGAGGATTATAGGTTGCAATAAAGCACTGCAGGGGTGGAAGGGAATGTGGGGATATATAAGAATAAGAAATGAATGAAGATGATGAGGAATGGGAGAGAGACTCTAAAGCTCATTAATGAGACCTGGAGAGAGAAATATAGAGCAGAATGATGGAACTGAAGGGAATGTTAATTACTTTTGTATAGTATTTACAAAAATCCAAGCATTTTGCTGTGCAATGTTGGGGGGCACAATCAGGTCTGGACTGGGAGTAGAAATAGGCTGTGGCATGTCAAGTACACAGAGGCCCAAACAGCCCCCACCAGCCCACTAAATAGTGATTGTCTTTGGCAACTTACAGCAGCCCCTCTGGCATTTGCCAGAACCCACAGATTGCCAGTCAGGGCCTGGGCACAATGAAGTATTAATATACACGGACTTGCATGGTGCAGGTGATTATAGCCAGCCAGCCTGTTGAAATGAAAATTATCTTTTATGTTCGCTACAGGCCATCTGTGCACGAACAATGTTTCAGCCCAATATGATAAAGGCCCTAATGTAGGCCGAAATGTTGGATGAACAAGTTTGAAGAATAGACACTGATGTTTCACTAATTTCGGAGTGTGGGTCCTTTTGAAATCTCTCTCTCTCTTTCTCTGTCTATTTTAATATAATAGAAGCCTATATAGAAGATACTTAATATACGACAGGTATAGGACCTGTTATCCAGAAAGCTTGGAACCTGGATAACAGATATTTCCGTAATTGACTCTTCATACCTTAACTTTATTATAAAATCATGTAAGCATTAAATAAACCTAGTATGCTGGTTTTGCTTCCAGTAACGATTTATTATATCTTTGTTGGAATCAAGTACAAGATACTGTTGTATTTATTTTACACAGAAAAAGGAAATCATTTTTAAAATTTTTATTTTTTGGATAAAATGGAGTGTATGGGAGATGGGCTTTCCTTAATTCAGAGCTTTCTGGTGAATCGGTTTCCAGATAAAGCATTGCATATCAGTATTTATGTACCTTCGAGTGGGCTAAGCTGTGGGTTAAAGAGTGTGATATATCCAATACACTTAGTTCCTGTTGTCCGACAGAGCTGCACACAGTGGTGGCTAGAGGCTCTCCATCATTCTCAATCTAGGGCATCATGTACTGATGGTAAGAAAGGGTAAGGGAAACGTATCCACACCAGGGAATTCCAGTGAACACAAACAACAAATAGCCTACATCTTACATTCTGAAGGTCTCCCACTGAAAATAAATCCACATTAAGAGCTTCAGGGTTTCATTCTGGGCCAAATCTCCATCTACATAACATATTGCCTAAAAAAGAATGTATTTATGTATAGTAGAGTGGCCCAGCAACTGTAGTCACTGTGAAGGGACTTATGAGTCACAAGAGCTGTTCCAAGTGCCTTTGAGAGTTACATAACATATAGTACAAAATATGGTATAAACTTCAACGAGCACATATTTTAAATGGGTTTCAAAGGTCTCCCAGAACTTAATAGACAAGGAAAACCTAGGCAGCAAGTAAGATGGTTAATGTAATACAAATAAATACAGGAATAGCAAGGTGTTTAAACAACAGGTGCACCTACCAGCACTTAGCATCTGGAGTCCCAGGCTGTGGCCTTAGAAATTGTCACCTTCACCTTTCATGCCTTTCTTTGGCCTTTAATTAGATTATTAGCTGCTCTGGCCACTAATTGATTTCTGTGTCTTTGGAACAAGCATACTCTTAAGCCTCATTAGAACCAAGAAGTCCTATTTCTATCTGGCTAAAGTAGTGGATTGGGCCTTGGGTTGATGATACACATTTTGGCTTGTACCATCACATGATTTTTTGCCCTTTTTAAAAACCTGACTTGTCAGCCAGCACATTTACAAGCCATAAATCTGGGACCACCAAGCCACTGATTCACATCTTGTCCAGAGGGAAAACACAGTCAAATCACCAATTTCAAGTAGACAAAATCGTGCCTCTGCCAATGTCCAGTCTACATATTTATTGTTAAACAAAAGCTATTTGGGTAGGTTAGTGAACTATTCGGGCAGTTGTAGAGGCCATTTCAAATAGTGATGTGTAGTTCAGAAAAAAACCCTGAACTTAACCTTATCTTGCAAAAACTTAACCTATACTCAACTAACACAATAAAAAAAAAATACTTTGGATTATTATTTAAGGTGACAGGTCCCCTTTAAAGGGCAAGGAAAGGCAAAAAAAATAAAATCCCATTTTTACTTTCTTTAATGAAAAAGAAATCTATCTCCAGTGTACTTTAATTAAAAAATGTGTACCGTTTTTATAATAAACCTGACTGTATGCAGTGAAATTCTCCCTTCATTTAGTGCTGTGGATAGGAATTGTCAGACGTTTCCTAACTTCCGGCAGGGAAACAATCATACTTGTGAACAGCAGAGGGAGCCTCTGCCTTATTTACCAGCCATGCAAAACTCAAGCAGCTTTGTTTTTTGATCATTTATGACGATCCCTAAGAAGCCCAGACCACACTGAGCATGTGTATGTAGTCTAGTCTTGAAAAGATGTATAACAAAGTTACAAGATGACAGCCCCCTGTGGCCAACTTTGAAAGCATAAATCATTTGTTTGATTAAGCTTGTGGTGCAGTAAGTTCATGTTTATGTTTAGTATAGAAAATACAGCATTTCTAGCCTTATTCTATTTTACACTTTCCTTGGCCCTTTAAGGTCTGGGTAGGTCCCTGTTCTCACACATGATAATTAATGACAAAATAGTAATTTTTAATGTACCCTGCCTCTGAATCGTTTACACAGCTGGAGGAAAAAATGTCAGCAGAGGAAATGCTGGGGCTTAAATTGTATCCTTGAACATTTTGGGCCCTCTGTGCCTACTGACAGGCAGAAAAAGCAATTTATCTTTTCCTTTCCCCTGTATTATATTTGCTGGATATTCCAGAGTGCTTAATAAGAAGGCAGGAGAATTGCTCTATCATACTGGGCCACATTGTACAGCTCTGCTTTAACTTATAACTGATTGCTGAACATTCCTCCCAAAGGCCTTTTCTTCTGATGATACACTGATATCCGGATGGTATTATCGCTATAAAAGTTCAAGTTATCTGCCATTCTCGAGCTTTAGGCTTTTCCGCAAAGTGGAAATGATGTCGATTTGAAACAGCTTTCATATACGGCGTTGGTTAGTTGCCTTAAGCTTTCTAATTATCACAAATAGATTCCCTTTAACACAATGCTGTAATCTCGATGAGTTCTGTTCCAGTTAAAAGGATCTCAACAGTAATCCAGGGGGTTAGAGGACTTTTCAGGAGACAAACATGCCTGTGTAGGGCTGAGGTGAATGTGCAAGTCGGGCCATTGTTTCAATAAACTGCCTTTTCAATACATTCCAGCGATAACTGTAGCTAGTAAGACGTTTTATTAGGCAGACAAAGCCAGGCATGAACCCTGTGTCTTGCGATGAAAAGATAAAGCTGTCCATGCACAGACACAGGTAATCTAAGTTCTACATGTTTGGTGACTATGTCCATATTGTGGTCTGATTTGGCTGCTCATGCACTAGACCAAATCAGTGGAGGGTAGTGAAACAAATTGTGAAAAGTCCCAACATCTGAGATCCTCCAAGATTCTGAACTAGGGGCAGGAAGACAGAAGAGGCACAGAAGAGCCCCATCCCAAAACCATTGTTCTTAAAGGTGGCCATAGACGCACCGATTATATTGTACAAAAAATGTGTACGATATTTGGTGCGTGTATGATGGGAGATGAAACAACTGATATCAGCAGAAGACTTGGATATGGGTCGGCTTTCCGATCGGGCCAGGGGGACAATTTTGATTGGGCACCTTTGAAGGCAACAGAACATCGGCCATTGTTGTGCTGAATCTATTCTATTGTTTCTACCTGTATATCTGACGATTCAGCTCTACACGTGTATTGAAATGAATGATCTTTCTTGTAGAGATCTTTTCCAGAAAAGTTTGTAATTGTTACGTCTGTGGCCACCTTTAGGCATGTGCCTCTTCTCACTGGCCTAATCCTGGCCCTGGGCCAAATAGGAGGATCTATGTTGAATGAGATCAACATCAGCTTGGCAATATAGTCTGTGACAGATCGTAATTTCGTACAAGTCCATGATTTTTAGTCAGATATTGGCCAATAAGCTTTTTTGGCTTTAGCCTTTCCACCTATTTATTATGTCCAGGCACTGTGCTATGGATGCAAGGGGACCCTGTACTTTATACCAACCTTTGATCAGGTAGTTAAGTCCAGAACTGTTTTTGGACTCTGCACATAAATAAGAAGATCTAAAGTTGGGCAAATATAAACTGCCGATTCGAATCCTTCAGACCAAGTCAGCAGCTTATCTGCCCATGTATGGGACCCTCCAATAGACCAAAAATCAACAACATGCTGATCAAGTTTAAAAATACCATCAGGGAAAGGACTGCATCACTCCAATGGTCTGTGTGTCGTCATTTTGATCCAATCACTTGACCTGAGTGACCTCAAGGTGGGCATATCAGGAAAAGATCAAATATCGACTCATTTGGATCTAGAAGAATCTAGAAGAGCAACTTTCACTCAAGTGCAATCATGCACAGCCAACAACCAGATATCTGTGGTAAAGACGCAGGCCAGGATTTTGGCAGCAAATTTCAGGCAATTGAGCTGTTAGTGGTACTTCCCATTGACTCAAAAGAAAACCCAATGACACCACTCAACCACTGGTTACCCAAAATACATATTATAGTGTTTTCATGCTTGAACTGCAGTGAGTGGGAGGTGTCAAAGGCAGTTCTAGGCAGTTCTCCGCCATGTACTATGAAAGCCTTACTCTCATTATCCTACCAGTGAAAGATTATGACACCACTTTATTATTGCAAATAATTCAGTACAAGGGAGTTTCTACATGTAAGTACGGTTTTCAGTAATCCTTCATCATAAGCACCTTAGACGGGAGTAGATATACATGCCTGTCCCACTCTATATGTGAGGTCTCTATTATTCTTCCTAATAGAAACAAGATAACAAGCTTGCTAATGACTACCAGTTGGCTATGCCTGATTCAAATATTAGAAATAGTTCTGACTTATGTGGGGCTATATATATAGATTTGTGTGTAGAACTATAAAGGCCGTGTATCGAGACAGCAGCATCTATGCTTGTTTGTTTTTATATCTGGGAATGGACTTTTTGTCTCCTTGCTCAATCACAGGCATTAAGAGTTTAGAGATATACTTGTTTCCATGTATTATGAATGATGGGATTTAAACATTTGTCACCATATACCAGACTTTCTGCATCTGAGAAACCCCTCAGTGGGACCATTTCAAGTAAACTATGGATACTGATGGATGGATACTAATGGATACATACTGATGGATATCAGAAGAAATTACAAAGACCACACTCATGCAGACAGGAGTCTTGAATAAATGTTGCAGGACTAGTCAGACTCAAGTCACAAGACATGCACCATGGTTGAGAGCCTGAGCAGATCTCACCTTTCACACTGAGTTCTGCATAGTTGGAAACTCCTGATCCCCCTGAGGAGCGAAGGACACACCGGTATTTGCTGATACTTCGCTGAGACGTCTCCCCAACACTGACGGTGGCAGAGAAGCGCCTGTGGTTCACAACCCGTGTCACCATGAGGGCCGTGTCCCGTCCATTCCATTGCTGGGAAGGGAAGTTTCAGTGTTAGTCAATAGGGCAGCAGAGAAGATGAGATCAGTACAGAATTCCCCAAAACCAGCAAGGCAACTGTATTAGGTGTTATTATGGCTTCACAAGCTATTATTATACCTTCAATTAAAACTGCATTTAGTATGTTGTATGAATAATGTTGTATGAATTTGAGCTGTTCTGCATTAATGAATGCAGGAGTTCTGGAGCAACATAAACCAAACTAACCTTGAATTAGATAAAGCGTTGGGATTATATCTATGCTACAATGTTCCACCGCATCAGATAGGATTTATTTCATTCATCTAACATGGTTTGTAGGCAATATATACAGACTATAAGGACTATAACTCAAAGAACATTATTATAATTAACCATCAAATATCTCCCTTTGCTTATAACTCTCTAGTGAAATGCTAATGGATTCCTGAATACCCCTATAGTTTTGCTGCAGCATAGTGATTTTGCAGAACTCAGTGGTGTTGCAGAACTAGAACAAGATGTTCTTGTAGAATGTAGGAATACTGGACACCCTCAGTCCCCAGATAATCTTCATCTACAGCACCAAACTTTCCTCTACAGCAGTGCTGTCCAACTTCTGCTGTACTGAGGGCAGACATTTTTCTGGTCTACATGGTAGAGGGCGGATAATGGAAGCCTGTGTTAGCCACTCCCTGTTTTTAGACCACACACACTTTTAACCACAACCACATTACCACAAAATCATGTCCACATTAATAGCACACCAAAAAACAAATGGTTGGTGCTCACTGCAGGGATATCATCAGGGCCGTACAAGAAGGGGAAGCGGAGGGGCAGGGGAGGGAGGGTAGGAGGGACAGACAGGGGAGGGAAGGAGAGACAGACGGGAGGGAAGGAGGGATGCACTGGGGGGGGGGCAGAGGGGGGAGGGAAGGAGGAGCTTCAGAGGGGGTAGGTGATAACTGCAGAGGGGAGCAAATCTGGGCTAGGGATAGGCAGAAGAATCTCAAACAGGCACCTGCCCGGTGCCCCCACAGAGTTGTACCCTAGGCAGTTGCCTCTTCTGCCTATCCCTAGTTCTGGATATCACTCATATGTGGAAAAAGTTGTCATATTGAGTCATACCCTTGAATCCCCTGTGGATAACACATCACATCCGTAAACACCTTAGAGGCCCTTAACATTCATTTTCAAATGCTAACAAGCCGTCAACACATACCAGGCTTATGTTCCACAGGCAGAGCAGGGCATACAGGGAGCATAGGGAAGGCAGGAGACAGGGAAACTCATCATGACCAGTCTAAGATGTACTACATACAGTGACACAGTGTTGGAGCCCCATTAGCATTTTTTGTATAAAGTGTGAACAATGTGGACAGTTTCAGTCTGGGTCTCAGGTGTGAACAGTACAGGGCTTTAGGGGTGTGAACAATAGAGGTGCTACAACTGTGAATAATATTGTGAATTCAAGTGTAAATTTGAGGTTTAAACAATGCAGGGGCCAGTTAATCTCTGTACTGATACATTTTACAGTTTATACATGGTAAGCAGACACACAAGGGGGGACTGCGGCCCACAGGCTGCCAGTTAGACAGCCCTGTTCTACAGTATTTCTACATTCATTGGCCTATATAAGGGATTATTTTCTAGTAAAGGTACTGGATCTGTTATGCAGAAACCTGTTATCCAGAAAGCTCAAAATTAGGGTAATGGTGACTCCCATTTTAATCATATTATTTACATTTTAAAGAATTAATTTTTTTATCTCCGTTTATAATTAATAAACCATACCTTGTACTTGAGGCACAATAATCTTAATGGGTTTATTTAATGCTAAAATGATATTCGAGTTGTCATAGGGGGAAATGTATTAAAATCTGCATGTTGCACATCTTAATTGCGAATTGTGAACATTTAGCACTTGTTCTGCAGTTTTGTTAAATATTTAGTTAAGATGGCTTTTGAAATTGTATTACCTACACTGTAAAGAACTATAAACTATAAAATTTGCAATTGCTATCTTGCTGTTGTGAGAGCCAAAGCGTTCACAAAAGCAACATTTTTCACTATGCAAACATTTATTCGCATTGCGAAGGAACAGTGAACAATTTTTGCATTTATCAATATTACATTCCCCCATTAATGTACAGTAATCCAAATAACACAAAGACCCCTTAAACAGAAAAAAAACCCCAGGTCTGGTGCATTCCACATTTCCACTTTCCGTAATTTGAATCTACCTACGAAAAGTCTACTAAAAAAAAATGTAAGCATTAATTAAACCCAATGGACTTGTATTGCCTTAATTATATCTCAGTTGGGATCAATACAAGGTACTATTTTATTATTACAGAGAAAATGAAATCATTTTTAAATTATTTGGATAAAATGAAAAATGATTATGTTTCCCTGACTTTAAAGCCCTATTCACCTAATTTACAGCCACTGGTGGGAAGATGTAGCACATGAAGCAGTGTGCGATATTGACCTGCAGGCTGCTAATAAAAACGCCAATGTGTATGTTATACATGACTCCTGGCATTTATGCTTCTTGCCTTTCCTAGCTGACATTCCACGTATAACTTTGGGAAAACAATCTTGTTATTTCCTGATCTTGCCCCAGTAAAACAAATCTATTTAAAAGAAGATGTTTGTGTTTAAGATAAATGCATGTGTGGAGGTCAAACAAAATTAAAGTCATAAATCTCCCCGTGAGCCAGGCGCACAAAGGCGATGTGGGTTGATGTTTGTGTTTGCGATGCACGGCCTATGACAAATGATTCAAGTCACATTTAAGAGCCCGGCCATGTCGGCCGCAGACAGGGACACCTCCTCTAGGTGCTGTTGGAATTGCGCTTTTTCTGGAAATGCATAAAGGGCTTCCCTGCATCAGTGTCTCATCGCACGACTAGGGGAATCTTTTTTTTCCCCAGAGATGATTTACCTAAGTGGCCACAAGGGGTCAAATAATTTGATTCTAAGCTAATAGCTGTGACCGCAGAGATAAACATGGGCATGCAAGTGCTCTGATCATTGGTGTTAATACTCTATTGGTAATCTTATTGGTGCGTGGGCACTCCTGGAAATGGCATGCCCTTACATTCATTGATTTGATGTATATCAATGTTCCACGTTTAGTCAGGCCTCATGTATAAGCCCCTAATGTGGTTATGTGATAAAGGTGCAGTTACCAATATCAACGAATCAGCAGGTAGCATTTACTGGTCATCTATTTAATAGCAAACATCATATCGGTTGCTATGGGTTACTGCTCCTGGGAAAATGTTGTTGCCTTTTATTACATACAGGGGTAAGACATCACTATATGGTTGAGGCTCCTCCAGGGTTGGACCAGGGGCTGCTGTCCCCAGGGCCCCCTCCTGACCTCCAGCCCGCCTCCACGAACACAGTGTGTGCGCACAAAATACGCAACCCAGGGCCCCTCCTGACTTCCAGTACCCTGCCCATCTCCATGAATACTCTGTGTGTGTGCAAAAGACGAGACGCGCATGTGCAGAAGATGCGCCACGGCAACAGCATTACCTTTTCTTTGAGAGCGGGTCTGGCCCGACGGGGGCCCACCGGGTTTTTTCCTGGGGACCCGCGGGGCCAGTCCGACACTGGGCTCCTTTTACAGATGGTTGTGAGTGTAGTGATAGAGAGTGGACTACCAAGCACATTCAGGAACCTTACCTGCAGCCAAAGCTTGTCATGCTGGGACCATTTCCCTCCAGCAATGCATTGGAATGTTGCGTTCTGTCCAACATTGACTTCCACGTTTTGCAGGCGCAGAAAATGGGGGGCGTTTCCTTGGGGAACCAATGAAATGACAATTTCAGTGCATCAGTCAAATTAAAAAATTGGGGTTAAGGGATACTGTCATGGGAAAACATTTTTTTTCAAAACATATCAGTTAATAGTGCTGCTCTAACAGAATTCTGCACTGAAATCCATTTTTCAAAAGAGCAAACAGTTTTTTATATTCAGTTTTGAAATCTGACATGGGGCTAGACATATTGTCAGTTTCCCAGCTGCCCCCAGTCATGTGACACATGCTCTGACAAACTTCAGTCACTCTTTATTGCTGTACTGCAAACTGCAGTGATATCATTCCCCTCCCAACCCCCCAGCAGCCTAACAACAGAACAATGGGAAGGTAACCAGATAGCACCTCCCTAACACAAGATAACAGCTGCCTGGTAGAGCACTAAGTAGTAAAAGCCAAGTCCCACTGAGACTGATTCAGAGGCAGATTTATCAAGGTTCAAATTCGAGGGTTAAAAAACCATCGAATTATGGTTGAATTGCAATCCTTCTAATTCGAATATCGAATTCGAAGGATTTCGTGAATTTTAATTAATTGAACGATCGAATAGAAACAATTAGATTGAAGATTAAATCGTTGCAATTGAATGATTTGAACTATTTTAACCATTCGGTCAAATTTTTTTTATTCCATCTAAGAAACTTAGAAAAACCCTACGGGAGCTTCCCATAGGGTTTAACAGCAATTCGGTAGGTTTAATCTGGCGAACTAGGCAGTCGAATAAAAATTTAAAGGGCAAGTAATTCGACCATCGAATAGTTGAATGATTGAATAGATTTTTATTCAAATCATTCGAATCAATCGAATTTAAAAAATTTGATGGTCGAAGTGGCCAAAAATGTTATTCTAAAATTCGAATTCGAACATTAATTTCGATCGAATTTCGAATCATTCTAAAACTAATTTAGTAAATATGCCCCTAAGTAGGAGAAATAACAGCCTGCCAGAAAATAGTTCTATACTAAAGTGCAGGCACAAGTCACATGACCAGGGGCAGCTGGAAAACTGACAATATGTCTAGCCCCATGTCAGATTTCAAAATTGAATATTAAAAAAAATCTTTTTTCTTTTGAGAACTGGATTTCAGTGCAGAAATCTGCTGGAGCAGCACTATTAACTGATGTGTTGTGAAAAAAAAACATGTTTTCCCATTTAAATTAAGTGAGTGATATTCTGAGACAATTTGCAATTGGATTTGATTTTTTTTTCTTATTTTTTGTACGTTAGCCTTTCAACAGATCTGCAGTTTGCAGTTTCAGCATCTGGTGGCTAGGGTTGAAATTAGCAACCATACAGGAGTTTGAATAAGAGTCTGATATATGAATAGGAGAGGGTCTGAATAGAAATATGAGCAATAAAAAGTTTTTAGATGGGAGCAGTGACCCCCCATTTGAAGAAGGTATATCATTAAAAAAAATTGAGGCCTTTTGAAAAGTTGCTTACAATTAGCCATTCTATAACACACTCCAAATGCCAAAAACTCAAAAATAATTTTTTTTTCTTGAATCTTGAATTTTTCAGAATTTAGTATACCCAGAGGCTGGAAATAGTCAGAATCTGAAAATTCGGCATCTCAGACTTGCCAAGGTTGTATATTAGTCTGTGGGAGACATCCCAAAGATATCTTGATCTGCGCAGGGTTTCATGCAATAATCTGAAGATTTTGTGGTTTCTGGGCAAAATTCTGAAAAATTCATACGATTCTAATTTTCGTACGTTTTTTCCTGAAATTGAATTTTTTGGTTAAATGTATTGTTAAATGAGGGTAAATAAACCAGGCTGGTTGGATTTTTCATAAAATAATGGGATGAATTCGGATTTTAATAAATAACCCCTTAAAATTTTACTTATATCACCCACTTTCGGAACACACTACAGTTTTTTTCCATTCCTCTCATAAGTCATAAAACTGGCCTTGTAGAGACAGCAAGTAGACTTTGTAATCATCCAGTTGGTGCCATGTATTAAGGGACTGAAGGGTTCGTTTACTAAAGTGCGGTAAAAATACGCGCACAAAATATAGACAAAATTATCGCCAAATATGTTTTTGCCAGTTTACTAACCTGCGGTAAATGTAAAATTGCAAATTTCCTCGTGCAAGAATATGTGCTCGCCAGTTCATTCACTGATAATAATGCTACGTAAACATTAACTCCTGGTTTACTAAACAGCGAAGTGTGCTAAAGACAATTTACGTGAGAATATTCGCCTTATTTATGTAGTGGCGTAAAAGTATTTTTTCAACAGATAATTCTCAAGGGCAGGAAATATCCCATAATACTTTTTTTTACCCATAATTCTTTACTGTAGTCATTGCTGACAGGAGAAAGATCCGTAGCTATTGCCGATAGGATGTTTTGGTCGTCTGCTTCTATCTGATGCAACAGCAGCAGTTTCAGCTCAGAGGCGTATTATTGGCAGCGGGCATCACAGTCCAGGATTCGTCAGCCTCAGTGCTTTTGGCAGGGGGGGGTTGGTTTCATTGTGATTGGCTACATTAAACTGTGCATTTATATGATGCAAAGAGAGACTGGTTTGATTTATTCATATGATCGGGGCCCCGTACAACATTTTCGGGGGCCCCTCCTGCCCTGGCACCCAAGCCCCACCCCTCCACATTGAAGTTAAAAGACCACACAGACATAAGCGCTTAAAAAGTAAAAAATAAAACTGGGGCCCCAAAATATATTTTTTAAAAAAAACATTAGCGACAGGGCCCCCCTTAAAGGTAAAAAAAAAACTGGGGCCCCCTAAAATATTTTTTTTAAAAACATTGGTGGCAGGGGCCTATAGAGTATTAAAATAAAAGATTGGTGGCCAGGGGATTAAAAAAAAACAAAAACCCACATTGGTGTCAGTAGAATTGAACCCGTGGCTTTAGGACTTCAGTGTCGGCTCCTTTCGTGACATCGGGTATTTTCGCCGCTTCAGGACTTCAGTGTTGGCTCCTTCATGACTTCGGGTCTTTCCTCCACTTCAGGACATTCCACTGTTCGGCACTTCCGCATTCAGCTGTTCGGGGACATCGGAAGGCAGCACGTCTTCTACGCTCGTAAGGTGGTGCTGCAGTTTTCGAAGAGCCTGTCCCCCCTGCCCCCCCCCTGATGGCAGCCCTGCATATGATTCAGAAGGGTTTACAACTCGCTAAAATTACCACTAACATAAGCTGGTTCGTTAGCGTAGTTATTGCAGGGTTAGGTCAGAAGTGTATATTTACGTGTTACCAATGAACTTATTTCTTAACGCAACATCCATATCTCTGGCTCTTAAGGGGTCAAGATAACGCTTAATAACTCAAGAACAGTACTCTGATCAACTTCCGCTTATAGGAACAACAAACGGGATTTCTAAACAGTCTCTGGAATGCCAATCCCCCAAGGCCCTACTAACATCACCATTGCATTATTAAGACACTGAATCTTACTCTACTTAAGGTGACTGCAGCCTGCGAGTAATGAGATAACCCCGCCTCGGAGAAACAGTTTATGCGATTTCTCCTCCTATGCAGTTAACCCCTTCGGAACAAACGAACGAAAGACAAACACCGAACGCAATGAGAAATATCCATTTTGCACCAATTTTAAGAAAAAGAAACTTCTAAATAAATATTTAAACAGTTATACAAAACCCACAAATCTGAGTTTTAAAAAAAATCAACCAGGGTTTCTAATATTCTGTATTTCTGAAAATATATGCTGACCTTTAAAGCACCTTGACCGCCTGTTTATCTTACTGTAGAGCTGACGGCTGCTTGACTGGCTGAAAACTTCTTGAAAGTGCATTGCAACTCTGTACTTTGGCAAGTAATGGAGGTAAATCTGTGGTTGTGCACATTACCACTATATATGGCCACCCTGACTCTTCTTAAACATGAGCAGCAAATGAATTAGCTCGGAAGTCAAGTGCCAATATAAAAAAAGGAACAAGTAAGCAAAAAGTCAAACGAGGCAGAGGAAATTAAATTACAAAAAAAAAATATATAATAATTGAGGCGGAGGAATGTAATGCCTGCATGTTTTCCCTTTGTAAGATTTGTACTTTAATATAATAGCGAGTGGTGTTTAAACATTTCTGACCTTTAGAAGGAAGGGAAATGATAGAGAGGGGAAAAGAAGGAGGAGGTGGCGGGAGACAGAGAAACATTTTACTGTAACAGAAAAGGATTGGTGAAGAAGGGTAAACGCCGATTAGGGTTTGGTGTGAGCAGAGAGGTCAAAATAAATGTGGAGAGGAATAAAGGGGATGAGAACTGGGTGAAAGGCAAAAGGGCAGATATCGGAGAAATCATAAGTCCCCCATTCACGGGCTGATAAAAGATGCCGACAGACCGAGTTGACAGCTTATTGGCCTGTGTGTAAGGCAGGACCTCCCCAATCTGAAAGCCAGCCGATGTCGATTGAGCAGGTTAGAAAATCCTGTGGGATTGTGGCCACATCTGAACATATAGAGCTGAAATGGGGGAAGAATATACAGGTATAGGACCTGTTATACAGAATGCTTGGGACCTGGGACTTTCTGAATAAAGGATCTTTTTATAATTTGGATCTTCATACCTTAAGTTTACAAGAAATTCATGTAAACATTAAACCAATAGGCTGGTTCTGCTTCCAATAAGGAATAATTATAGCTTAGTTTGGATCTCATACAAGGTACTATTTTATTACAGAGAAAAAGGAAATACACTTTTAAAAATTTGGATTATTTGGATAAAATGGAGTCTATAGGAGGCAGCCTTTCCATAATTTGGATCTTTCTGGATAATGGGTTTCCGGATAACTGATCTCATACCTGTACAGATATATGGGAGATGGCTCAGCCTAGGGAAATAAAGGCTTTTCAAACAGAAGGAGGAAAACTAGAGAGAAAGAGATTAAACATAAAGGGAATGGAAGGAATAGAAGTGATACATAAATCATGTGTACATAGCATAAAGTACACTTACGGCAGGGGTGAGCCAGAACACGGACCTCGTCCACAGCAATGTACCCAGAGCGATCCTTAACGGAGACAGCTTCAAATATGATCTATGGGAGACCCACAGACATGATTTACAAGCAGCATCAATGAGAATATTCATTGCAACATTAAACGTATTCTGTGAGATCAGAAAACTTACACTAGCAATAGATAGGCTTTTGGGTAAATGTAATATGTTTTGTTAGCCTAAAAAACATTTGCAAATGTGTTTCTGTTAGCCACCATGTTTGCGCAATTTCTGACTGATTAAAGACCTTAATGATTTCCTCGAAAAATTTCCAAATTGCTTTTGCTACAGTGTATGTAATAAAATGTCTCAATCGCAAGCAAATTTTTGTGACAAAATATTGAATGAAACTACAGAGCAGGTGTTAAAGGTTCGCAATACGCAATTAATAGTTGCAATGCAATAAACATTGCAACTGGCAAATTTTTATTCGCAAAGTTTTGCTCTTTGAGAATTTTATTACGTTTCCCCCTTTGTGTCTTACCTGGTAGAAATTAGGCCAGAAGGTACTGATGGCCAACTCGGCATGGACCCAGCCTTCCGTCACTACACCAGACACATTCCACACTGGATTCCCTTGGGGTCCCCCATTCACCTTTACATAGACATTGAGTGTTCCGGGGCTGGTGCGACCAGACATGTAATAATGGAAGTCGATGCAGTGAGTGTCGTTCTCTTTGAGCACTGGGAGAAGCAGATGAG
>CM044448.1:29397108-29428190 GCA_024363595.1 Xenopus borealis
TCTGAATATTTGCATACATCAGTATAAAGCAGATCCGCACTCCATTGTTGCATGAAAAAAATCAAAACTTATTTTGATGCACTAAATAAATAAGTTTTGATTTTTTCATGCAACAATGGAGAGCGGATCTGCTTTATACTGATATATATATATGAAGGATGAAGCATGCACCGATTTTAAGAATAGTTTTTAGTGAATTGATGGGGATATCGACTGGTCACGTGGTACATTGCTAAAATTTTTTAATGAATAGACATTGCACATATTGCATATATTGCACATATTATTATTGCACTATTTTTAAGAGAAAATTGTTATTATGGAGAATTGAAATGTTTAACTGAAATGATTTTATGCAATGCACTAATTGATGGTATGCAAAATAGGTCAACCACTATTGGTTGGATTTGATTAGTATTAAGAGGTTATTTGGGCGTCACTCTTATATTGTGAACACTATATAAAGTTTTTTTTGCACATTGAAAAACATCCTTGATAAAGGTTCCAAGAGGGACCGCTTGGAGCACTGTGATGTGTGTATAATAACAATAAAAATAATTGGTTTATTAAAGGGAAGTGCTGACCCAGGAACTAATTATTTCCACATTATGGATAAATGAAGATTGGTCGTGCACCCCTGAAATCCAGCTGTTCAGAGTGCGGATACTAAGGGACGAAATATATATATATATATATATATATTAGTCCAATGAAAGCACTCACTAGTGATGGGCGAATCTCACCCGTTTTGCTTCGCCGAAAAATTCACGAATTTCCAGCAAAATTCGCGAATTTGCGTAATTTTTGTCGTGCGTCGTTTTCGACGCGCGACTCGTTGTGTCGGAAACGACGCGCGACTCTTTTTTTGGCAAATTTTTGCTGGCGAATTTTTCCTGGCGTTTTGCGAATTTATTCGCCAACGGCGAATCACTAGCACTCACGGCATTAACCATCAAGCTTGTATCAAAGTGATTTTATTCGTGCATTGTGCATCAACGCGTTTTGGCTCCCACAGAGCCGTCATCAGGATGATAACAGGAAGTGAGACAAACCTTTTAATAACCCTCATTACCAATCATATATCAATATTAAAAACACCACCTATATAGATTAATTAATAAAATAAATAAAGAAAAGAAGGACTCCCCTCACTCTTTTATTGTAATCTATAAGGGGGTAGTCTATTCACACCAATTTAATAACTATTATTATATAAAGCTGTTTATATGTGTGGCCACAATAAGGCCTCCAAAAAAACTTTTTCCGTGTCATTAGTAAATAAAAATCTATATAAAGTGATACAAACCAAAATAATCAGTAAGATGTATCTATATATCTATGTATGTATATTAGTGTTTCTAATGTAACCATCTAAAAAGCTAGAAAACTTTAAGATAAGGAAACACTGTGATAAAATTGCAACAATTTAGAAAATACCATGATTACATCTATGTAGCTAAATAATAGCAATTGCAAGCATATACCATTATAGCAATATAGGTTAACTTCAAGCTTTCTATCTATAGCATACCACTGTGTACAGAGTGAGCCAAATATTTATTTAGAGTCTGACTTAGTAAGAAACAACTATCTCAATTCAATTAAAGGTAGCTGTCTAGTAAGTATATTTCATTAAGTCCTCGGGGAGCCACTGTATCCAAAATCTGCATCCATTTGGCCTCTCACTGCAATAGGAGTTTAGATCTGTCACCCCCTCTATGAAGTGGGGGAATATAGTCAATTAAAATTGCCCGTAGGGTAAGTAATGGATGTTTACACCCCAGAAAATGTCTAGCCAAAGGAGTATCTGCTTTGCCTGTGGCTAAAGCCGCCTGTATAACAGAGCGATGATTGTTCATTCGCATTCGAAATGTCGTAACACATTTACCAACATAGTAAAGGCCACATGGGCATATTATGCAGTAAACAACAAACTCTGTGGTACGTCAGTCTATGACGAATTTGATAATGTTTTCCACTATGTGGATGGGAAAAAGTCTCAGTAGTCAGTAGATATCCACAAGTCTTGCATCCTGCACAGCGATAGCAACCATTCTTATTCATCCTAAGCCAGGTACCCCCATTGTCAATCCTTATATCTGTTTTCAACAGAAGATTCCTTAGAGATCAACCTCTCCGATAGGCACATACTGGTGGTGGCATGTGTGTAAACGGCAAATTAATTCTTTGACTTGCAGGTGTATATTCAGAGACAAACACCATTCGTTTTTTATCAAATACCTTGTCTTTCACCATTTTTTCACCTTCCTTTGCGCTCGGTCCAATTCAGCATTGAAAAAAGCAAGTTTGTAGTTTCATATGCTTGCTGTACAGCTGAAGCCAGATCCAAATTAATCCTAAACACTCTCAGAAATTGTGTGTAAGGTATAGTTTCAAAGTAGAGGGAGAATGGTAGCTATGAGCATGTAGGATAATAAAATAAAGTATTACTAAATATCCTTATATCAAGAAAATCCACCTGATCTTTATGGTAAGTCAATGTAAATTTGATTGGGGTAGGCAATGCATTCATCTCCTCAGTGAATGCTTGGATTCCAACATGGTCCCCTCGCCAAATCATCGATATATCTACAGCATAATATAAGTTGTTTGGCATATTTAGGGTAGATGTACATTTTCTCAAAATGATCCATATAGAGATATAGAGGCATAAGAGGGGGTCACATTGGATCCCATTGAAGTCCCAGTCTTCTACAAGAAATATGTTTGTTCAAAACGGAAAGAGTTGCATGTCAATAGCATTTCCAATAATGTACACAAGAACTCAACAGGATGGTTTCCCTTGTGGTATCTCAGTAATGTTTCCCTACAAGCCACTATCCCCTCATCAGTAGGGATGATTGTATATAGACTACAAACATCAAGTGTTGCAAATACAACATTGTCGGATAGGGGTCCTATTTCTTTTTAAAATATCCAATAATGAGGATGCATCAGCAATATAAGATGGCATTTTAGCACACAGAGGTTGAAAGAAGCTGTCCAAGAATATAGCTACGTTGGAAAACAGGGAGCCCTTTTCTGAAATTATAGAGCGTCCAGGTGGTAATGTTGGATGCTTGTGTATTTTAGATATAATAAGCCGTTTCGGATATTCACTGGTGAGAAATTGGAAACACTTTTCACTGATCCACCCTGACGTAGTGCCAATGTCAGCAAAGTATAAATGTTCAGTGGGATCACTGGGGAGTTTCTCATATACTTTTAAACCTGACAGCTCCCGTAAAAGTTCCTGTCTATAATATGTCCTATCTAGTAATACAATTACACCCCCTTTATCTGCTGGGCGTATATGATGAATTTGGTTAGCATCCGGCGAATAATCTACTGTGGTGGTGAGTGCAGATATTTATATATATATATATATATATATATATATATATATATATATATATATATATATATATATATATATATATATATATATATATATATATATATAGTTTTGAGATCCATTATCAGTAAACCCGTTATCCAGAAAGCTAAAAATTACAGGAAGGCGATCTCTCATAGTGGCAAATTCACTAAGCACCGAAAATGTGCTAGTGTCGGCTTTGCCGACGTTCAACACACTTCGCCAGGTGTAGTTTCGCCAGTGCTACGCAAAGTTTCGCTCAGGGAGGCAAGCTGTAGCGAAGTTGCACTACTGTTACTTCGCCAGGCAAAACTCATTTACGCTAGCGATGCCTAATTTGCATATGGCGCAAGTTAAACGTATAATAGAAGTATATGTTACAGCCACTACATTCCACTTCACAAGCCCAGGAAACCTTTAACAAATAAAATAAAGTTTTCCTATTGCCCTACATGTGCCCCCTGTATAGTTGTGTTGCCATATGTTAGGAAATGTAGGGGCGAAGGAGTGTACCCCCCAAAAAAATTAAGCTATTTTTCAGACTATCACCCTAAAAAAAGAAAAAGACGCCAGCATTTTTTTGGGACTCCTATGTTTTGTATTGGTCTGACCTGGTGAAGTAAAGTCTAGCGCAAGAGATAACGTTCAGTAAAATGGTCATCTTTGTGAATTAGCGTAGTTACGTCCCTTCAGTGCGCAACCTCGTCTGGCGTAAGGGTGCGAAGTTGTGTTACTTTGCTAGCTAATTTTCGCCAGGGACACTGTTGTGAAATTACGTCTCGCTGAGGAATTAGCACTAGCGTTAGAAGCTTCACCCTTTAGTGAATTTGCCCCATAGACTCCATCTTAATTAAATAATTTAATTAAAAAAATTATTTTCTTTTTCTCTGTAATAAAAAAACATTTCCTAGCACTTGATGCCAAAATAAGATAGAAGTAATCCTCATAGGAGGCAAAACAATGCTATTGGGTTTACTGAATTTTACTTATTTTTATTATAGTATATAGTGTATTATAGTGTATGATGACTTTAATCACAGAAAGACCTCATATCCAGAAAACTCCAGGTCCCGAGCATTCAGGATAACTGGTTCCATACCTGTATATATTTCTTGTGCAGAAAATGATTTGGCAGCACAACAGATGTTTTGGGCATTTCCATTTCCATTTTTAGTATGTTTGTAACTCAAAGAAATGCCAGTCGTGGATAAATGTAGAGCCTACAAATATTACCGTCTCCTATTATTCTACAAACATTTTTTTCATCTCCTTTGTACTTTGAGAATCCACGTCTGTTCAAGCATGTCACAAAAATCCTATGATCCATAATAAGTGAACTGCTCCTCATGGCTAGAATTTACATGTGTTTTCACTGCAGCAGAATCTTAAGTGCACCTACACTGGCTCCACATATATTTCATCAGTACTGGGTTCATTTCAAAGACATTTTTAAGTTTATGCATTTTTATTTTACATTTGTTCCATTTGGCAGATTTCTCCCATTTTAGATTTGGTTTGTTTGGCAGTAAGTCATCATACCGCAAATGCCATGAACAGCGAAAATGTAAAAGCTCATAGTGTGGCATTTCTTGTGCTATAAGCCAGTGAGCATATGTATAATCTTATCATTTCTCACTTTTAAATGTTCTCATGTTTTGTATAATATTTTGCCATAAGCTAAGCTTGTTTGGAGGTTTGTTAATAGTCTCTGGGAAGGGAGTGTGGCTGTGGGATAACAGGTATAGTAGGGAGAGATGGTGCCTATAGTAACAGTGGGATAATAGTCTTTGGGAGGGGCTGTGGCCTTGGGATAGCAGGTATAGTAGGGAGAGATGGTGCCTATAGTAGCAGTGGGATGATAGTCTTTGGGAGGGACTGTCAGGACTGTTCCTGCCATGAGGCAAGGTGAGCACCTTGCCAGTTACAAGGGGTGGTAAAAAGCCGCCTCCTGTCACTTTAAGAGCCGAATTTCTGAGTTTGAAACCGGAAATTCGGCTCTGCTAGTTCAGAAAGTGCAGTACCGCGCTCTTGCATTAAAGATGCAGCCCCTTTTGACCCGCTCCGACGCTAAACCTTTAATTGCGGAGCGGGAGAGGGGGGTGGCATTGGGGTTGCTGCATCAGGCGACAGCAGCCCATGGGTCGCCCCTGGGGACTGTAGCTGTGGGATAGCAGGTATAGTAGGGGGAGATGGTGCCTATAGTAGCAGTGGGATAATAGTCTTTGGGAAGGGAGTATGGCTGTGGGATAGCAGTTATAGTAGGGAGAGATTATGCCTATAGTAGCAGTGGGATAGTAGTTTCTTGATAAGGGACTATGGTTGTGGTATAGTAGGGAGAGATGGTGCCTATTGTAACAGTGGGATAATAGACTCTGGGAAGGGACTGTGACTGTGGGATAGCAGGTATAGTAGGGAGAGATGGTGCCTATAGTTGCAGTGGGATAATAATCTCTGGGAAGGGAGTGTGACTGTGGGATAGCAGGTATAGTAGGGAGAGATGGTGCCTATTATAACAGTGGGATAATAGTCTCTGGGAAGGGAGTGTGACTGTGGGATAGCAGGTATAGTAGGGAGAGATGGTGCCTATAGTAGCAGTGGGATAATAGTCTCTGGGTACAGAGAAGGGCAACTAAGCTGGTAAAAGGTATTGAAAATCTTAGCTATGAGGAAAGACTGGCCAAATTGGGGATGTTCACGCTGGAGAAGAGGCGCTTAAGGGGTGATATGATAACTATGTATAAATATATAAGGGGGTCATATAATAATCTCTCTAATGTTTTATTCACAAGTAGGTCTTTCCAGATAACACGAGGTCACCCTTCCGTTTAGAAGAAAAGAGGTTTCGCTTAAATATTCGGAAGGGGTTTTTTACAGTGAGAGCTGTGAAGATGTGGAATTCTCTCCCTGAAACTGTTGTACTGGCTGATACATTAGATAGCTTTAAGAAGGCGTTGGATGGCTTTTTAGCAAGTGAGGGAATACAGGGTTATGGAAGATAGCTCATTATACAAGTTGATCCAGGGACTAGTCCGATTGCCTTTTTGGAGTCAGGAAGGAATTTTTTCCCCCTCTGAGGCAAATTGGAGAGGCTTAGGATGGGGTTTTTGCCTTCCTCTGGATCAACTAGCAGTTAGGCAGTTAAAATTAAAAAAAAAAAAGGTTGAACTTGATGGACGCGAGTCTTTTTTCAGCCTAACTTACTATGTTACTATGTTACTATGTTATGCATATGTCTATCCTTCTTTCTGGCGACAAGCGCCGCTTTCCCTGCATTGACCCATGGGAACTATTGCAAATCCATTCTCCTGTAATTGTTTGTACAGCTATTATTCCTCCAGTAGGGAGAAGTGTTATTATATGTTTGTGTCGTTACAATAGAATGCATATTAAAGGTGCTAGGATAGCTGCCACTATTGGGCCATATATGGACCTAGAATAATGCTATATCCCAAGTATGACTGAGACTTGATCTGAAGCTTTGTTAAATAAACATATGCATTGTGGGAATTAAACATATGATTTCTGTATACAGACCTCTACCTTATTTAGGCCTGTGTACATTACACAGTGGAGCTTGCAGTTAAATTTCTCTATTTGTGGAAAAAAATATCTGTTTAATACATATTATATCACCATAATGCTCGGAAGGCTGCGGTACTGGGAGTGGCCAGTAAGTACAGTTAAAGGGCAGCCAGTTGGATTTCCCTGATATATGTCATATCTTAATATGAGGCCCCAGATCCCCTTTTGTTACTTCATCATAAATTCTAACCTGGAGCTACAAAGGGCTCTCAGCAAGCTATTCATTGACAATAATGTTCTTCAAGCACACAGATTTTAAAGGAGCATTTACCCATTGAAACCGTGTTATTCCTATTTATAAGGAGTAGAACTGCAGAGGAAAAAAAATGCACCTTAATGGCCTTTTATTTTAAAAATGGCAATTTTCCTTTTGCAGTTAAATGACAGGAGTTAAAGAGACCAGGGGAAGTGTCAGTGACACAGGGTAGAAAGCTGCCCTCTGATTGGTTACTTGCTGTATAAATACACCCCATTGCTTGTATCTATTAGCCAGCCTTCAATTTAAGCTTCTCAGAACAAGGTACCTTATTTTATTAGGTTATAAAGGCATTTTGCGAAAATTCAGATAATTATACAGCAGAGTTTAGCTTTGCACACATAATGAAAGTTTCACACGGGTAGTAAAAATGCTGTAATTTCTCCTCGTCTCTGTACAATCTCTTTGCTTGCGCTGAATAGGTGCCATTGTGCCAGTGGTATAAAGTGTTCAGCAGACAGAATGTGAAATATATGAAGAAAAGATCTTAAAATCCACTTGAGGGGTTTTTTTTCTGAAAGGAATTAATCACAAAGTAATGTTGTCTTTTATAAATGCAAAATGGTTTGCAACATGCCTTTAGATCTTGTACACACGCCGGATGACTCCGCTTGTTGTTACAAATCATTTATGCTGGTGAGCGCTTGCCTCCCGTCACCCACACTCAATAAAAAAAGTTTGTATGGTTTCTATTTGCTTTAATATGCCTTTGTACAATTACCAGCATTCAGAAACGCTTTCCACCAGTTGGACAATACTGGTCAGGTAAATCCATGCCGCTAGGATATAGCCCACGACATTCCTTAAAGTCAAGGCATGCTCCAACCTTCCCATAGAGACTGGGGACAATAAAAAGTATATGCACAACTTGGAACCTGGAGGGAAAGTGTCCAATCAGATTGAGGCAAAGATAATAATGTAGGGCAGAATCTAAATCTTCTGAAAAAAAGCATTCCAGTTGGTAAACATCCTTAGCTCTGTGTCTGGCTGTGGCACTATACTGAAGTTATGTGAGAAGTTATTAGGGCCATGTTACATGAGACATTTTCTCCACTGACGTATTTACCCAGACCCGCTTCACGTAGCTGGCAGATCCCATGCTCCCTCCTGACCCCACCCGCCGCATGAAGAAGGCACTTGCCCAGCAGGTCTGACACTCTAAGTCCGAGGCTGGCCAGGATCAATCTAGGTAACCCTACTGCCCATGTGTAAAAGTATTGTTTATGTCTCTAAGGAATGTTATTAGGCCCTCTACAGTGAACCCAGTTATTCTCCCAACCAATAACGGAACTAGTAGTTTGCTGACTCTGATGCAGGTCATGCACCCAGGCCCCCCACCCCTCTCTGGATGCAATTTTTATTCTGCATTGGAGCAGCCACGATTGTCCAGCAGGGCCAGGGTGCAATTGCACCCCCATTACTTCTGCCCCTTGCTCCCAACAGCAGCAGTATATCAGTAAGTGAATGAGACAGATTCACCAGTCCTTCTGAATATACAGAAAACAGTGATCAATGCTGGAAAATAGGGATGCACCAAATCCTGGATTCAGTTCAGGATTCAGCCAGGATTGGGCCTTTTTCTGCAGGATTCAGATTCGGTGAATCCTTGTGTCTGGTCTAATTTGCATATGTAAATTAGGGGCTGAAGGGAATTTACATATGCTAATTAGGATTTGGGTTCAGTTCTGTATACTGCAGAATCTTTCACAAAGGATTCAGGGATTCGGCAGAATCCCAAATAGTGTATTTGTTGCATCCATACTATAAAATATAGCAACAGTGCTACTGTATCTCTTGGTTAAATATACTTCATAGCTTGTAATTTGCCCTCATATTATTTAGCTTACTCATAGTAAATAAAGGAAAAACATTTCATAACACTGGGTGAATTTGCATTTGGGCAGTAGCCCATGGCAACCAACCAATCAAATTTCAGCTGGCTGAAATAATACAAAGCTGATCACTGATTGGTTGCTATGGGTTTTAATAAATGAGCCCCTGTATAAGCAGCTGCCAGTCAAATGGTAATACAACACACTGCTTTCATAAAATATACATAAATACTGTGGCACTGCCATGTAGCACTGCATCAAACTTTGCTTGTGAATAAATAAATACATATACACACTCACAGTCCTTTGTGCAACATGCTCATACACTCATACATATGCATAACCCCAGACAGACAGACATACGTAAGAAGCACACAGAAAGGCATACACATATTCCACTAACTCGGATAAACAGTGAGAGCACAAAGCAGCGTTACTACCCATTATTCTTTCCCTTTTTCTGCGGTAGAGTAAATTATAAACTCGATAAACTGCTTATGATGTTGCCCAGCGGATGTGGTTGCAGCCAGAATAGCATAAATTAAAAGCTCTCTCTAATTGTCTAATTTAATTTAGCAGATGTGCAGGCACGTGGGATGCCTTGAGCAGAGGAGACTAAAGATCTTAACCCGTTAGGTGCTGGGCAAAGTTAGAAAGTTATCTTATGACTGCAAGTTAGGATATTCAGGACACAAAGGTGGGAGGTCGCTTGTTTGAGGAACTAAATGCTTGGACCCCACCCAACCACATTAGCTCTACATCATGCTGCCATGATGTAATAGCTGTGTATCTTCATAATCATATTGCATGGGTGTCTGAAGAATATATAGTATAAACAGGGTTCAAGTGCTTTTAGGGGAGGCACAGGACAATTTATCACCATACTGTTGTGACCCTATTGAGACAACTCAGTATTGGGTTTCTCCTGATAGAGCCATCTGACTTGGACAAGTTTAGGTAATAAGATGACGTTTGCTTTGTATGGCTGTAGGTTATTGAGCTAAGAACTGGTTCTGTTGGGTTTGTGTCTCATTCATTGTTCTGTAGTTCATCACTCATTCTGCTGTCACAGTTCCAAATGTATATTGATGGGCTGCCAAGGGTTTTTAGGCTCAGTTGGTATTCAGTATCATTACAGGCTCATGTTGACCTGGCAAATATCTGAATACAATGTCAGTGTCAAGTTTGTTCTTATGAAGAGAGGACATGAGCGCAGAGCAGGCTGTTTCCATGCTTGCTACCCATCTAACCTAGAGTGATCACTCAGCTAAAGATTCTCAGGACAGCAGATTGAAGGTCTGGATTTTCCATACAGTTGGGTATCCTCAAAAACATTTCCAGGAGGTTGGCTAGGGGAAGTGTAGATGTATCCTATGTTAAATGAATGGATTTGGTTTTAGGCTTGCATCCCAGTTCTTTTGGGAACATAGCAAGATCGCAGCTGCACAGAGCTGGCTATGGACAATGAAATTGCAAAAGGTTGTTTGAGGAAACCTTGTCAACTTCTGTGCTCACAACTGAGAGGTCAGGTGGAAATAAAGTCACAGAGAAAGCTTTGCCCAGTTAATATGTCTAGTGCCCAGGGTTGCTTTCCCACTTCCTAGATATTGCAGTAACAGAACTTATCTTATGGGCTCCAAAATTTCCATTCCTCATCCTCGAGGTCTGGCTTATTTTAGGACAGATTTAGGTCAGGCAGCAGAGGTATTGCGTCTTGGGTGCAACTGTTTTGGCAATTGAGATTCACCATCAGAGAAGATATGTTTATTACTGTTTTACTTTTCAGATCCAATAAACAATTTATAAAGAAGACAGCAAAGCAAAGCCAATATACTATAGCTTTCACTGCCTTGGAATTGTTCCTGTAGTGTCCCATATGCACCCTTTCTTAAAGGACAAGTGTAAAATAGAATAAGACTATAAATGCTGTATTTTGTATACTAAACATAAACTTACTGCACCACAAACAAATTATTTATGCTTTCAAAGTTGGCCACAGGGGGTCACACCTTGTAACTTTGTTAAACATCTTTGCAAGACCAAGACTGCCCACATTCTCATTGTGATCTGGGGCTGGGCTGCTTAGGGATCGTCATAAATTATCAAAACAGGAAAACAAAGAAAGCTGCTTGAGTTCTGCATGGCTGGGAAGCAATGGCGGGGGCTCCCACCGCTTTTCATAAGTATGATTGTTTCCCTGAGGGACCGTCTGACAATTCCTATCCACAAAAGTAAATGAAGGTTTCTTATAAAAACGTTAGACATTGTTTAATTGAAGTATATTGGAGGTTTCTTTTTCATTAAAGAAAGTAAAAATAGGATTTTATTTTTTTGCCTTTCCTTGTCCTTTAATCTGGGCATCCACGGTCAAACTCTTCAATGTGATGGTGTGTAGAACTTTTGGATAAGGGTTGATTGAAGTGTTCCATACTTACCTTGCATGTCATTAGGCCATACCTAGTGATGGGCGAATAAATTCGTGAAGCGCCAGCAGAATTTTGCTTGGTGAAAATTTGCCGGCGCCTCGTTTTGGACACGGGCATCCGTTTTTTCGACGCCAGCAATGGATGCTTTTTTTTTTGCCACCCATCCCAATATGCATGGAAGTTCCAGATAGCCCTGACAAATAAACACTGATATCTACATAATATCACCAGATATTGGACGAGACAAGAAAGACCTGGAGAAATATAATACTCCTGCTTATTAGAACATATAGGGAAGAAGAGAACTAAACTGGTTAGTGTGAGACGCTAAAAGGAGTCTAAGAACCCTTCTGTGCATACAGCTACTAAAAAATGCCTTACACTTTAAACAACAGGGATTGTTTGTCCATATATTGCAATATATTTAAGCTGGCCAACTACGTCAAAGTCATCCCATATCTGACCAGTCCTACGCTCAAATTGCATCTGATTCATTTAGAATTCTATTGCTTCATTATGCATTTTACAAAGTTTTGCCTGCAACTCACTTGCTGCTTTCAAAGTAAAACTCCCAAACTTGGTTGCCCTTTTATTAGTCACCAGTGGGATCACCTGACTATAGCTGGGAAGGTTGGGGGCTACAACAAGGAGCTGGTCACTGCTCCAGTATAACTACAACAAACAAGAAAAAGGGTAAGGCATTTTTTAGTAGCTGTATGCACAGAATGTCTCAGTGTCTTAAATATATTGATAATGGGTTGAGTGCAGAGGACCTCTTGTATTTGACTATATGTATTTTGTGGTCACAGCCTCATTGCACCCCCGCCTAATGGTTTTAGCACAACTTTTTCTTGTTTGTTGTAGTTATACTGGAACAGTGACCAGCTCCTTGTTGTAGCCCCCACCCTTCCCAGCTATAGTCAGGTGTTCCCACTGGTGTCTAATAAAAGGACAACTAAGTTTTACTTTGAAAGCAGCAAGTAAGTTGCAGGTAAAACTCAGTCCCTTTGTAAAATGTATAATGAAGCAATAGAATACTTAATGAATCAGATGCAATTTGAGAGTAGGACTGGCCAGATATGGGATGACACAGACGTAGTTGGCCAGCTTAAATATATTGCAATATATGGACATCCAATCCCTGTTTTGTTTAAAGAGTAAGGCATTTTTTAGTAGCTGTATGCACAGAATGCCTCAATGTCTTAAATATATTGATAATGGGTTGAGTGCAGAGGACCTCTTGTATTTGTATTTTGTGGTCACAGCCTCATTGCACCCCCACCTAATGGTTTTAAAAATTAGTGGTGAGCACAACTTTTTCTTGTCTATTAATAAAATTGGCATAAACCATCAATTTCACCAGCCGGGCCAGTAGAATCCCAGCCAGGTGGTAACACTTATTCCTTAGACTATTGCAGGAGTTTCACAAAGGATTAAAGTCCTGGATAATGTTCTAGCTCTCCAGTGTTGGTGAACTGCTGACCCATCTCTAAGGTGCATCATGATCTTTGACGTATCCTTTCTGTTCCTTTCCATTTGTATTATAAGAATTATAGGAAATTGAGTGTGTTCTTTGCAGCTTGTTACATATAATCCCTTCAAGAGTCAGGGGATAAAGACAAGTGCACTTCTTCTCACAGAGACACCTCTTATCAGCATTAGGAGGGCTTCTAATATAGGGTGAGCATTGTTAATTATCCCCTTGCACCAGCAATTTCTCTAAGCTTAGACTGCAAAGACACTCTCCCTTTTAGAAGAATAGCATGGCCACTCTCTTCTCCAATGTGTATCCTAGCACATCTGAGTTTTATGAATGCCTGCCCCCTACACACCCCTCCCCCCCAACACACTGAGCATTTGTTGCATGGCTTCTACTGGATCTCCACGGGTCTCTGTCATCAAGCTCTAATTACTAAATGTCTGATTCAAACAGAAACTGGCATCATCTGCAGAGTCCTGTGCCCTTGTCCAGCCCCCCCACACACACAACCCATGGGGAACCAATGCATTCCCAGACCTCAGTGAGCCTCAGACTGTGCAAAGCTGCACCTGTGGCCCGTCAGCTTATGTATGTGAAGAAATGGGCATGATAATATAAACTGGGCAAAGAGGGAGAAGCTTGGGAAGAACACTTAATTATAGTGTTTTCCTCATAGACAGCTACAGGGGCTGCCTATTGTCATACAAACACATGGATACACACTCATCCTTCTGGCGAGGTCAGCTAGTGTCACACATACAGCCACAGCTGTTATGGCTCATCACAGTAACAGTGATGTCTTCTCTCAAGAAGTAAGTTAGTGCAACACAGCTTTTGTTCTAGGCCCCTAACATCACAGGAGCCCAATGTGGGAAAATACATAGAAAAAAGCACAGAGGACAAATACCTTTTCTAAACATGATCATTTTAGTATATCCCTTTGGGATGATCAACCAGCAGCACTTGAGCTGTTTCAGAAGTACAACTCTTGATTCATACAAAGCTGTAATGAATAAAGAAGGTTCTAGGTGGTACTGGGTGACATTGGTGTTCTGTAGAAATGGGATCAACAAATAAACTCTATCTCTGTATCTTTGAAGCTTTGGAACAGTATCATAAGCACAAGTCTAATTTGCCAAATATTTTTGCTTGGTAGAGATCTTATGGCCTATAAGAGAGGAGCAATTGTTGAAGCATATAGACAGGGGGCTAATGGGCTATATAATAGATTCCCAATTTTTTGTTGGCACCCTAGTCGAGGCAAAGCTGTGAACTGTGGGACAGCTTGATGGGTACTCACAGTAGTTAATTTTTCTCCCAAATACTCCTGGAAACCCACCATGAGTGCAAACACTACTGTAGTAGATTCAAGCTGTATCCTTTTATCCAAACCAGAACCAAAATGACTAATACAGCAATGTTATCTTCTAAGTGAAACACTTTATTTAAGTAAAGGGGTGCCGGCGGAATGGATGAAAGTGGTGCTGGGGAAATGCTGATCAATATATGAACCTGAACCCAAAATATATGATGTATGTTAGGTATTGTGAAAGACAGATACCATCTACTCTCTATACCTTATAATTCCATTGGTGCATATATTCCTGTACAAGATAAAAAAGGAGTGTTTCTAGTATAGTATTTTATAGCCAGAGAGTATTTAAAAATTTCAGTCCCATCAAGTCAAATCTCTTTGGTCAGAACTATCCAATTGCTACATGTAACGGAGTACGCTATTGTGCTACCCAAGTCTGAATGACTTGTACAAATAACTATATTGACAGAAATAAAGATCAAGAAATAAAGCCAAAGCTACTTTACCAATATGAGCAGGGCCTTCTTTACCTCCTGTATTTGTTCATCATTTGTATGTTTGAAGTATACACCCCTCCATTGTAGAGCCCTGCAGAATAGGTTGGTGCATTATAAATATATACTTAATCCATTCCAGATTTGGGTTGCTGAGCAACATAGCTTTTGTACTGTCTACAGTCACAAAACGTATTTAGGATGTCCATGGTCTCAACAGAAGAAACTGGAGACTTTTCTTGTCTGACAGTTACATAAGCGCAGGTAGTGGTTTTGTCTAGTGCTGTGTTTGAGACCTGCGTGAGGTGATGCCGAAGATTCTTATTTGTCTTTTGTTCTACCCACCTCTCTCATCTCACTGTTGAGGAGTCAGACAGGCCTTTAGATGTGAGTGCAGCAGCTCTCATACCTCATTACAGAGGCTGGCACGGCTTCTCCACCACAGGATTCAACGAGGATGATGAGAAGCAACAAGTTTGATATATAGGGAGGGAGGGTTATTACTCAGACAGTGTGAAAGGGCAGCAAGAAGAGCTGATGGATGTTTCCACAGTTGGACATTCATGAGATTACAGCTCTACTGACCAGTATCACCTAAACCTGACAATGGGCTTTGCCAAAAGTGCTTTACTTCAAGGAATGTCTGTCCCTCAAAGCTAAACTCTGGGTCATGTTATTAAACCTTTAGTACTCTAAATGTATCTGTTTGACATGGTCTTATGGCAAAGGAGCCACAGTCTCCGTTCTTCAATCCATTCCTCTCCTCTCTGCCCCCCGCAGGGTGTACTATGGATAGCTAAGTCAATAAGCAGCAGAATCTAGTGTCTAGCAGTGCATCTAGAACCTACCAGCCCCCAGCAAAATCATTGTAAAGGCTCCCTAAACTTTAAAAACAAAACATTTTTCATAAATACTGAACTGCTTATCACTTATTGCCCTTATTGGGCCCCTATAACTCATTGGCACCCAGCAGTTACAGGGTCTGCTTCCTCTACAATTAGCTTCCTGGAGCTGAAAGTGTTGATGATGAGAGGGATGTTAGTTGTTTGCTTTTTCTTACACTCCTGGGCCCACAATCAAAGTGCAGGAGAACTAAATCGGTGACCTATTTTGGGGAGCGAGATGTTCTTTACAGTATTTGTATGTTTTTTTCCCCTTAATACATCTTCCATCCAGACAGTGAGTTTTTCTCTCTCTCTCAGAAAATAGAAGCTTCGCTTTTATTCCCCAAATCATCCCAATCCATCAACACTGGGACTGCAGAGAGACTCAAATGAGAGAGGAGAGCCGTAATTACAGGCTGCGCGAAGAGCTCCTGCATGTAAATACAATATTTAAAGGGGGAAAACATGAAACTATTTACTGTACATTCATTTGGTTAAAATCTTACACTAATACACCTGCAAGAAGGGGCATACAATTTACAAGTGGAATAACAGAACAGAACCAGTTATACAGCATATTCTCACATTTATAGGGAGCAATAGGAGGAGTTATAGCGAGGTTACATGTTGCAATAGGAGGAGTTATAGTGAGGGTTACATGGAGCAATAGGAGGAGTTATAGCGAGGTTACATGTTGCAATAGGAGGAGTTATAGTGAGGGTTATATGGAGCAATAGGAGGAGTTATAGCGAGGTTACATGTTGCAATAGGAGGAGTTATAGTGAGGGTTGTATGGAGCAATAGGAGGGGTTCAGGGCCGGAACTAGGGGTAGGCAGAAGAGGCACGTGCCTAGGGCGCAATCAAGTGGGGGCGCCAAGCACGTACCTCTTTTCTCTGCCTACCCCTGGTCTGGACCCTATCTCTTCCACCGGCGCTCTCTTTCCTTTAAAAAATGTACTTCCGGGATGCGCATGTATGCGCACTTTATGATGCACGCAGTTCCTGACACACGCATGCGCACCTCTTGTCATGTGCGTATGCGCACTTGGGGTCCTGTTCTTAAGGGGGGCAAAGCGTGCTGGTGGGTTGCCTTGGGCGTCCGTCTGGCTTGGCCCGGGCCTTGAGGGGTTATAGTGAGGTTATATGGTGCAATAGGAGGAGTTATAGGGAGGGTTGTATGGAGCAATAGGAGGGGTTATAGCGAGGTTATATGGTGCTATAGGAAGAGTTATAGCGAGGGTTGTATGGTGCAATAGGAGGAGATATAGGGAGGGTTATATGGAGCAATGGGAGGAGTTATACTGTCAAGAGGTTTATATTGAGTAATAGGAGGAGTTATAGGGAGGGTTATATTGAACAATAGGAGGAGTTATGGGGAGGGTTATATGGAGCAATGGGGGGGATATAGAGAAAGTTACAGTGTGTAATATGGAACAGTAAGGGGCAAATTTACTATTATTCCCCAAAATTAGCTCGACCAAATTCAAAATTCGACAAGCATTCGACCATCAAATGGTTATCGTATTGTTTTAGGCTATCATTTTGCTTGCTATACGATTTCTCGATGAATTTGTACAATCGGATACCGATCGTTCGATTCCACGAAAAAAATGTGAAATTTCCTTCGATCGTCCGAAAAATTTGTACGTTTCGAAATTTTGTGAATTTGCCCCTTAGTAATGGGAAGTGTTTACAATGTGGGGTAGAAAGTGTCACAGTCAAAAGAAGAGTACAAGTGACAGGACATATCCACAAATAAAAAAGAATATACAATTGTTTAACTAACCGTAATGCTAATTTGCTGGTTTAGTTTAATATATACAATGATATTTCTGAGGTGATTTGTCATTTAGCTGCCTTTTATCCTGAAGCACTTCAGTATCTGGCACCAAGAATTCATGACTATGCTTATCACATGGGCTAATAGGAACCAAAGGCAAATGTAAAGAAACGGTACGTCTCATACTGAGGCGGTAAGAGGAACAAAGGGGGAGGCAGAGGGAACAATTATACAGTGCCAGTTTCAAACTCAAAGTAATAAAAAAAATCAATGTAGAATGAACTTAGCTGTAATTTGCTCTTCAAACGCATAGATTTTGGCAAAGTGGGAATGTTTACAGGAGATGAGAATGGATGAAGTTTTACAAGCAGGCTGCGGGAATATTAATGAGCCAATATCAGAGTGCCTTCTCCAGGATAGAAGACAGAAACAAAAGAGGAACAAACAGGAACAAGATCAGAGGCTTTGATTTCCTCTAGCCCTGATGGTTTTGTTCATGGCAAACTCTGCATGTCAGGAAATGGAAATAAAAGACGTGGGGATACAGGATAATGTCAATAGAGGAGGATTTTAAAGTGGCAGATACTCACTGCAGAAAAGGCCTAGATACCCATCACCAGAAGGGTATGAGCTTGGAGTTATAAACAGAGAAGAGTGGCTAGTCAGATATGAATGGGGGGTGCCTTACAAGAGGAGAATAGCTTGCTACTGCCTCAACATCTGCCCAATGTTCTCTAGGATAGTCCATGACACTTGTTTTAAAGACTATGGCTTGCAGTTTTAAGCCATTTGCAGAAAGACAGATGTACCCAATGTGAATAAATTGTCTCTCAGACTGGGCACAATCTTCTTCATCACTTTCCACAGGCCTCTGATGTGTTTTAGTTTCACTAAAAGAAAAAAAGATGCCCTGTGGAGCTTATAAATATCTTAGAAATATCTGCACCCGCATTTGGAGCTGCACACTCTTCTTCCATACACAAACACAATATGCTGCCTTTAAAATCCCAGCATCCCTCTGAGTCTGTAGCACAGGGAAGCTGAGACCTGTAGCTGGTGGGACACTGATGGCCCTTGCATTTTCTGAAGCAGTAAAAATGACATGACTAAGTTTGAAAGAGTTTCATGCATGCCAATAACTTTTTATGAGTATCTCTCTAGTGCAAGTGCATGTAGTTTGCAAACAGTACCTGCCCTATAGTTCTTGGAGGAAGTGGGAATCACTAGGAGCAACGATACTGCTCCTGTTCCACTAAAGTAGTCTTCCTGCTCTTCAAGCACAGACGACAACATTTTCTACAGTCACACACAATTGTTTTCTATAATACTTTCCATTGTTTCTGTATGCACTTACACACCATTGTGTCTGTGTCAGGCTCTGCTGGGATTCGAGCCAGGGACCTTTGGGTTTCTGGCTCGATACTTTATCCAGAGTTAGGCCAGGAGAGCAGCATGAAGGGTTGCTCACTATAGATTTCCTGGCCTCTGCAGCCCCAGCCCAGCAGCAACCTGGTTGCAGTCAACCAATCAGGGCTGACTCAGCCCTATTTAAGACCAGCCCTCCGTGCACACCTTGCCGGCGCATTATTAGGCCTCTAGTACTGTGGCAGTGTCCCTGGCTAGTTCCCTTAGCCCTTGCCTTGTCCTTCCTTCCTTCCTTTCTGCCTTGCCTTGTTCTGCCTTGTCTTGCCTAGTTCTTCCTGCCTTGCCTTAACCTTGCACTGACCTTGCCTTGCCTGTTCCTGATTCCTGATTCCTGCTTCCTGACCCAGCTCCTTGTATCCCCTCATCCTGCTCTTGCCCTTGCTATCCAGTCCTTCTGCTCTTGCCCTTGCTATCCAGTCCTCCTGACCCTGCTCCTTGTATCCCCTCATCCTTCTCTTGCCCCTGCTATCCAGTCCTCCTGCTCTCGCTCTCCAACCCTTTCCTCCTGCTCTCCAGTCCCAGAGATCTATGCCTGCACCGTCCTGTCCCACTCCTGCTCAATCTTGTCTGCAACAGTCCCGATCTATGCCCTCTCCATCCTGTTCTGTTCCAGTCTGTCTATGCCCTCATCTCCCTGTTCCAGCCCACTCCTTACCGGTTTCCTAGGCACAATACACCCTTGCCTAAAGGACTCGCACCTTCCCCTTCAGACTCTACAATGCCCCCTACCCAATCCTTGACAGTCTGTTCCAGAACTGCGCTGTAAGAACAGGTACAGACACAGACCAATGTTCTACAATGGGCTCTGTTGTTCCTGTAGCTACTGCAACAAAGCCTCAGACAGGTACAAAGACTTCTCCTACACAACATTTTGGCTGTTCCAGCATTGAACTGCACATACACCATTTCATCTGCTGTTCCATTAGTGAGCAACTCATGCTTTGCTCTGCTGTTACAAAAAAAAAATTGCTCATTCCTTTATAACCGACATCAAAGAGCAGAAAGCATACACTTTGCAAACCACATGCGGGAGGAGATTGTATTTCCTAAGTGAAATCCATCATGCCATTTTAGACCTATTTCCCATGCAGGCTCCCTGCATGCCTCGTCACTGCTGCTATAAACACACTTTATCACACCAGCTGCTTGTATGCAAATAGCTCTGCGACTATCTCCAGGGTACTCTGGGAAATTTCCATTATTGCCCTGACAGGGGAAGGGGGGGGGGCACATTTATCAATTAGCTGTGATTAGAAAAAAAACTTCTCAGAAATTGCCTCTAATCATTTGTGACTAATGCATTCAACGACTCAATAAAAAAACAGCCATTTTGACATTCACACATGTTTTGCAATTTAGCATCAATATAATTAATTGTGGTACTGTCGATCGCTCCCGCAAATGACATAAATTACTCCGAGATGTCAACAAACAACACTAGTTTAATGGAAGGTCTATGATAAAATTAGTGAAGGTGACACTGTTGTGTAATCTCCCTCATCATAAAATGCACAGATAAAGAGATCATTGATAAAGAGTGCATCAAGTAGTAGAACATTCTGTGCTGTTTCCTGGGCACAACTCAATATCTTAAGGATTGTTTCTAAGGGTAAGGGCATGCTGGACTGTTTCACATGCTTTTAGCTATTTGTAGCAATTCTGGACAATCTCACAAACCTCTAGATCTTAACAGTAACAGTAACAAATGCACCCACACTCTAAAATTAGCACAGGAGAGAACACAGTAATGCAACTTATTAAGCTACAGACACACTCTGGTACTTGTGCTTCCCAGAAGGTCCAGAGATTTAAAATAGGCCCTGACATTTCAGTTACCACAGGCTCATATAGTACTAGATTTAAACCCAGTGAATTGGTGTGATCCAGAAGTGAAAAACTTGGACTTGATTTGTCAGTTCTGACAATTAGGCTGGGGATATGAAAATTAAAATGATATGAAAATCCGTGGTATGATCTATCTGAAATTGCACTTTTAACACTGCACTTGTATTTATAAAGAGCCAAATGTTCTTTGGCTTCAGACAGTTGCAGCCTAGCAATTCCCATTCAGCAGTTGGACAGCTCCAATGTAACACACTAGTTCCAGCATGTCTTCTCCACAGCCTTTTTTGGCCTGGGGACTGGTGTAGTGCCAAAATTTTTTCCAAGGGTCAGGGGGAGTCCGGAGGGGATGGGGGGGGGGGGGGGGGGGGGGGGGGGGTGGCATCCAATTTGGCCAGCACAGGCCAACCTGGTCAGGCGCTCTAGACAGCCTTGCCAGATGAAGCCCGCAATAGGCAAGTGTTCATGCCCCAAAAAGAGGGAACTCTTTTGCAGTGTGTCTTTGTTTAGGTTTTCACACATGCACACTACCGTTTTTCGTGCATGCGTGAAAACCTAAACAAAGATGCACTACAAAAGTGAGCACACGAGGGCCAGAGCAGGGATTGGACTAGGGGGCAGGAGAGGAGGAGAAGGTGCGTGTCTGGTGCCCTAGGCCCTAGGCCACCCCTAGTTCCGGCCCTGAATTTCAGTTCAGGACTGTCCACAGCCCAGTTTTGTGCCACAGTCCAGCAGTTGGGGATCCCTGCTCCAAAATACATTACTTCCCCAGCCATCCAGCTACTTAGGTACCAACAAGGGACACTCAATTTGTGCTGGGTTTTGACCAGATATGCATTTATCCTTATTGCTTGTTTTATTTGTTGATATTCTGTAGATGATAAAAGTCACAGGTTCAGCAAGTTCAACCTTTTAAGTCTGTATATAACCTGCCTAACTGCTAGTTGATCCAGAGGAAGGAAAAAAACCCTTTTGAAGCCTCTCCAATTTGCCTCTGAGGGGGAAAAATTCCTTCCTGACTCCAAAATGGCAACCAGACTAGTGTCTGGATCAACTTGTCTTGTACTATGAGCTATCTTCAATAACCCTGTATTCCCTCACTTGCTAAAAATCCCTTCTATCTAATGTATCAGCTTGTACAACTGATTCAGGGAGAGAATTCCACATATTCACAGATCTCACTGTAAAAAAACTCCTTCTGAATATTTAGCCAGAACCTCCTTTCTTCTAATTGGAAGAAACTACATGGAACTACATCAAAGTCATCCCTGGTCTGGCCAGTCCTACACTCACATTCGTCTGATTCATTAAGAATTCTGTTACTTCATTATAGGGATGCACCCATTGCCCCGTCCTGATGATGAAAATTTGAGCAAATAAAAGGGAGGCGACAGGGGCGACTAATAGGGTTGCCACCCAGCCGGTATTTTACCGGCCTAGCCACCCAGCCGGTATTACAAATTTACCGGGAATGTAGCTGCCGGTAAATTTGTAATACCACTTAAAAAAGGCCCTTACCCTGCCAGAATTCCAGTTAATACTTAACTTTTTTGCCGTCTTCAGCCGATCGCTCAATGTGGCTCCGCCCCTATGATGTCACGTACGCCCCTTTTGATGTCACGCCACGCCCCTTTGTGACCTCACCCCCCCGCTGGCCGGTAAAAATGTTTACAAAAGGTGGCAACCCTAGCGACTAACGACAATGGGCCTATGGGCGCCTGCTAGGTAAATCCGGCCCTGTTTACTTTGCCTGCTACTGGAATCACCTGACTGTAGCTGGGCATGATGGAGCTACAACATGGAGTGGGATACTGCTCTTGTATAAACAAAGTTACCATGTTTGCAACAATAATAACCCAACATGGTTTCTTATCCTTCTTCTCAAAGAAGCCATATTCTGGACAAAAGGTTGATCCTCACCAACTATGTCACTATGGGGCTGAATTACAGAATTTTGGATTTTTATTATTTTCACAAACTGTATTTTTTCTCTAAAAATTATTATTTTTTTTCTTTCTCCACAACTCTAAAAACTTTTTTTATTAAGGGGCAGATTTATCAAATTCTTGTGAAGGATTCGAAATTCGATCGAATTGAAACATTTCAATTGGTCAAATTTTTGATAATGCAAATTAGCTCAATTCAACCATCGAATTTGACAAATTTAATCGTATCGAATAGATCAAATAAAAATCTATTCGACTATTTGACTGCCTACTTCGCCAGATTAAAGCTACCGAATTGTAATAGAAGCCTATTTTATGTAACTTGTTCGAATAGAAATCCTACAATTGAACGCTTCGATCGTTCGAATTGTAAGATTTTTTCGAACGATTGAACGGAATTTTACGTTTTTTTTTGTAAAATCATTCGATCGTACGATTTATAGAAAAATCGAATAGTGCTCAAAACTAGTGAATATTTCCTACGATGTTTTCGAATTTTTATTGAAAATCGAATTTTTGCCGTATTCGAGGGCTAAAAGCCCTCTAATTGGCGAGGAATGAATTGGACTTTTACAGGGTTTTCAATTTCTGTTTTTTTTCAGAAGTCAGCGTCCCAATAACTCAGATGATCCGATATTTGTATTTTTTGGATCATTGATTTGTTTTTTTCTTCTTTTAATTCATACTTTTTACATTTGGATCTTTTAATAACTTTCACAACAGTGATTTTTATTTTATTTGTGGTTTCAAAAACCTCTTAAAAACTAAAATTCGACCATCAATAATTAGGTCCTCCTCGTAAATTATTTTGGGGAGTCAAGTTTGAACATTTAGTTAGTCATTCTGTTTTCTTTGTCTGTTGTAGGAAGAATCAAGGAGACCCACCCTAAAGAGCACAGGGCCCAAGTTAAAGGGGTGTTTTTTTTTTTTGGTATGTTATAGAATGGCCCATTCTAAGCAACTTTTCAATTGGTCTTCATCATTTATTTTTGAATTATAGGCCATCGTCTTTGTCTGTTCCCAGCTTTCAAATGAATGTCACGGACCCCATCTAAAAAAACAAATGTTACGTAAGGCTAAAAAATGACGGTTATTGCTACGTTTTATTACTATTCAGGCCTCTCCTATTCATATTCCAGTCTCTTATTCAAATCAGTGCATGGTTGCTAAGGTTAGTTGGGCCCTAGCAACCAGATTGCTGGCACTGCAAACTGCAGAGCTGCTGAATAAAAAGCTAAATAACTGAAAATCCACAAATAGTGAAAAATGAAAACCAATTGCACATTGTCTCAGAATATCCCTCTCTACATTATACTAAAAGTAAACTCAAACGTGAAAAACACTTTAAGAATTCCTGTTCTCGAACAATTTCTAATAGTTTTTTTTTTTTTTAAATGATTGAACTATTTTATTCTGCAGCTTCCCATTTTTTTTAAATAGAAATTATTTTATCAAGCAGGCCTGGATGATAGACTTTATGAGGAATAGGAGAGGGCTGGAAGAGAAAGCTAAGTAAAAAAACAAATGCGAAAAGAAAAGAAAAATGTAGCCTCTGTTTTCCTGTTGTCTGGTTCAGTGTCCTTAACTTGCAAAAACAAAGTATAGATCAGATAAGAAGATAAATAACTATATAAGCAGATCTACAAACATATGTCAGTTGCAACACACCTACAATTAGCATACTTTTCCTTGCACGGGCTGAAGAGAGAAAAACTTGCTGAGAAAAGGATTTGTGTTAATCTGCTGTCAGTCACTGTATGTGTTGCTGGAATCCTGACACCCAGCAACAGACAAACGGGCCATAATAGGCTCACTGCTCATAATAGGCTTACTGTCACACCTGCTGCATGAGTTTCTTAATGCCCTCAGCCCAATGTCAGCAATTATGTGACCTGATTGATTCATTATTAACCCCTAAAAGCCCACTGTCTGGCAACAATCACTTGCTATAAGGGCTCTTACAGACGAGCGTCTGAAGCTGCGCTCCCCCGCATTCTGGTTTTATGCATTCAGCCGCTATGGGGCTGTACTCACATAGGCGCTGAATGCAGGTTGAGACACAACATGCTGCATTTTTCCTGCGTTCGCCGCCTTCATGCGCCTGTGTGAGTACAGCCCCATTGAAAACGTCTGCTCCTGCGGCTGAACGCATAAAACCGGAATGCAGGGGAGCGCAGCTTCAGACACTCGTGTGTAAGATCCCTAAACAGAAGCCATGCATTGGCTTTTTTCCAATATCTAGAATTAGGGATGCACTGAATCCAGGATTCAGTTCAGGATTCGGCCTTTTTCAGCAGGATTCAATTCGGCTGAATCCTTCTTCACGGCTAACCAAATCCTAATTTGCATATGCAAATTGGAGGCGGGAGGGAAATCACATGACTTTTTGTTACAAAACAAGGAAGTAAAAATTTTTTCCCCCTTCCCATGCCAATTGCATATGCAAATTAGCATTCGGTTCTTTTGAAAAGGATTTGGGGGTTCGGCCGAATCCGAATAGTGGATTCGGTGCATCCCTATCTAGAATGTCCTTCACAACCCCTTCTATGTGGGCTGAAACATTGGGGACACAGTAATGAAACGTTATACCTGATGAAAATCCTGGAAATTATATCCTTATAAATGGTGCTTAGTGAAGTCACTTCTGTCACAACTCACTTGTGTATTATAGTAAATAATTGCACCCCCTGTTGTGAAATATCAGGATATTAAATCGCACCCTCTGATAAAGGTCATGGAACTCTTTAACAGTGGATACATTATTTTATATAACGAATAAAGTACGGCCTATTGCAAAATACAAAGGTATAAGTCACAGAGGAGTTCCATGCCCATATAAAAGCACTAGGCTTAAGGCAGAGTGCTTTTATACAGGCCATGGAACTCCGAGGTTACTTCTAATATCCTCATATTTTCTAACAAGGGGTACGAAAGAGTCATGTGACAAAATGACATCACTAGGCTCCATTTATAATTGATGATATCACTAAGAGCTGTTCATAAGGATATCATTTACAGGATAATCATATATATATATATATATATATATATATATATATATATAGATAGAACAAAAGACCAGCAACACTGGGAATTTTTGCAATAATCAAAATCTTGTATTTTTGTGCATAACCGACGTGACGTTTCGGTCCCCACCGGGACCTTTCTCAAGGCCTTGAGAAAGGTCCCGGTGGGGACCGAAACGTCACGTCGGTTATGCACAAAAATACAAGATTTTGATTATTGCAAAAATTCCCAGTGTTGCTGGTCTTTTGTTCTATCTGTATGGATTGGTTTACCGTGCAACTGGGTTGTACCGAAGAGTTGGAGTGCTGTTCTGGACTACATTATATATATATATATATATAATACATGTGTGCCTCTCCAGCCCCCTAACTTGTGTTGGGTGAGGTAATGTCTACATTTGGGCCTGAGCCCCTAGGTATTGAACACAAGCTGTGACATACTGGGACAAGGAGAACAGGTTTAAGATGGATAGGGTAAAAGAAAGGCATTAGCATTCTCCAGCATGGCTATCCTGTGTTAGCTATAAGCCTTTTATTATTGCTCCTTTCCTCTGCTGCAGTACAGCTCCCTAATTTCAATCATGATATATAGTGCAAGCGAACACGGACCCTGTCACTGCCGTTACTAATATTCCGGCATTCGGCTCCTTGCACAAGCCCCAATCATATCTCATTTAGAGAACCTCACCTGCCAAGCTCTGGCCTGTAACAGCCTGGCCCCTTATTACCCTTCTTGTGATTAACAGACCCAGACACATGCAGGGGCCCCAGGCCAGAGCAGCGGTTAGGGACTGAGCTGCTGTATTAGTAACACTACTGACACACACATACTGTATGTGAAGCAGCCAAGGAAAAGGACTGAACCACTTAGTAATACCATAATAAGTAAGCCCTTACCATGCAAAATACACACAAGCCCCTACTCTGTGTATAATACACATACTCTCCCCTGCTCTGTGTATAATACACATACTCGCTCCTGCTCTGTGTATAATACACATACTCTCCCCTGCTCTGTGTATAATACACATACTCTCCCCTGCTCTGTGTATAATACAGATATTCTCCCCTGCTCTGTGTATAATACAGATACTCTCCCCTGCTCTGTGTAGAATACACATACTCTCCCCTGCTTTGTATATAATACACATACTCTCTCCTGCTCTGTGTATAATACAGATACTCTCCCTTGCTCTGTGTATAATACACATACTCTCCTCTGCTCTGTGTATAATACACATACTCTCCCCTGCTCTGTGTATAATACACATACTCTCCCCTGCTCTGTGTATGATACAGATACTCTCCCCATGCAGCATATAACACTGTTGCACATGCTGTGTAATACACATAAATATTGCTGTCTCTGCATGTGACACAGCATGGCACCCTACACAAAGGCCACCGATTCCCAGAAGCTTCGGCTAACAGGGAGACTTGGCAAATTTGTGCCACCAAATTAATTAGCATGAAACTAGAAGCAATTACCATAATAACGAAGTGGAATATTTAACTACTTTCGGAGGAAGGGCAACACTAGAAGCAGGACGAGGGGAGAACAGAGAAGTGGCCGTTTACCAAAAGATGATTAGCGGGGGAAATTTGTGTTAATATCAACAATGACTTAACCTCTTGTTGGCCACAGCATACTTATTTTTTTACTTACTTCTAATCACCAATTGGACTAGTTTAGTCATCAGAAAAGGTCTCTTTAGTCTACCTGTCCAAGCGAGGCTCAGACAGAAAGCCAGTTAGGGTGAGATTAGGGGTGAGGCTTATTTGTGCCCTGGGTGTCCCTGGAACTATATCCGGGTGACTGTTAACCCTGTGTTTGTAGATATATCTGTAACTTTGTCATGAATTAAGGGGTCCCAGCTTGAAGGCCAGTTAGGATGAGATACGGAGTGAATATTTTTTCTGTCCTAGATATTCCTGGAACCACAGCAAGGTTACTGATATAACAATGATTTCATAAATCAAGGAACCACGACAAACCACATAGGGATTGAACCCAGAATGTCTGGAAGCCACTGCTATAGAAAGTCAGCTCTACAGGTCAGGAAGCCCCTCTCAGCCCCTGGGGGATGACAGACACCAGCAATTTGTCTGCTAATGGAGTTCACAGCCCCTGTTTTTCATCTGCTCGCAAGGGCTGCTTGGGAAGCACTCGTCCTGACAGCTAAACTTGCATCTGTCAGCCCCTGGCAATTTATTCCACAGCGAGGTCACCCTGATGGTAGAGACACAACTGAGGACCAGGGTTACTTCCAAATATACTGCATAGACAGATCATTTGCCCCCAAAATGTCTGAATGCTGATAAGGAATAGACAACCGAAGGCTTTAACAGAACTAGAGCTCTCAGCCTTCTAGCACAGACAGGCAGGCTTCCACTTGTGTGATCAAAGTCAGACTCAAGTTTGGGGAAGCACCAAAAAATCTCCCAACTGGAAATTGCCAGACAGAGGTACTGTAAAAGTGCCCTTTTTAGCCTGAACATAATCAAATGCAGCTCAATTACAGGACCCCAGCATGCCCTACACCTCCATACACCTCTTTGTACAAATCATCATTTTCAGAAAAATCCAGCCTTTCAACAGTGAAAACCAGATCAGATCTCATACTCTGCACGGGTCCTTTTGGCTGGAGTAAGACCTATAAAACTGATAAGACTCTTTGGGGGCATAGTGACAGGTGCAATGTAGAGAGGGATAATCAGAGACCATTTGCAATTGGTTTTTCATTTTTTATTATTTGTGGGTTTTTTTTTTAGTTATTTAGCTTTTTATTCAGCAGCTCTTCAAGTTGCATTTTAAGCAATCTGGTTGCAAAGGGTCCAAATTTCCCTAGCAACCATTTGCTGATTTGAATAAGAGACTGGAATATGAATAGTGGAGGACCTGAACAGAAAGATGAGTAATTACAATGAGCAATAATAGAATTGTTGTTTTCTAGATGGGGTCAGTGGCCCCCATTTGAAAACTGGAAAGAATCAGAAGAAAATGGCATATCATTAAAAAAGCATTAAAGGAGAAGTCAACCCATAATGCACTAAACCCCTCCGCCCGTAGGCCCATCTCCCCCGTGGCCTACCTCCCTCTGGGCAAATGCCCCTAAGTTGCTTCTTACTCCCTCTTCTCCCCAGCCGTCTTCTTCCTGGATTCTTCGTCACTTGACGACGCATGCATAGTAGGAGCATTTACTGGTTCAGCTCTACTGCACATGCGCTGAAAGTCACTAAGTATTCTAATTGAAACTTTGTGACTTTTGGCGAATGCACAGTAGAGCTGAACCGGCAAATGCTCCTACTGCGCATGTGCCACCAAACTCCATGGTCAGGACCTGTGCTGAGGGGGTAAGTAGCAACTTAGGGGCATTTGCCCAGGGGGGAGGTAGGCCTGGGGGGAGGGGGTCAGGGGTTTAGCGCATTATGGGGAGACTTGTCCTTATGAAGACCAATTGAAAATTTGCTTATAATTAGACATTCTGTATACTAAAAGCTAACTGAAAGATGATCCATCCCTTTAAGTGAAGGAAGTTGTCCTGAACAAATCTACACATCTCCCAAACAAATATAGATATGTCACTATCCTCACTCACTGGGAGTAAGTTATCTGGAATGCATGGAAGCCCTTGAGTAATAGCTATATGCTAACCTACAACTACTAAAGCTACTGCCATGCAAGCTTCCCTCTGCTACAGAGGCGGAACTACCGGGGATGCAGCTGTACCCAGGTCCGTGCCCCTGCACCCCCGATGGGGCCCACGCAGTGTTGGCCTGTCCCACAGGGATACCAGGAAAACTCCCGGTGGGCCCAGGTGTCAGTGGGCCTCTTGCTTCTAACAATTTGGCCTATTTCATGTTCATTCCCTATTTCTTCAAGAGGCTTAATAATGGAAGAAGAGTATAGTAAGTAGATCTAAAAGAATAGGAGAATAAAGAGGTTGAGTGAGGAGAGAAGGAATAATAGATTGGAAAGTTGGGCCCCTGGTCTAAGGTTTTCTGGTGGGCCCCTGGCATCCCAGTCCGACACTGGGCCCACGTCCCTGAAGAAAAGTTACTTGGATTTGAGTGCGCCATTCTCTGTGGTGCACTGCGCATGATGTCACCAATTGCAGTTTCAATCAGACCAAGTAGTCAGCAGGAGCTGTGCTGCGGCTGCCCAGTGCGCACATATTGGAAGACTCATGATGACGGTGACAGAATGTTGGACTGCAACTGTGCCAACGCGATGCAACGTTGCTGACGTGGGTGAGCTGTCTGTCTGTGTGGGACTGTCCTACTGCTACCAGTACCACCAGCCTTCTCCCGCCTGCTCTGCCACAGGCCCACATGTACCGCATCACCAGCACCACGGTCGAATCTATGTGCAGACTGCTGCTGACGCCATCCTGCAGCCAGCAGAAGTTTGCAGCCTTGCAGAACAGGTCTAGGCCTCTGAGTCTCAATCTCCAACTCCAAGGGGGGAATTCACAAAAGTGTCGGGAAGGAAAAAATGTGTTGAAAATGTTGTAGAAAATGTTGTGGCAACAGTTGACAAATTCACAGAGCATTTCCCCACCAATTTTCCAACATATACGACACTTTGGAAATAGTGTTGTGAAAAGTGGGAGTGGTTTTTTCAGTGCCACTTTCCCCAACATTTTTATGAATTATTCGTAAACTCGTTTTTTTTTTTGCCGACAATTTTTCTGACACATTAGGCTCTCCAAAATGAAAATGTCGGTCAAATTGTCTTTTAAAAAAAAATGTCGTCTGTACAATGAAAAGATATACGACATTTTAGAAAATTGTCGGACTTACGAGACATTCAGAGATGGTAACATCTGCCTTTGTGAATTTGCCGTTTGTACGACATTTTACAAATTTGTCGACTGCCACTTCTGGGTAACTTATTTTACCGCCACTTTTGTGAATTCCCCCCCCCCAAGTGTCCGTCTGTACTGCGTCAGACTCAGCTCCTAGAGCTGATTTTGAGCTTCCTCTAGCTCCAGGCCTCCAATCTCCACTATTTAAGGTACATCATGATGGCAGATGGTAGAAGGACTCTTAACCTCACATACCAGACTATTGTAGGTAGAGCTTTCATTCAATCTTGAGCTAGTAGAGCCTTCTTTTGGCTGGGCTGACTGCATAATGCTACAGGCAGTCAATGATGGTGTTGCTGAAAATACAGTGATCTTTAACCTTTAAGTTCTGGGGGTATTTATACATGAAACTGCCACCATGCCATCTTACTATGAGTTCTGAGAGTATTTATACATGAAACTGCCACCATACCATCTTACTATGAGTTATGAGGGTATATCTACATGAAACTGCCACCATGCCATCTTACTATGAGTTCTGTGAGTATTTCTACATGAAACTGCCACCATGCCATCTTACTATGAGTTCTGAGGGTATATCTACATGAA
>CM044448.1:29428250-29441778 GCA_024363595.1 Xenopus borealis
CTGCCACCATGCCATCTTACTATGAGTTCTGAGGGCATTTCTACATGAAACTGCCACCATGCCATCTTACTATGAGTTCTGGGGGTATTTATACATGGAATTGCATGCCGGAATGAAAAAAACAATTGCAAAATTTCTCAGAATATCCCTCTCTGCGCAATATTAAAGTTAATGTAAAGGTGAACGACCCCTTTGATGCTGCACTGATTAACCCTGGTCATTAACACAGTAAAAAATGTATTTCAGACTTGTGCTTAGATCCTATGACATTAGGTCAATAATGCTGTGTTCCAGCCTAATGCAGGAGGGCGGTTATTGGGGCCCAGTTGTAAATTTACGTACCAGGGCCCTTAGGGGTCTAGTTATGCCACTGCTGTGCTCTACTATTCCCTCTAAAAAGGTACCAATAAAGAGAATATTGATTTATGGGAGTTGGGAAAGAAAATAAAGGCAGTGTGACACTTGTTTAATGATCCCCTCCTGTGCCTTTTGTCATAAGCAATGAATATTTTCCGTGGCCTGCATACTCAAGGACAGAGGCATATGAGACTCGCAGAACAGAATCCATGCTATCCAAATCCACTATACCTCCACATGCTTTTCACCTACTCACAATACACCAGCATCTGGGTAAATGCCTCTTTTTCGCAAAAACAGGGGCACCCATGTCCTACTTATCTTTTACCAAGCATTGTATATATGTCCCTCATCTCGATCCTGCACATGTTAAAGGAACAGTAACACCGAAAGTGTTTTATAGTAATTAAAATATAATGTACTGTTGTCCTGCACTGGTCACAGGTCTGTGTTTGCTTCAGAAACTCTACTTTAGTTTATAGAAACAATCTGCTAGTCAGCCATTTAAAGCTTAAAAAAAGGGAGGAAAGGCACAGAATACACAGTAGACAACAGATAAGCTCTGTAGTATACAATGGGAGTCTGCAGTACTTATCTGTTAGCTACTGTATGTCCTGTGCTTGAATGGCTGCCCCTGTGGCTACACAGCAGGTTGGTTTATATAAACTATAGTAGTGTTTCTGAAGCAAATATCTCTTTTTTCTAGTGCAGGGCAACACTACAAAATGTTTTCATTATTTAAAAACATGTGATGTTACTGTTCCTTTAAGAAAATCAAAGGCTATTTCCCCAATACCCATTTAAAATCAACAACTGTCAGCAGTGCCTAATATACAGAGACAAGCCACATAAATGCTCCACCTCACCACACCAGACTCTTTACATGGCTGCTAATATACACATTTTCTTGCCCTGCCTATAGAAGCACAAGTACGCAGCGGCATACCTTAAACCCCCCCATCCCCCGGCTTGCGCCATTCACAAACACACAGCTTCCTCATTATGCTCGCCTGCAGATTAGTCTTAATTGGATTGCAAATTAGAAGGGGCTTTGTGCTCGGCAGAGTTAATTAAGAGCTTGTTACTATTTTTCTGCAGCAAAAGCGCCTGTTTGGGAGGATGTAGGGTAAACAAATAGGGCTTTGCAGCTTTTGCCTGATAAACAGAAATATGGCATAAATCCGCTGAAAGAAACAGACATGATTTCATGTTTTTATAGACTGCAGGTTAGTTCTAGAGACCCGCAGGGACATACAGATTTACCCAGAAAGGGCTCATGGCCTGACGCAGAGAAACAAGGGTTAAGGAGAGCAGAGGGCTGTTAGACCTACAGGAAAGAGAATTTGGGGAGCAGATATATTCATCAGTGGAAAAGCAATAAAGCACTGTTACCACACACCTGTGTTCTCCTTGTCTCTCCAGCTCCCCATCGCCCCCGCTGTGTCTATCTCCCTCCCTTGCTATTGGAGATAACATGTAATTTTCTTATCCTTCATTCAAACCCATCCGTTCCATTTCTTTCTTTTAACCTTTTTGTCTTTAAATAAAGCATTTTATCTTTCCTATCAGTTGGCTATAAACTCCTGCTATAAATTGCCACTGGTTTCCATTTTACTCCCCCCCCCCCCCCCCATTATCTCCAAATTCTTTCCTAAAGTCACACAGGAGCCTTTCAGCTGGCATGTTTTTGACAGTGGTCACCATTCACTTTTATAGGAAACAACAGGGGTGCTGGTGTGAGTGCTTTTCTGCTTTCCCTAATACTCCCCAGAGTACTGGAGCAATAAAGACAGCAGACTTAGTAGCTTTTGTTTTACACATAAATATTTTGTTAATCTGGTTATCTTCTTCCAAGACTTTTTTTTTAACTATAAGATCTTAAAGAGTAACTATACTGAAAATGAAAATTTAATATAAGCTTCATCATACTGAAGTAAGAAACTTTCTAAATACATAAAAAAAATTATGCATTGTTTCTGAAATAATCAAGTTTATCTTCACTATTCCTCTCTCAGCATCTGTTTCTCCTCATTCTGTCTTCATTCTGCAGTTGGGTGTCAGATGAATGATCCAATATCTTATAGGAGGCTGCCTTTCCTAGCAGATGTATTAGAGCAGTACAAACAAAATAATTGCACAAATTCTGCATGTAGAGAGACATGGGGGCAAATTCACTAAAGTGCGAAGTGTCTAACGCTAGCGCTTATTTGCCAGTGTGACGTCATTTCGCAACCTCGCCAATTTACTAACAGTGTCCCTGGTGAAAATTTGCTAGCAAAGTCGATAGACTAGCACAACTTTGAACCCTTATGCCAGGCGAAGTTGCTCACTGACGAAGGGACATAACTACGCTAATTCACTAAGATGACGGTTTTACTGAACAGTAGCTCTTTTGCGCTAGACTTTACTTCGCCAAGTCAGACCTGGCGAAGTTCAATACAATACATAGGAGTTAAAAAAAAAAAAAACTTGTTTTATTTATTAAAGGTTTCCTGGGCTTGTTTAGTGTGATGTATTGGCTGTGACATATACTTCTATTATACGTTTAACTTTGCGCCGTATGCAAATGAGGCATCGCTAGCGTAAATGCACTTTGCCTGGCAAAGCAATGGTAGCTGCCCTGAACACATATTCGCATTTTACTGAATAAGCAGTGGGCTGGCGAAAATTTGGCAAAGTGCGGCGAATCCATCAATAGCGCATTTTCGCCGCTGATTGAATTTGCCCCTCAATGTCTGGTGATTTTAATAGAGTGAGCTCTAATACATCTTCTAGGCAAAATGAGCCTCCTATAAGATATTGGATCTTTCATCTGACACCCAACTCCTGAATAATGAAAGACAGAACAAGGAGAAACAGATGATGAGAGAGGAATAGTGAAGATAAACTTGATTATTTCAAAAACGGCACAGAAGTTTTAATTGATTGTATATAGAAAGTTTCTTAATTTCAGTAAGCTATTACATTAAAATTTTCACGATCATTCCCCTATATGAGCCCTTGTAACTTCCGGAAGCACCAATGTGTTAAGAAAACACAATTCTCTTTTGTCGCCCTACTGCCCAACAGCAGTCTCTCTAATAGCCCCTTTTCCTCACATACTTCTCACCCTGTTACTATAAATTTCTGCTATTCTTCTCTGTAATATGAACACTCTACTGCCCCCCACAAGGCTTAATTCTCACTTTCTATCCATGTGTTCATTACATTCTCTTCAGCCCCAAAAACAAGACTTTTTCAATTTCATTCCTTAATTCCTTCCCTTCCTGACCTGCCCTTTAACTCTCCTTTTTCCTTTTCCTTCCCTCTCTCACATATATAAGACGTTGACCTCGGCCATATCTATTCTGCTAGCACATACTGCCTAAATTAAATTAGACCTCTCAGCCTCTGCAAATAGCATGGTCCCTGAACTCATGGGGTTACATCCTCACTCTTATATGGTTTTCTGAATATATTATTTGCACATCAATCCATTACTCACATCTGAGGGAACTACTATGCCCCCTGCCCTGCCAGAGGACCTCCAGCTTGGGCAAAAAAAAAGATAATCAAACCTATTCATGGGAAATGTTGACCATTTCTTAACCCCAACTAAGAAGGGACACACAACTATAGAGGACCCTTAGGGGACATGCATATTTTTGTCTGTTGGAAATGCATCAAAAGCTTGAAGGTTGCAAGTTGTATTTGCCTGATGGGACATCCCTCTTTCAAGATCTTATACATTGTTATGGGTTCTCTGTTTTTAATTTGATTAGTAAATAATGAATGTGTGTGAGTTCTCTCCATGATGAGGCACTGGCCAATACTGTAGGTCGTTTCAAGTAAGGGTTGGATGACCATTTAGCACATCAGAAACTGGCTTTCTTCTGGAGTCAAGAAAGAATTGATTTCACTTTATGTTGAGCAATCTGGAATAAATCCTTCCCTGCTTGTTTGCTAACCTCGCCAGCTTACATGTGCCAATCTATTTTAGGAAAACCACTGCAATCATAACAAAAAGCATTCCATGAATCCACATTGAGTTGCTTTGCTGAATGGGTTAAAAAGCTAAAGGACTACCTGCCATGACTGTGTCTGTTGCCATACAGAATTGGTACCTTTCCACGGCAATATTCAATCTCCATAGGGCCGTTCATTAAAGTCTCATTACCACATCGTTCATTAACCTCTGTTAATGATGCCTTTAAACGGCCCTACCAAATTAACTTAAGAGCTTGCAATCAATTAAACTCCATGATTATGCAAAAGGCAGCCGTTTGCCCTGTCTCAGCTAAATCAGGAATGACTGCACCACTGAAGTGCAGCGTCAAGCTGTCACCTCTCTTTCCTGCCTAATAAATTGGGGACATTTGAGGCCTAATTGAAAAAGCTTAAAAACATTATATACAATTTATATGGTTCATAAATAAAATCTGGGCTAAATTTTGGAGTGGAAATGAGCAATTCTGCAGATGATAAGAAATTCAATTTTTAATAAGTCTACATGCTAGAACAGGATCTATTTGGGGATATTTATTCTTGTATCAATAGAACCAAAACTGGGACAAGTAAAGCATTTCCATATGGAATTCTATATTTGCTAGGCTGGATGCATATGAAGTGTCTTTCGTGGCTAGAAGAAGTGCCCAAACTGCCCTTGCCTCCTCCTACTAACTTATTATACCATCAAGTTCCACCAATAGCAATACCCTGTCCAAATACACGGTGGTGATATAAATGGGTTGGCATTGTGATATAGATTGGGAGATGTTAGAGGTGGATTTGGGTTTTGACTGGTCAAAGAGGAGTTAGGCAGTTGTGAAAGCCACTTACTGTATATTGACTTGGATAAAGGTTACAACATTAGGTGAACACTAGTTGTATTTTTCTAGATGCCACCGCCGCCGTGTCTCGTTTTGGACGTGGGCGTCCGTTTTTGGATGTGGGCAATGGGCGCCTGCGGCCAAAAATGGATGCCGGCAAATTTTTCAACGGCGTTTTGCAGAATTCACCACGAATAAATTTGCCCATCACTAGTGAACACGGATTTACTGAGAATCATACATTTGTATATTGTTTCTAAAGTGGAAATTCCAGTTGGGTGGTAAACCAAATCATTTCATGTGTCTCAGTCTCAACTGCTTATCCCTTGTAGTTAATTTTACCTGGGGGGGGGGGTTCCTGCCACCCAAACCCAACACAGCATGTACTGTAGACCCAGGCCGACAATCTCAAAACTCTGGGAAATGGGCCAACACTTTGCATTGGGACAGTTTGGGGCATTGTGTATTTGAAATGCCAGGGCTTAATTGAAATCTTAGGATTTTCTCCTTTTTCCCAGGAACTTACCAGCCAGTGCCGAGGGAGGGTTTTGGTGATGTCACATGGGTCAGGAGTGGGGCGTTTTGTGGTGGGGAGTGGGCATGTCGGATGAGTAGAGACTTTGTGTGTCACGGTCTGTGGGGAGGTCCTACAGTATCAATGGAGAGTGGGCAGGAGCTCTTAAAAAAAAGGAACCTGAACCGCTTCCCCCTGTCTTGCGCCGGCTATAATGAAAAGTCACCTGTGGCATGACACACACATTGCTTCGTTTTCCAAAGTTGCCTCACGAGGAAACTTCGTGTGACTTTGGAAAACGAATCGACGCAAGACAGGGGGAAACGGTTCAGGGAGATTAGTCGCCCCAAAGAAGAGACAATTAGTTGCCTGGTGACTAACCTCCCTGAATCGCCAGGTGTGACCTTACTCTTAGGAAACAGGGGGTATTACACCCTAGCAAATGATTTACTGGCTAAGTGGTCAAATTAAGGCCTGTGGCAACACTAGTCTGAACATGAATATCTTGTTGAAGTGCTACAAAGTATTTTAGTGGGTGGATTTTCTACCCTCAGTGGCACAGTCCTTGCACTGTCCCTGAACTTGCCAGCACCCGTACAGTCTGTCAGCCCAGCAGTACAAATTAGCACATATACGTATCACACGTTTGGATTTAACATGCCACTTTTTCAATTTTGAACCTCAAATCTCACAGGTTTTGATATTTTAAAAAGATGGAATTGTCAGGGTAGAAAAATCCCCCAAGGGTTACTGCTATTTATTTGCTATGTTTTGTGTGTGTGCATATCTATCTATCTATCTATCTATCTATCTATCTATCTATCTATCTATCTATCTATTCTATCTATCTATCTATCTATTCTATCTATTCTATCTATCTATCTATGAAACATGGAGGCACACTCGCCAAAAAAAAATTCCAAATATGCAGTATATCTATATCTCTCTCTCTCTCTATTAGGGATGCACTGAATCCAGGATTCAGTTCGGGATTGAGCCTTTTTCAGCAGGATTCGGCCAAATCCTTCTTCCCAGCCGAACCGAATCCTAATTTACATACGCAAATTAGGGGCAGGGAGGGAAACCGCATTACTTTTTGTTACAAAACAAGGAAGTAAAAATGTTTTCCCCTCCCCACGCCTAATTTGAATATGCAAATTAGGATTCGGATTCAGTTTGGTATTCGGCCAAATCTTTTGCAATGGAAAATAGTGGATTAGGTGCATCCCTATTCTCTCTCTATAAATACACATAATGGAGATACGAAGTAAAACATATTCTGCAAAGTGCTTGTGGCGGGTAGATCAGGGTATAATTGTTATCCTCTAGTCAGAGAAGTGACTTTCTCTCCCGGGGGCAGATCCTGTAGTCATTATATCTGGGTTTACATAAGATACCACCATACTGACTGCCAGTAAGTTCAGCTCTAGCATCTGTAGATTGCATACCTCCCAGCTGTCCCATTTTTTGTGGGACAGTCCCAATTTTGACAGCTCCAATCCGCAGTCCCAAATTGCTGCTGAAATGTACCAACTCTCTAAAAAGATGCAATGTTTCTGAAACTTAATTGGCTTTGTCAGAGAGCCCAGAATATTTCACAATCACACTTTTTGTGGACAGTTTTTTAACAATGTAAAGAAATAATTGTAACAATTTAAGATAAGCAGCTTCAATTAGCAAAACTGTAATAACATATAAAAACCACAGATATGTTTTCAAACCTGCCAAGAAATTTTGCTGCTCTGCATGCCAAATCTTTGTCCCTCTCTCTATTTCCAAAATGTTGAGAGGTATGAAACTGTAGGGGTTTAAAGTCAATCTATAATGTGCTAATCCCCATGCCCCCCCTCCGGTCTACTTCCCCCCCCTCCAGGCAAATGCCCCAAGTTGCTACTTACCCCCTCAGTGCAGGTCCTGACCGTGGAGTTTGCAGGTGCCATCTTCTCTGGTGCAGTCTTCTTCCAGGGTCCATCGGGGTTTGGCGGCACAGGCTTCGGATTCACGCAAATCCAAATTTCTGGCTGAATTGAATCCTAACCCTTGACATCATGTGACTTCTGGTCTCATGAAAAACAAAGTTGAATTTTTTAGTTTGAACATGGAAATTAGGGTCCAGGTTTGCTTCTCATTTCGGCTGCATCTGGCCAGTACAAATTATGGTAGATCCCAATGTTATTAATAGGGGAAAAAGATAAATATATAGGAAGGCCGGTATTTTTTTTCCAGAAAAGGTAGCAAACCTATGTGTATCTGATTCTTTGGGCATGACGGTGCTGTTAAAATCGCTGCAGACAACATTGGTGCCCCGGAGGTAGTGTCTGGTTTGGAGACTGCTCTCAAATAACCCCCTGTAAATAAACATTGGTAAACTCCATTAATTGGTTATTGTATTAATGCAATGCCCAATTTACACAGGTATAGTAGCCCTTATCCGGAAACCCGTTATCCATAAAGCACTGAATTACAGGAAGACCATCTCCCATAGACTCCATTTTAAGGAAATCGTTTTTAAAAATGATTTCTTTTTTCTCTGTAATAATAAAAGAGTACCTTGTACTTGATGGAAAATAAGGGAAATGGCAGCCAACTCTCTGTGCTTTGTTGGCTGTGAGGCAGTCACACAGGTAAATGGTTGGCTGTGACCAGAGCGCAGCAGCCAATTGCGCAGCATGATCATGGTAGTGTAATTAATATTTGGCTGTTACCATCAATATAAACAAGGAATAAAAATCTGTCTGCATGTAACTGTATAAGCACTTGTTCCAAGCAATGACCTTTGCAGCCAGAGAACTGCCTAAAAGCCAATTAAAAGCCAAGTATTAAACAGAAGTGAGTTTAGTGAGCAAGGGGGAACATTATTTAATTGCTCTTCGTTTCCATCTGGCAGATTCCGAGATTTTTTTTCTTGTAGTAGGAGTTTTTAATGTTAAAGGAGAACTAAACCAATACTTTAAAAAAACCCTTTCCCCCCTACCCCCTGTAGACCCCCTCCCTGTTCCCTTCCAGCCTATTTGTTACCCCAGGCAAATGGCCCTAACTTTTTACTTACCCCTCGCAGCAGATTCAGGGGTCACAGTTCACAGCAGCCATCTTCTTCCCTTCGGTAATCTTCATGTATTCAACAGCATTTCAGAGCATGAGCAATTTCCTGGTTCCGCATGTGCTGAAACTCAGAGGAATCACCAAATAGCCAAAAGAAGACACAAAGATTACCGAAGAAGATGGCTGCCAGGTCTGGCATGGTGCAGAGAGACTGGCGAATGTGGTCCGCTATTCAAAAAGGGATCCTGTTCTCAGCCTCAAAACTATAAGCCAATTAGTCTGACGTCGGTGGTAGGAAAGCTTTTTGAAGGATAGGATACTGAACTTCATAGCAAATAACAATACTATGAGTTTGTGCCAGCATGGTTTTATGCATAATAGATCTTGCCAGACTTAATTTCTTTCTTTTTATGCGAAGGTACGCAGGCACCTCTATTCTGGGATAGCAGAAATGGTGGCGCCCAGTGCTGCCACGTGGGTAGCAGCACCAGCGTGGTGACGTCACTGCGCCGTGATGGTCGTGCTGCGTGGTGACATCACATCGCTCATTTTGGCACCAAATTCAAATATAAAAAGGCACCATGGACCAGAGTTCAATGCCCGCATATAGGTTTTGTTTGAATACATTCCTAGGTGTTCCTTAATTCTTCTGTTATTGATACTGAACTCGATCTTGCTACTTGCTGCCTGCCTTTGAACCCTTTGCCTGGACTTGATCTTGAGTATTGCCTGAAACCTACCTGTACCTTGTATCTGGACTTTAACCATTTCGCTTCCTCCTTGTCCCTGCCTTTTCCCTGGTGGGAGCCGATAGGCCCCCTGACATTATATTCGGGCCATAGACCCCTCTGAGAAAGCTAATCTGGACGTCGGACGAGCACTCCAAGGATTGGTTGGCTGCATGGAATCCTACGAAGCACAGCAGACTAATTTTGGTCTAGCACTTGCGGCCATACTGGACAAGTTGTCTACCCTTTTTCCGGCTCCGCCACCCAATACGACTCCGCCTCCAATGTCTTCTTCCCACAGTCGTCCAAAGTCCTGCAGAGGGTTCCTGAATCAGTGCGAAAACCAGTTCACGTTGCTTCCTAGCCAGTTTGTTTTGGAACACACCAAAGTGGGATACATCATTACCCGCCTGACTGGGAAGGCCTTAGTGTGGGCATCTCCTCTGTGGGAGGAACAGGACACTCTTTTAGATGATTCCAAGGCCTTTACCAAAGAATTACTGATCATCTTTGACAGTCCCGGCAGGGCTGTGTCCGCCTTTTCATAGTTGATGCAGTTACGTCAAGGGACTCGTACTGTGCCTCAATATGCCATTGAGTTCCGTACATTGGTTGCTGAAACGGGTTGGAACAACAAAGCCTATCATGCTACTTTCTACAATGGGCTCTCTTCCTGCCTTAAGGACAATCTTGTTTCCCGTGAGTTGCCTTCTCGTTGGGAAGATCTTATTGCATGGCTGTCAAGGTGGACACTAGGGCAAAGAGAGCACCAAGTGGATAAAGACCATCTCAGGAGGTCTCAATCCTTATTGGCTCCCCGGTTTCAAAGACCCGTGCTTCCTAGTGCACCCTCTCCTTCAGCATTGTCTTCTTCTTCCGTTCCTCCTGCTCCTTCTGATGAAGAACCAATGCATTTAGGATGTGCCCGCCTCTCCAAACAGCAGAGATTTAGAAGACGATCAGCAGGGCTTTGCCTTTATTGTGGTGAGAAAAATCATTCTGCCAATTTCTGTCTTGCAAAGCCAAAAGGTTCTTGCTTCCAAGGTAAATTTGCGACTTTTCATGTGGCTGGTGTTACCCCTAGACTCCAAGTGAACTCTCACCAGTTTCTTCTTCCATTACAGATCCAGCTTCCCAATAAGACCATCCAATAAGACCATCCAAGTTTCAGCATTTCTTGACTCTGGGGCTGCCGGCAAATTCATGGACGCTGCCTTTGCCAAAGAAAATGGCATTCCCCTATTTCGTATGCCCTCTCCTCTATGGGCATTTGCTATCGATGACAGGCCATTATCTTCTCAAACAACATTGGGACTTTACAATCTGAGAGACTGTCCTTCCAGGTTGCGACTCCACAACCCCTCCATTGATTGGTCCTCCCGTCAAATCTCTTGTTGGAGCCCATATTGCCAAGACCACTGTTTGCCAGGTTCTCCTATCCTCCGGGTAACTCTTTCCTTCATGGAACTTCAATCACTACCGCTTGTCTATCAAGACTTTTCTGATGTATTTTGTAAAAAGTCGTCAGAGTTCCTTCCTCCTCATCGGCAGTATGACTGTCCTATCGATCTCCTTCCCGGTACTATGCTGCCCTGTGGTCGGACTTATCCCTTGTCTCCAGCAGAGACTACTGCCATGAAAGAGTATATCCAAGAGAATCTCCAACGAGGTTGTATCTGTCCTTCACCTCTCCAGCAGAGGCTGGCTTCTTCTTCCTAGAAAAGAAGGATGGCGGCTTACGTCCCTGCATCAATTATCGGGGGCCTCAATAAAATTACTGTTAAAAACAGATACCCCTTGTCCCTTATCTTCGAACTCTTTGACCAACTGAAAGGGACTAAGGTCTTTTCCAAGCTGGATCTCCACGGGGCTTATAATCTCATCAGAATTCGGGAAGGTGATGAATGGAAAACAGCATTCAATACTCGTGATGGGCATTACAAATACCTCTTGATGCCCTTTGGTCTTTGCAATGTCCCTGCCGTTTTCCAGGAATTTGTGAACGACCTCTTCCGTGACCTTCTGGGGAATTCAGTGATCATATATCTGGACAACATTCTAATATTTTCCCAAGACTTTTCCCAAGAAAGTCATCACTCTCAAGTGCGAGAAGTCCTCTCTCACCTAAGAGAAAATTTCCTCTTCGCCAAGCTGGAGAAGTGTGTCTTTGGGGTACCTAAGATTCCATTCCTCGGCTATATTATTTCCCCTGAGGGGTTTGAGATGGATCTTGCCAAGGTCTCTGCCATCCAGAAGTGGCCACTTCCTTTAAGCACCAAGGCGATCCAAAGATTCATTGGCTCCGCAAATTACTACCGCCAATTTATTAAAAGCATCTCCTTCCGCATTGCTCCCATCCTTTCCCTCATTCGCAAAGGAGGAAAACACAATTCTTGGTCTCCTGCGGCCCTTGAGGCCTTCCAGTCCCTGAAGGATGCCTTCATATTTTCCTCTGTATTCCGTCATCCTGAACCGCATCTACCCTTCTACATTGAAAGCGATGCCTCTGATGTTGGAGCTGGTGCTATCCTTTCCCAAAGACACTCCATGAATGGGAAGTTACGTGAACTCCTAGCGGTCAAGCTTGCCCTCGAGGAGTGGCGTCACCTCTTGGAGGGTGCTCCTCATCCGGTCACAATCTATTCTGATCATAAGAACTTAGAATGTATCCAATCTCTCAAAAGATTAAATCCTCGGCAAGCAAGGGGGGCTCTGTTCTTTTCCCGCTTAAATATTGTTCTGACCTACCGTCCTGGGACCAAGAATCAGAAGGCTGACGCTTGAACTTGTACCTTCACTCTGGTGGATCGTCTTCCTGAGGAACAAGATCCAGTAATTCCTCCTTCCAGAATTATTGCTTCTTTGCTCCCCCAGTTTGCTAAGCAAATCTTGTCACTCTCGCCCCAGTGGGTTATTACAGCCACTACCCATTCCTTCTCATCCATGGACTTACTTAGGTATGGACTTTATTGTAGAGTTGCCACCCTCTAATGGGATTACTGTCATTTGGGTAGTGATCGATCGCTTTAGCAAAATGGCACACTTTATCCCTCTGTGAAAACTTCCTTTTCATCCAGTATATTTTCCGGCTGCATGGTTTCCCAGAGGAAATAGTCTCTGACAGAGGATCCCAGTGTGTTTCCAGATTCTGGCACTCTTTATGCAAAACACTGGGTATCTCTCTCCAATTATCCTCTGCTTATCACCCTCAAACGAATGGGGCAGCAGAGCGAGTGAACCAAGCCCTGGAGCATTTCCTAAGAAATCATGTCTCCCTCTGTCAAGACAACTGGTCTGATCTTCTTCCGTGGGCGGAATTCACTCATAATAATGCCAGTCACACTTCCACTGGAAGATCTCCTTTCTTGTTGGTGTATGGTCAGTATCTGCTAGCATTCCCAAAGGACTTTCTACTTTCTGATATCCCAGCCGCTGATGATCATGTGGCTCATATGTCTGCTATCTGGGCTGCAACCAAGTCTAACTTAGAAAAGAGCACTCTTGTGCAAGACTTTTGCTGACCGTAGAAGGAAGTCTCCTCTTCCATATAAAGTTGGCGATAAAGTGTGGCTCTCTTCTAGAAACGTGCATCGGAAGATTCCCTCTCCCAAGTTGGGTCCTAAGTTCATCAGCCCTTATTCCATTTCTGAGATCATCACCCTGTGGCTGTTGGTCTGCAACTTCCCCCTGAGAGGCAGATTCCTGAATTCCTCCGTAAGGAATCCTCTCCCAATCTCTTCAAAAAAAATCTAAGAGCCTACCTTTTGGAGCACTAGAACAGTAGCCTAGGCCTGCGGCCCACTGACTATGCCTTACAATGTGCACTTTTTCATCTCCAATTTGTACCTGTATGTTAACCTCCCATCCACTTAGACTGTAAGCTCTATGGGGCAGAGACCTCCTTCCCACTATGTCTCTTACCACATAGCACTTAACTTCTTTGTCAGCTGCTTGAGTTTTGCATGGCTGGTAAATAAGACAGGGGCTCCCCCTGCTGTTCACAAGTATGATTGTTTCCATGCCAGAAGTTAGGGAACGTCTGACAATTACTATCCACAGCACTAAATGAAGGGAGAATT
>CM044448.1:29477375-29495422 GCA_024363595.1 Xenopus borealis
AATCTAGAAACAGTGACATCACATCATCAGAAAGCTGGTAGCAACAACAACAACAACATATAAACTAGTAACCCAGAACTGTCTGCCTTGACACCGGGAACCAATCACTTGCATCCTGAGTAGTCAACAGTCCATGCAACATTCTGTACACACAAGTTCTGATCATTTCTATACAAAAGGTTCTGCATTATCTTCTGAGCTGGATCCTAATTATGTACAACAAGGAGGTCAGGTTGAAAGACAATACTGTGTATACATTCTTACTGCTGTCATTCTGTAGTCCTACAATATAACACACTGCAGTGTATTGGACTGTCCTTATGTATAGTAGGTCACTTTATGCTTTATATGATATAGTAATACTATACACAGTTGGCTGGTTGTCTGCAGCCCCTAGGTCACTCTGTAGCTGGGACAGCCCTGATAAGTTTAACAACTTGGCACTATGCATCAGAAACATCTGTTGAGGAACTACAACACCCAGTACAGCATTACAGAGAAAGCCTTTGTTATGCAATAAAACAACACACTGTGCCTGGTAAAATACATTGCAGAGACCCTAAAACCTACATCCAATACCTGGTGACAGTTTTTCCTATTCTAATCCCTGCAGCACACAGGGTGCCAGCTAGTAAAGTTATGTTAGGTGCAAGGGCTGTATGTACCCTGCTACCTGCCCCTGAGACTGAAGAAACTGGCATGGGTATGACTTGAAGGCAGAAAAGGTATTTGTTGTTCCATTACCTGCAAACACTTCTCCTCCTGCTGCAGGAAAGAGCTGTAGGAAGATGAGGAGCAGGCAGATGGGCTCATACATTGTAACCCTCGGAGAGAATCCAGTGAGTGCCAGGCTGGCAGGAGATGTTGGGGGTTAGCATCTTTTTGGCATGCTGGCGAAGGTCAGTGGCTTGACAGGGTGGCTGAGCAGCAGATGCAGCAGGTTAGGAAGCGACAGCGATGCTGCTGCTTAGATGCTCCTCTCGCAACTGAAGTGGCTTAAACTGATCGAGGAAGGATTGAGAGAGAGCGAGCGAGAGAGAACAGTTTAAAGATTTCCCCGGAGCCCTAATGCCTGCCTCCCTCTCATCCCTCCCCATGCCAGCCAGCCTCCAGCTGCACTCACTGCAAGCCACTGGCTGCACGGGTTAAAAACCCCCACTGTCCAAACTGTCATGTGGAAATGTAATGCTGGAATCAGATAGTGGCACAATAGAGTGTAGCAACAGGAGGTGTTGTTGGCATGGCTCAGTGGAGTGTTAGGACAAGTTACACAATTTCCAATGGAACTGGCATATCATCTATAAAGCAAGGAACGAGGTATGGGAGGGGGTACAGCAGGGGGATAGGGGAAGGACAGGACAGAGGTTGCCAAACTTTGAGGCTGACCCTGCCAACAGGAGGAATAAATAGGGGGGCATGAAAAAATAATACAATGTAGGGTCCCAGAGGCTGTTTGGAATAGCACTAAGATGTTTAAAAATTTTGACTAATGTTTCATTTTTATAATTTTTTCCTGTTATGAGCTAAGGGGCAAACTGGGTCTCAGAATCTGAAAGTAGAGGTTTGGACAGAAGTTTGCAGCTGGGGCAGCAAGAGGGAGTTGATAAGCCCCAGATACACCAGCCTGACAATATAAGGGAGACTGATTAAAAGCTCAACAGCAAAGGAGTGCTTGAACCCAAGCGTGAATACCTAGAGCAACATGAAGCGTTATATGTTGGGTTAAAGTGACTAAAGGAGTTGTAAGCCCAACAGTAATGCTGTCCCAGAGCGCCCCCTAGCTTTCTACTGATGTTGCAGCAAAAATGGAATTATAGATGCGAGAAAATTCACCAATAAGAATTCTACTGACCAAAAACTGCATTATAAATGCATAAGATTTGACCAATGTAAGGCATCTTGCTGTTATCTTACATATAGAGATAATAATGTAATGTTTCATTATATGACACTGAAATCATTGAAAGTCATGGAAATAAGGGACTAATTTGTTTAGTGCTGGGAAACTGTGTTTTAAGTTTCCTTTGAGGTCCAATATTTAACTTATACAACTTAAACATAAAATAGCTTTACCAGCCATTCAACCTCAGAATATTTAAGGCAACAAATATGCACCCCCCCCCCCCCCCCCCCAAAAAAAAAAAATCTTGCCTAGGTGTTCAGGACTATCTAGTAAAAAAAATTAGGTATCCTCCGCAAATTCCACTTTAACTGAGCCAAGCACTGACCTGCACTCTTCATTTCGCCCATCATCACACTTCAGTAGTCAAAGCACTTGCAACCTCCACAATTTAAATATAAAAGGATCAGCAGCTCTGCTGATAGCTTTCCATCAGTCATCGAGAAAAGATTGAGCCATCTTTTTTTCATTGGTCACTGAATAAATTCACAATCAAACTGTACTTTGGACATTGAGAGACTTAAAGGACAAGGAAAGTCTAAAATAGAATAAGGCTAGAAATGCTGTTTTTGAATAACAAACATAAACATGAACTTACTGCACCACAAGTCGAATCAAACAAATGATTTATGCTTTCAAAGTTGGCCACAGGGGGCTGTCATCTTGTAACTTTGTTATACATATTTACAAGACTGTGCACATGCTCAGTGTGATCTGGGCTGCTTAGGGATTGTCATAAATGATCAAAACAGCACAAGTCAGATAATATCTGCCAGAAGCTGATACAGCAAGACTGACAGAATAGACTGCATAGACTGCACTGGGTTCTGTGTTGTAGTGTAATCTATGTGTAAATAATGTGGATTTTATAGTTTTTGTATTGTTTAATACAAACTTTCTCCAACTAGTGGCTGCTGAAAAGTATATTGGAGATTGGATTGGAGTTTTCTTTTTCATTAAAGAAAGTAAAAATGGGATTTAATTTTTTTGCCTTTCCCTCTTCTTTAAGAATTACCTACCATAACTGGTCCATGAGTACAAGCTGATTATAATAAATAATTATTTAAATAAAGTCACCTATCTTCATTAGTTTCCTTGGTCATTGAGTAAACTGAGTAAATGCTGAGCCACCTTTCTTCATTAATAATCAAGTAAATAAAGTCACTTACACTCTCTTCATTTCCTCATTGGTCATTAAGTAAATGCTGGGTGTCATGTACAGTATGTATGTATAACAATCACCTTTGGCTTGGACTTGGCCCTCAACTACTGGGGTAAAGTACAAGACTCCAGTACTCCCACAGGGGCAGACAATGGAGCTAAATAGATACTCTGGGGAAGTGGTCCATAAGGAGAGAGCTGGACTGAGTCAGAACCAGATAGCAGCAACAGAATCATGAGACAAACACTAGGTCAGGAACAAGCTGGGATCAGAACCAGAAAGTCACACAAGGGACAGGAATCAAAGGAACACCAATTGCAGGAAAGAGAGCACCTAGGCAAGCTTGACCTGTAATGTGTGAGCACAGAGCAAGGGTTTCATAGCCAGACTAATGACTAACTCAGAACACTTGTGAGCAGATTAACAATAGGTAAAACTAGTCATGCCAACATGGAAATACAGGAATACCAATGGTATATAGAGCAGAGGTAATGCAGACAGAACTGAAACCAACAGGTCACTAGTTCAAGCCTAGGCAGGATGCTATACTGGGTCACCTAGCTTTACTGGTCATTGAGTAAATGCAGAATTACCTACTTCATTGGCCACTTAGTAAATGCTGAGCCACCTATCTTCATTAGTCATTGAGTAAATTCAGAATTACCTACTTTCATTGGCCACTGGTTAAATGCTGAGCTTCTCATCTGTGTTGGTCATTGAGTAAATGCAGATTACCTACTTCATTGGCCACTTAGTAAATGCTGAGCCACCTATCTTCATTAGTCATTGAGTAAATGCAGAATTACCTACTTTCATTGGCCACTGGTTAAATGCTGAGCTTCTCATCTTCATTGGTCATTGAGTAAATGCAGAATTACCTACTTTCGTTGGCCACTGAGTAAATGCTGAAAATGGTCATTGAGTAAATACAGAATTACCTGCTTTCAATGGCAACTGAGTAAATGCTGAGTTAAGCAAATTCAGAACTACGTATCTTCATTGGTCATTGAGTGAATGCTGAGTCACATATCTTCCCTGATCATTTAAAAGTAAACAGTACTTACTTTCATTGATAACTGAGTAAATGCAGAATTACTTACCTTCATTGGTCAATGAGTAAAAGCAGAAGTACCTACCTTCACTGGTAAATGCTGGGTCATCTATCTTTATTAGTCCTCTAGTACACGCTTAGTCACATATCTTCCCTGGTCATAGAGTAAATGCAGGATCACTTATATTCATTGTTGCCCACACTGAACAACTTACTATGCACACCACAACTTGGCAAAATATAATCTGTTATAACGGGGGCTTTCCTAGCTAAAAACTACTGGGGTAGAAACCCATATATACCCAGTTCCTCTGCTCCCATTGCTCCTCTCACCCTAGTCCCTCAATCTTAAATAATCATGCTCATAATAATGGCCTTAAATATATGATGGAGGGGTTGAATTGTGAACTACATAATAGAACTTAATAGTAACTCCAATACAACAGGCCCCCTAAAAAAACAAGTCTCGTTTAATGATAATAACATTCTGTTTAGGAAATTAATTTGGATTAACTACTTTAGGGCTCATAATGAAACCATCCTGAAAATCAAGAGTGCAATTAAGTGTGAAAAAGAAAGATTCTATTTTCTATTCCACCCCACCCCCCCCAAATGAATGGTAGGAATCCTCATTTGAAGCTTCGTGTCTATGAACGCATCTTAACGAACGCATCTTAACAACATTAGACTCTATGATGGGTTGGAAATGGGAAACTGTAAAGAGAATAACAAACATTTCTGTGTGCTATTTGCATGCTACTGCAGTGTGGTGATCCGTATAGTACATTCAGCTGCTAGGAATATTTTTTGATCAGAAGATATCATATTTCAAAATCCCATGCAATTGAATTCATTTATTTATATGCCACGCTGTACTAAATTCCCTTTAATTAAAACGTATCTTCTTTTATTGTCTGGACTGCTGAGTTATAAAAAAATCCCTCCTCTATTTCCTTATTATTTATTACCTTGTAATGAATTTACTCCCTTGTACTCTCTTATTAATAATGCACACACCTTTTCGGTGCCTGTTCTAACAGAAACTCATACTTTTTGGTTGCCTCTTGGCAGCATAAGGATTAATAAATTCTCATATTTGGAAATTAAATTATCATTTATTACATATGGGCCTTATATTCAGGATAAAAATTGTTTTCTTTTCCTTATCATATTGCAAACCCTTATAGCTGTCATATTCATTGGTAGTCTATATTCTCAGATTTTGTGAATTGTTTCAGTGTATAACATTAGGGTTCTGGGGAACATGCAGAAAACCTTAAAGGGATACTCTCATGAGAAAAAAAGTTTTTTCAAAATGCATCAGTTAATAGAGCTGCTCCAGTAGACTTCTGTACTAAAATGTATTTCTCAAAAGAGCAAACAGATTTTTTTATATTTCATTTTGAAATCTGACATGGGGCTAGACAATTGTCAATTTCCCAGCTGCCCCTGTCATGTGACTTGTGCTCTGATAAACATCAATCAGTCTTTACTGCTGTACTGCAAGTTGTAGTGATATCACCCCTCCCCCTCCCCCATCAGCCTAACAAGAGAACAATGGGAAGGTAACCAGATAACAGCTCCCCAACACAAGATAACAGCTGCCTGGTAGATCTAAGAACAGCACTCAATAGTAAAAACCCATGTCGAACTGCATTCCATTCAATTCCATTGAGAAGGAAAAACAACAGCCTGCCAGAAAGCAGTTCCCTCCTAAAGTGCTGACACAAGTCACATGACCAGGGGCAGCTGGGAAATTGACAAAATGACTAGCCCCATGTCAGATTTCAAAACTGAATATTAAAAAAAAATTGTTTGCTCTTTTGAGAAATAGATTTCAATGCAGAAGTTTACTGGAGCAGCACTATTAACCGATGCCTTTTGAAAAAAACATGTTTTCCCATGACAGTATCCCTTCAATATAAGAGACTTGATGGGACACAGTTGATAGGAACCTGAGGAATTGGCAATAAAGTGAAGAATATTATTCCTGTTAAGAAAAGTGATAGGAGAATTTATTCGGCAGGCGCGAATTCGCTGCGAATTCCTGCGATTCGCGAAAATTCGGCTGCCGAAAAAAAATGAGTCGCACGCCGAAAACGACGCAACGCGTTGCCATTGACGTCGTTTATGACGTGCGTCGCGTCAAAAAGTGTTCCGCGACTCATTTCACTAATTTTTCGCCAATTCGCGAATTTCACTGGAAATTCCCAAATTTTCGGCGAAGCAAAACGGGATAGATTCGCCCATCACTAGTTAAGAATCTTAACATAGTTACTAAAACCTTACTATCTACTTTCTACTTTCTCAGAGTTCTTCTTAGGGAGGCCAGCCTCCACAGCCTGAGGTTAAGGGGGGTTAAGTGATGTGCCTCTGATACTGGACCAGATCCCGCAAGGCAGAACTTTGTAGCCTTGGAAAAGTCACATAATATCACATCATCCCATAATTTATAAATATCTCCAAAAACAAAGGATACCATCGTTCGGCAGTCTGGAATTTATTGATATGGACATATCACTCAATGGCAGAAGTTTCCAAACTGTGGGGTTACCCCTAGAGGGGCTCAGATCAGTGATATGCAAATAAAGGACACAGCTTCCTCATTTATTTGGCATGACTGAAGGCCAGTTGGGGTGATAGCTGATGACAATGTGGCTTTCATAGGATCAGAAAAGTATTCATCAGCACATTGTTGCAAAGGACAATCCATCTACAGTATGTAGGGGTTTTTAAGGGAGCTGAGCATGGTTATATGGGCCATTTGTGTGCAAACCTGATTGGCATCAACATCCTCTCCTGACCAATGACACTGTAGCATTCCATAATATTCGAGAACTTCACAGCAGCACAAATGCTTTTGCAAGGCATGCTTTTTAAATGAAATAAATGTGTTAAAATGTTATACAAAGAGGTTTATGCTAAAATTAAAGGGTGGTGTTTTAAAATGGGTGGACTTATTGACACAAGGGTCATCTACCAATGGCAGGGTAGGATGCAAAGAGCAAATAACAGGTCTCTTAGTTGCAAGATTTTTTGCTGAAGAATAGAACAAAATACATAACTGTCTGCAGTTGGAGGCAGAGCCTGGGTGTTGCCTTGGACAAACCAAAAGGGGCCTATCACCACTATACAGCCATGCATTGACAGAATAAAGTTCCCTAATGCCTGAGAAACCCACAGGATCAAGTGCTCCACTGATTGGTCCTAAGGTTCACAAGTTTGCACTAGGGTTGCCCCTGTCTGGTTTGGAATTGGACAGCATGGACAGAACTTCTTCCAAACTGCCTGTCCATGGTTCAGGGTATTAAAAATATTTTGATCAGGGATAGAAAATTATCCTGTATAGGTATGGGATACGTTATCCGGAAACCTGTTATCTAGAAAACTCTGAATTACAGAATGGCAGTCTCCCATAGACTCAATTTTATCCAAATAATCCAACATTTTTAAAAATGATTTCCTTTTTCTCTGTAATAATAAAACAGTAGTTTTGATTATTCCTTGTACTTAATTAATCCTTATTGGAAGCAAAACCAGCCTGTTGGGTTTATTTAATGTTTAAATGATTTTATAGTAGACTTATTTCAAAGATCCAAATTATGGAAAGATCTGTTATCCAGAAAACCCGAGGCTCTGAGAATACTGGATAACAGGTCCCTTTCCTGTGTATATTCTTTTTTTTTTCCTTTAGCCAAATGAATATCAAAACTATTACAGAGTCAAACCAAAGAATGTTCATCATCAATACAAGGCTTCCCAACAAATACTTTGGGATGGACGATCCAAGCAGCAAAGCCCATTCCATGTCCCGATAAAATATTGTGGTTCAACAGCCGTTTGGACAATAGGAGGTTGTAGGAGGCAAATGGTTCTTTCTTACAAGTCAAAATAATCTGTTCAAGAAATAAGAGGTGCTGGAAAGGAGCAGTGAAGACAAAAAGGTGTGGACACAGGAGGAGGAATGTAATGGAAGAAGCCAAAGAAAAAGCAGGACGGTTCAGCCTGACACCATGGGATCCTGACTTTGCTTCATTTCTGCCTTCAGTTCCAAATACAGATAATTATTCTAGCATGAGGCCAAGTCTCTCTCATCGGCTTGTCTGCCCCAATTAAAAAGCTACACCCCCTCCCATGATGTTCTTTGATGGGGCTGGACAACAGCCAAGAACACAAGGTGTTAACCCCATAAATCCCAAGCCATTCCAGGCAGTTGCTTCCAGGGCACAAACAGCTAATTGAGTAACTAATCACTAATAAGAAAAAACAGAATCCAGCGTCTAGAATAAGTGTGTAAGCATTTATGCAAAACACAAGCTGTCAGCCTTTAATAAGTTAAACACAGGAACATGCATGTTGTGTTATTATTGATGGGAGGGAGGGGTGTGCCAAAAAATTATAAAATTATAGAACCTTTAATCTGTGGACCAAAACAGATTTCCCCAGATGGGGATATTGTGCCTTTGATTTTTGCTTTCACCCCTGAGAATAAACACCACAAATTAATTAAATAATTGTTAAAAATAAATAGGTAAGTAGTATATCTACCTGTCTTACTAGGGGAACAGGACTACTAAGGCTGCGCTGGGACCCCTGCAGTCACTTTAAATAGTCTTTTCCTTTACTAACCTTAAGCGTATAAAGTTGAATACAACAAGCGATAAAGGAACCAAACCAGATCTCTTCTATTTGTGCTCACTGCCGTACAACAAACAAGCAGAATCTCACAACCCACCTCTGCATGGAAAAAAAGCTTCAATAAAGATGACAGCTTTTTATTAGAAAGATTGCTTAGGGCCATTTCTTCTAAAAGAAAGTTACATTCAAAAAAATTAAATGGAATTAAAAAGTGTAGCAAAAACAGAGAATAAAACAGTACAGACAAAAATGAAATAATTATTTTATTTTCCACTCTCTTGATGGAGCAATAGGAGGAGTTATAGGGAGGGTTATTTGGAGCAATAGGAGGAGTTATAGGGAGGGTTATTTGGAGCAGTAGGAGGAGTTATAGGGAGGGTTATATGGAGCAATAGGAGGAGCTACAGGGAAGGTTGTATGGAGCAATGAGTGGAGTTACAGGGAGGGTTATATGGAGTAGTGGGATGGGTTATAGGGAGGGTTCTGTGGAGCAATAGGAGGAGTTACAAGGAAGGTTTAATTGGGGCAGTGGGAGGAGTTACAGGGAGGGATATATGGAGCAAAAGGAGCAGTTATAGGGAGGATATATGGTGTAATAGGAGGAGTTATAAGGAGGCTTATATGGAGAAATAGTAGGAGTTATAGGAAGGGTTGTATGAAGCAATAGGAGGAGTTATAGGGAGGGTTATATGGAGCAATGGGAGGAGTTATAGGGAGGATTATATGGAGCAATGGGATGAGTTATAGGGAGGATTATATGGAGCAATATGAGTGTATTGCTAGTTAACAAGGAATACAGGGAGACCACTGGTAACTACAGTACTTTTTGGTGAACAAGGTCTCCCCTGATGATCCTGGCCTTCAATGATGACCTTTTGGGGCCTTTCTGCTGCAGAATCAACAGTGAACTGAAACACATCAAGAATACTCGCAGGACAGACAAGTTGAAGCGGAATCTAAGTCAGGCCAGGCAAGGTTCGGGACAGGCAGCATGGATCAGATTCGGTAACCAGGCAGGAGTCAAAAACAAGAAAAGGGTTTAGGCAGAATCGGAGTCAAAAGGCAGAAGAGAGTCAAAAACCAGAATGACAATATGTACAAGGATTATGCAGGAACAGAACAAACAGAAGCCAGCTTGGGCAAGGAGAGGAAAGGGAAGGAGCTATAGAAGGTCAGAAGGGCCAATGCAAGCATAGACAGAGAGTCAAAATATGCCCTGGCCTTTCAGGTACACAGAGGCCCAATCAGTCCACATAGAGGCCCAAACAGCCCCCACCAGCCCACTAAATACTGAATTTCTATTGCACCTTTTAACAGCCCCTCTGGCATTTGCCAGAACCCACAGATTGTCAGTCTGGGCCTGGTCCAATAGAATAAGAGAAAGCATGATAGGCAAGGAAGGGAACCAATCAGCAGAGGGGAATAACAATTAGCATCTAATGGATGCAGGTGGTTGTCTTTATTTTGTAGAATGCACTAAGTGCTGGGCACAAGTTCATTAGGCATGGATGTGCCAGGCCAAACGTGCATAGCGCGTATTCATCAGGCACCTCGTGAAGGGAATGGAGTTATAGGGAGAGTTATATGGAGCAATAGGTGGCGATATAGAGAAGGTTATTTGGAGCAATGGGAGGAGTTATAGGGAGGGTTATATTAATCAATAGGAGGGGTTATAGGGAGGGTTATATGGAGCAATAGGAGGAGATATAGGGAGGATTATATGGAGCAATAGGAAGGTTGGACATGTATACCCCTATTTTGAGTAGCAAGGATCCTGAGCAGTTATTTATATAAGTGCAAAGTATGTGTATATACTTTGAATGATTTCCTTAAAAGTACAAAACAAAGAATTTGTACTACCCTATATGAAATGCCTGTGAAGCTACAATGGCATGTGAGAATAAAGGCTTGATCATGCCATTACAATGCACAAGGACTATAAAGAGCCATGCGAAGAGTCAGAGACAGGGGAATGCTGAGTAATTGGGGAAGGAACATAAAACCCACTGTGTTAAGACATGGAGCGAGTTCCAGGCCATGCTTATTTGGAATAATGGGAATCAAGTCATTGCCATTCAGCATAATGCTGCAGCATAGAAATGATAAAATACTAATTATTACACACAAAAAAGCGGTGATGCGCTGCAGTGTTTACAAGGTTTCAGACTCCTGGCCTTCGTTAGCATGTCTGGCCGTGAGAAAAAAAACTCTAACTGTGAGAAATGAGCCAAGAGTTTGCACAAACTGAAGCACCTCTCCACCCCAGCAGACGGTATCTGCAGATACACCCACAGTGCTGGCACGGCATGTGTTACATATGATGCTTACAGAAATACGTGTACCAGCTGCCTGTAGCGCCTAGCACTGAACACTACATTACAGGGGGCTTTACCTTTTGCCAGCCTAAAAGATGGGGAAGATGAGGTTAATTTGATAAGGAACAGCATGCCTATGGTTTTCAGATAAGAGTAAACAGATAAGAGTAAACAGATAAACAGGAAGAAATGCACTATGGAGTGTTATATAAATAGGAAAATGTGAATATATATATGAGTGTGTGTCCCATGTTCATAAACTGAAGTTACCAGTTCAGAGATAAAGGTATACAGCATGTCCCCTGCAGAGTGTATTACCGAAATTGTCATTTGGTAGCTTAGACAATGGCCAGCTTTGTCCTACACTGGCTGCCGAAGCTAGACCAATTCTTACATGGGCGAACAGATAGGGGGACTCGTAATGCCTTATACTACTTCACAATGGTGACTACAATTTTAAATTTGATTTTTAAATAATATAAAAGACCTACACTATTTTCTGTTGTTCTGGTCTCTTAAATAGTGAAGAAGCAACTTCAGGCAAGAAACCATTAGCAGAAATGTATTTATTATTTGCAGAAATTACTCTATCCCCACCTGTTATTGGCACGCGGTGAAATTTAAAGTGTAAATTCCATGCACTTTCTTTAAAGAAAAGGTGGGATGTGAGAGTGTAGGGTATTGTGGATCTACAACATTAAGAACCATACTACACTATATTATTTTTTTCCTTTGCTTTCTTCCCTTTTACCATTCTAAATACTGAACTCCCCTAGCTATTTTAGCACTGACTCGGTTAACTTTTGGATTGTGGTAAGTCTAAACTCGAGGGAGAACGAGTTCTATACGGGCCAGAGTAAAAGGGGATTTTTAAAGATTTTTGGACATATTAATTCTGATTGAACCTACTTAAAGATACTGTATGTAGCGTTGGTACCCGGCCTGTATTTTACCAGCCTATTCAGTATATTGCCTGATAAGGCTGGTATTAAAAATCTACCAATACATCTATCATTCCCCTAAATGTCCTCTCTGCCCAATTTCACATCCAGTTTGCACCCAAAAAGCTCCAAATCCTCTGATTCCTACACTGCCACCCACTGGATGCACATCACAGACAAATAGGTTTGAAGCAACACATCAAATCATATAGAGAGTGCTCACCAGAATAGAAGTGTGGCCCAGGTGCTCCAGCCCCAGGCCCTCAGCTCAGGGAGCAAGCATTCCGCAAATCCAAAACAGTTGGTGCAAGGCACACTGGATCCCCACACTTAGATCAGACCCGAAAATGAATTGTTAAAAAATGTAAACTTTATTATATGATCATCTCTTGCCTAAAGGACACTTAATCATAGGCTCGCTGGATGCAACCATTCTCCTCCCTAGTATGTCATAACCCCACACTGTGACAACATAACCATGCCATGACACTATCCCAGTATGACACCACCCTACTAACAAAGGCAGGATAATAATAAGTGGACGTTATCTGCAGCCGCCTGTTTGCGAGGTCTAATTTCTCAAACTTGAGATGCCCAGATCCTGTCTGAACCTCTACATATCTGACATTTGGCCCATGGGCTGATAAGAAAGAAGTTGCACAGTGCGGTTATACACTGCTATCTCCAAACATTATTGGTGTATTCAGATCATATAGATCAGATCATATGTATATCTGCCGAAACAAAAAGTAGCTGCAGGTCCTCTCACATTCTCTTTACTTGTCCTTTAAACTAAAAAGTTATATTGCAGGGGTGTCCAACCTGCGGCCCAGGATGAAACGCTTGGTTCCCAAGGAAACTTCATAATAATATAATAATAATGTCTATTTAATATCCAGGTGTCTAGTGATGGGCGAATTTATTCACCAGGGTCGAATTCGCGGCGAATTCCCGCGATTCGCCGCTGGAGAATAAATTCGAAATTTCGGCGAAGAAACAAGTCGCGCGTCAATTTTTACGTGCCGAAAACGACGCGACGCGCGCCGAAAACGACGCGACGCGCGTCAAAGTTGTGCGACACGCGTCAAAAGTGTCCCGCGACTCGTTTCACTAATTTTTCGCCGATTCGCGAATTTCTCTGGAAATTCGCGAATTTTTCGGCGAAGCGAATCGTGGGAGATTCGCCCATCACTACAGGTGTCCCATATATTTTCAGATTCAGACTTTTAGCAGTTTCGAGGAGTAATAAACCTTGGAAAAAACATTTTTGTAGAAACAACTCGACAACAAAAAAATCAAGTTTTAATAAATAACCCCACAGTGATTATCTGCAGTGATTATGTATCCCAATGTGGTATGCTGGCTTATCTACTTTATGATCATAACTTTGTACTTGCTGTACTTACACAGGCGCATGTAGGCGCAGAATCCAGGTTGAGACACAACATGCTGCATTTTTCCTGCGTTCGGCGCCTACATGCGACTGTGTGAGTACAGCCCCACTGAAGGCGTCTACTGCTGCGCTTCCTTGCGGCTGAACGCATAAAACTGGAACGCAGGGGAGAGCAGCTTCAGACGCTCGTGTGTAAGAGCCCTTATAGTAGAGCCCATGACCCTACAGAGGAATTTGCTGCACTAAAACATGCTAACAAGGTACATAAGGAAGGTATATTTACAACCCTTCAACTATTTTGTAGAGTAACTCTTATCATCAGTAAGTTGAGTTTTCATATCTTCCCCTAAAAATTTTTTTTAGCATAATGAAAGAAATCACTTTACAATTTCCATTAAAGATTGTAAATGGTTACAAGTTGTTTGTAATTCTCTTGCTCTGCCTCTTTAAGGCGTGGTCCACCTATAAGTTAACTTTTTGTATGCTATCGAATGGTTAATTCTTAGCAACTATTCAATTGGTCTTCATCTTTTCCTTTTTATATATATTTTTTTAATTATTTGACTTCTTATTCTCCTGACTCTTTCCAGCTTTCTCAAGTGGGGGTCACTGACCCTATCTATAAAATTAAAAGGTCTGTTAGGGTAGAACTACACAGCAGATCCGACACGCTACGCCAAAACGCAGGCGTCAAGTCGGATGCGACGGAAGACAAGGTAGTCAATAGCAATATCGGATGGTGTTGCATCGTTCATCCATCACGACACGACAGCAGCGTCTGCATCTCACAGCCGTGCCATGTCGGATGAAAGCTGCAACACCATCCAACATTTATGTTTCTTACCTTGTTTTCCATCGCATCTGACTTGACTACTGCATTTTGGCGCATCGCGTTGGATCTGCCTTAAACACTTGCAAATCTGCTGTGTAGTTCTACACTTAGGGGCAGATTTACTAAATTCACATGAATAATTCGAAGTTCGATCGAATTTTAATTAAATTTGAATCTTTGAATATGCAAATTAGGCAAATTCAACCATCGAATATTCGAATTCGAATATTCAAAAAAAAATTTATTCGAATATTCAATGGTTGAATTACTTCCCCTTTAAATTTTTATTTGACCACCTTCCTCGCCAGAACCAAGCTACCGAATTGGGAATCATTAGTTTTGATTGAATAAAAAAAATTCGATCGATCGATTTGCGGTAAAATCCTTTGAATTCGATAGTCGAATTTGAAGGATTTTACTTCCCTTTTATTCATATGGTCGAATTTTTTTTAATTCGAAATTCAACCAATGATAAATCTGCCCCTAAGGCTACATTTTTTTTGTCATTGCTACTTTTTTTTACTACTATTTCTATTCAGCAGGTCTGGACTGAGATTCGAAATAGGCCCTGGCATTTCAAGTACACAGAGGCCCAAACAGTCCCCCATCAGCCCAATATAAAGTCTATGGCAACTTACAGCTGCCCCTCTGGCATTTGCCAGAATTCACAGATTGCCAGTCCAGGCCTGCTATTCAGGTTCTCTCCAATTCATATCCCAGTCTCTTATTCAAATTGATGCGATTGCATGAATATATATACATCAATCCTATTCTGAAATACTATAAACTTCTCTGAATATTTTTAATGAATATATATTTGAAAAGCTGCTTAGAATTACCTTTTCTCTTGCTGTTCAAAAAAGTGTTTTTGTTTTTTTAAATTGCTTTAACATCTCTAAGCATAAATGATAATTGTGCATGTCATCTACAAGAAATAAGAGAAACACTCTCATTGATCAATATTTAGTTGAAGCAGCGTGTTGAGAACACCTGCCTTATTCCTGTCTGCCGACAACACCACTCGTAGAGCTTTCCAAGTGATCAGCCATATAAAAGGGACATCTTGTATTCTGTCATCATTCCATGTCAACAAATTGCAACATAATGCTGTATCATGTTAAATTTTTTGGGACCAACAGTTCCATTACCTGGTAACTAGGGTAAATATGACCCTAGCAACAAAATAGCTGCTGCCAAAATACCAAACTAGAGAGCTGCTTAACAAAAAGCTTAATAACTAAAAAAGCCTAAAAATGAGGACTGATTGCAAATTGTTAGTGATAGGCGAATCTGGGGGCGTTTCAACGATTTTTTTCGAGAAATTGGAGAATTTCCTGAGAAATTAAATTTTACTGTTTTCACAAAAAATTTGAATGGCTACTTCACTATAAATTCACTATAATTAGTGAATTTCAAGCAATTTCACTTGCTATTTTCACTATAAATTCGTGAATTTCGAACGTTTTCACTATAAATTCGTGAATTTCGAAGGTTTTTGGTATAAATTCGTGAATTTCGAACATCTTCACTATAAATTCGTGAATTTCAAACGTTTTCACGAAAAATTTGTGAATTTCGAAAGTGATGCCGAATTTTCTCTGCCGAATTTTCACTGCCATTTCGCGAATCTATTCGCCAGCGGGAATTCACGCAAATTCTAGCTAGGCTAATAAATTTGCCCATCGCTACAGAGTATAAATGTCTTCACCTTACTGAAAGTTCATTTAAAGGTGAATTACTGCTTTCAAATGTAAGATTTACATTATGTTTAGGAATGCATTAACATAACTTACAAATGTAAGCGTTTAATCAACTGCCAGCAGGAGCCATGTATTGTAATGGATGTGTACAGAGATAAAAGCTTAGGGATATAAACGATGAATGCATTTGGAATGAAGAGTATCCAACGTGCTGCTTTTCAGGTATTCTGGAACTAGAACACCCTGAATTCCTTCCAATGTACATGCTGGTAGAAGTAGATTACCTGCAGCTGGAGGCCCACAGGCTGGTCATCAGTTTGTAGTGCGCTACAGAGACAGTTTGCTGGAGGAGACTTAAACAAAGCAGAAGCGAAACAGCTGTTCTACCAAAGTATTCTACATGCTATCAAATAGACTTCGTATCCAGAACCCAACATGGCAGCAAACTGAGTTTTAGGAAGGTAATTGCTTCTGCTGCAGGGAGAGGAATGTTCAACAGAACTGCTGAGCCTTTAATAAGTGCTGAGCCTTTAATAAGTGCAACCTGCTCTGCCAGAGACTTTGGTACCAAAGCCGTTAATCCTCGCTGATGGCACCTCAGTGTGAAAGCGTTAACAGCACCTCTGTGACATTTCGAGGCATGTCTTACTCACTGATTCAGTGATTACATAAAACACAAGACAATAAACAGCATGTATCAATTATTTAACATCCGTGTTTCTCAAACTGATATGTTCTGCAATGAAGCGTCTCTCCTATGGGGGATGCCAGTGTGACACACACAGTATCAGATCCCAGCCCAGGGTGCACCCGTTCAGGACTGGACTGAGAATTAAAATAGGCCCTGGCATTTCAGGTACACAGACGCCCAATCAGCCCACCTAGAGGCCCAAACAGCCCCCACCAGCCCACTAAACACTGACTTTCTATGGGACCTTATAGCAGCCCCTCTGGCATTTGCCCTAACCCACAAATGGTCAGTCCGGGCCTGCACCCGTTGTTTAGGGAACCCTCTCTATAGAAGAAACCCCCTGAAAGCCCACTGAACATCAATAGTAATATATTCTAAGAGCTCTGTATGTTTAGAAGAATATATTTCATATGTACTGTATAAGAAAGATAATATCATAGGAAAACCATAAAAGGAGAACTAAACCCTAAAAATGAATATGGTTAAAAATGCCATATTTTATAAAGTGAACTTTTTGCACCAGCCTAAAGTTTCAGCTTGTCAATAGCAGCAATGATCCAGGATTTCAAACTTGTCACAGGGGGTCACCATCTTGGAAAGTGTCTGTGACACTCACATGCTCAGTGGGCTCTGAGCAGCTGTTGAGAAGCTAAGCTTAGGGGTCGTCACTAATTATCCAGCAGAAAATGAGGTTGGCCTGTCATATAAGATGATGCTACAAGGCTGTTTATTAAATTCTGATGCTAATTGCACTGGTTTCTGTGCTGCCATGTAGTAATTATCTGTGTTAATTACTAACCCTGTGACATTTCTATGTGTACTGTATATTGTGAGTGGGTCCCTAAGCTCAGTAAGTGACAGCAGCACAGAGCATGTGAATCAGTGAATCAGAATCAGAAAAGAAGATGGGGAGCTACTGGGGCATCTACTGGGGAGACAGATCTTTACTGCTAAAGGGCTGTGGTTGACTTGGGCTGGTACAGAAGCACAAAACATCATGTACAACATTTATACACACTTCTTTAGTTTAACTTTCCTTGTCCTTTAAGTAAGTTAATGGATGTAGAGCAGTGATCCCCAACCAGTAGCTCATGAGCAACATGTTGCTCTCCAACCCCTTGGATGTTGCTCCCAGTGGCCTCAAAACAGGAGCTAATTTTCAAATTTCAGGCTTGGAGGCAAGTTTTGGTTGTATAAAAAACAGGTGTACTACCAAACAGAGCCTCAATGTAGGCTGACAATCCACATAGGGGCTACCAAATGGCCAATCACAGCTCTTATTTGGCACCCGAAGAACATTTTTCATGCTTGTGTTGCTCCCCAAGTCATTTTAACTTCTGAATGTTGCTCACGGCTTCAAAAGATTGGGGATTAGGGATGGCGCGAACTGTTCGCCGGCGAACTTGTTCGCGCGAACATCCGCT
>CM044448.1:29497909-29510463 GCA_024363595.1 Xenopus borealis
AACTTTTTTGCCGCGGTTCGCGCCATCCCTGTTGGGGATCCCTGATGTAGAGCATAATGGGACAACATCAGTAAACGTAGACCTTACATTAGTAAAATATGGGCACTCCTGATACAGAGGCTTTTTATACAACTCTTGTGGTGCTACTAGCTGGATTAATGAACCATGTTTCATAGAAAATCTTGCTTCATAATTTCTAGATTAAAGGAAACCTATTCCACTGAACAATGTGGGTTTCTATAACAATCTATTGCATAAAACAGCTGCTATGCCTCATCTGAATGAAACTATTTTCATAAAAATATATTTGTAAGTGGCGGGTGCTATTGGGTAATCCTGAATAGTAAATTGACATTTTAAGTTCTAATGGTCATCCCATGATCATATGATTCACAGAACACACAAACAAACCAAGGGCACACGTACATGTTAGGTCACATGAGCCTATTAATGTTCAGAATTCTGTCTTTTACTCTCAGACTTCTTCCAATTACCGTTAGAGAGTCAGTTCCAGTTCCAGTTAGAGCTGCAGTATTTCTGGTTAGGGGATATCTGAGGGAGCACACAGACCATAACAAAATGGGGGTTAAAGGTTAAAGATGTAAAAGGGCAATATTTACTTAAAAGAACAAAATAAAAAATGTTTCTAATATAGTTAGTTAGCCAAAATTGTAATGTATAAAGGCTGGAGTGACTGGTTGTCTAACATGGTAGCTTTTTTTGCAGATCTCTAATTCTGAGTTAGTCAGCTACTCTGACTGAAGGGGGCAACATAGGACATAACCAGGGCCGCCATCAGGGTGGGACAGGGGGGACAAGTGTCCCAGGCCCAGGGCTGAAGGGGGCATTTTTTGAAGATCCGGGCCCCCCTTGCAAGTGCCGAAGCCGTGCTGCTGTGCTGCCTGAATGCAGAAGTGCCAAACAGTCCTGAAGCGGTGGAAAGACCTGAAGTCATGAAAACAACTATAACTTAAGTCCTGAAGTTCAATTCTACTGACACCAATGCGGTTTTTGTTTCGAATCCCCTGGCCACCAAATGTTTTATTTTAATACTCTACAGGCCCCTGCACCAATTTTTTAAAAAAATATTTTTTGGGGCCCCGTTTTTTTTTCTTTTGGCCCTGGCGCCAAAGTTTTTTGTTTATTTTTTTTTTCGGGCCCCGAATTTTTTTAACTTGTAAGGGGGGCCCTGGAGCTAATGCTTTTTTTTAACTTATGAGGGAGCCCTGACCATCAATATGTGTGGGGGGGGGGTTACTTTTTTAGCGCTGATATCTGTGTAGTGGGTGGGATCAGGGGTGGGGCTTGGGTGCCAGTGTGGGTGAAAATTTTGTTGTGCGGGGCCCCCTGATTTCTAATGGCGGCCCTGGACATAACTGTTGTTATGAATTTGCAAATGATCTTCAGCATGCAGCTTAGATTCAAAAGCAACAGTTATGACCCCCCAAGTCACTGATTGGTTACTGCCTGGTAACCAATCAATCGAAACCAAGAGAGCTGCAGAGCAGGAAGTGATGTTCTGTCTATTATGTTAGACTTCCAGTCACTCCATATATATATATTCCAGTTTGGTAAGATTCTTTAATAGGCCATGATATACTGTAAACTGTATTTATTCTGGGGTAATGGGCCACATTGTGTTATACAATCATCATGGTCCTACTGGCTAGGATTGTGTCTCATATAGGGGTAAGTTGATGTTAAGAGTGAAGTTCTGCCACTAGAGTGAAACTCCTCTGCTCTCCATTCATTTCTATGGGATTTTTAAAGGCGTATTTATCACTTCACCCATTGATAAATACACCTTGCAAATAGAAATGAATGGAGAGCGGCGGAATTTCACTCTAGTGGCTGAACTTCACTCTTTGATAAATTTACCCCATAGAGGTGTGTTTCTCTATTCCCATGGTGACACTAATTAGATGAAATGGTGCAACTGACTGGATTCATGTACTACATCTTACAATGAGGCTTTTTTCATAATTCTCATGGTGATATTGTCTGAAAGAAGGAAGCAGAAAGAAGCACATCTTATATAGAGGCTTGTTCACAGTTCTTGCGTTCTTGCAACTGACCGAAAGAATTACAGTAACTGCATTTGCTACAGAGGTTTGTTTCCCATTTCCCATGGTGCTCCCATGATGTAGCTGTGCATTGTATACTTTCAACTGTGCCCCAATTGGATGACTGTAGAGCATCTCAGATGTGACTTAAACCTCCATGCTGGCCAGAACCTTGGCCTCTGATAGTGTTAAAGACAACTGGAATGAGTGTCAACTAAAAGTTGCAAAGAAAAAAATATAAGGGGCAAAAGTTTAATCTTAGAAGAGAAGATTTATTCAGCTCTGCCCATAACAGCTTTTGGTCTCTTATTATAAGAGGGCCCATAATGCAATGTGTAATACCTAGATTCTTCACGCTAAGTATGCAGTTAGAGATATCGGAACATACCATAATAAGAATATTTCAGCATTTGATTCCATTCTGTTTATCTTACTGCAAGCTTTCCCTTCACCCCCACAACGTCCACTGATTCTAAAACTTTATCTCCTTATAATATTATTTCCTTTATCTACAGAAACAAATTATTTCCCACTAAAGGCTTTTTTTCCCCTTATGCCTCCTCCGCAGTTACCTGTCCCAGTAAATTATTAATCAGTAGATCGGTGGCTGGAGAGAGGAGTGATATATTTTATGCCTTTCAGTAGTCCCTGCAGATTTGTGCACATAGGATTGTTCCTAGATTAGTCCAAAGTCAACTTAATGGCAAATGTTCCTGACAAATGTAAACAAAGTTTTGGTCTGTAACTATTTTTGTGTTTAGGATTTTTATTGAATATCATTATCAAACCCTTCACTCATTCCTCCTATAAATAATATTAAATGTATAAATATCTATAATACCTAAGAATATCCTGTAAAATGGTTGTGTCATGAGTTAAAATAATTGAATAAAAAAACTAATAAAAAAATATAGTATTGTAAAATATGAAGATTTTAGAATTCAGTTCCATTACCTAATATTATGCTTATATATAATTTATAGATATCATTATATTTATTATATTTTATAATATGCTTATAGTTTGTAATGTATCTCCTGTATAGACACTGACAGGATACTGCATTGGGTCAGGCAGTTTAAAGGGATACTATAATGGGAAAAAATTAGTTTTTTTTAAACACATCAGTTAATAATGCTGCTCCAGCAGAATTCTGCACAGAAATCCATTTCTCAAAAGAGCAGACAGATTTTCTTATATTTCATTTTGAAATCTGACATGGGGCTAGACATATTGTCAATTTCCCAGCTGCCCCAAGTCATGTGACTTGAGCTCTGATAAACTTCAATCACTCTTTACTGCTGTACTGTAGGTTTGAGTGGTCACCCCTCCCTCCCCCCAACAGCCTAACAACAGAACAATGGGAAGGTAACCAGAAAACAGCCCCCTAACACAAGATAACAGCTGCCTGGTAGATCTAAGAACAGCACTCAATAACCCATGTCCCACTGCGTACTATTCAGTTACATTGAGAAGTAAAAACAACAGCCTGCCAGAATGCATTTCCCTCCTAAAGTGCTGGCACAAGTCACATGACCAGGGGCAGCTGGGAAATTGACAAAATGTCTAGACCCATGTCAGATTTCAAAACTGAATATAAAAAAATCTGTTTGCTCTTTTGAGAAATGGATTTCAGTGCAGAAGTCTACTGGAGCAGCACTATTAACTGATGTGTTTTGAAAAAAACATGTTTTCCCATGACAGTATCCCTTTAATTTTCCTCTTCCCCCTTTCAATTGCTGCTTCAGCCTCTCTTATGCCCTTCATTGGTGTTATCTTACCTTTTTCCTAAGGGAATAGTGAGTTGGGCTGGGGATAAAATAATCTCAGGTAAAAGTGGGTAGAAGTATATAGATTGAAGTTGTCTGCAAGAATACAAAGTATAGCGTGAAGGTAACAACACATGTTGTGTGTGGGTGTTTGTATATATCACACTTACACACAAACACATTGCCTTGCAGGACTTAAATCCTACACTGACATTTTATCTTCATATTTATTTAATGTGACATTATGTAAGAAGAAATCTTAAGGCTAATTAAAAACAAAAAAATGCTGTTTGCATAAGTTTCTAGAGACATTACTAATTTAGGATTTGGACAAAGCTGACAATTTTTGCAGGACTGAGAATTAGCTGAACTCAATCCAAACTTTAAAGTGATGTGAATTTTAAAGTGCTGTATAATTCAAGATAGCCTTCTTTTTTAAATTGACAGTATTGTGGGTTTTTTTTTTATATAAAATCTGTATATGCAAATTGATTGGATTTAATTTGGTTTGATATTTGGTCTCATCATCATTGATGGTGGATTTGATATTAGCTACTAAATAGGCAGGAACTGAGGATTTGGTGCATCTATCCATAGTATTATGACTTTTTCAAGGCAATAACATCTTTGCACACAATTTTGGTTCATTCTTCCAAGCACATTTGCTCCAGGTTGCTATCACATTGCTATGCAATAAAATCAAACAGTGATTTCAATGTAGGACTTGTAAAACTGAGAACTGATTAGTTTTAGATTTTGGGCCTTTTTACCTGTATCGGACTGTACCTGAATGAAATCGGTATGAAAATGTATTTTGATGCTTGCACACTAGTGACATATGAGCAGAAACCCACATGGTTTCTTTTGTGTATCTTTCAAAGGTTTGGACAAAATCTGCCCATGACCCACCGCCTAAATAAGTTCATTATAGGGGTTATTCGCCTTTAAATTACCTTTTAATATCATGTAGGCAGTGATATCCTGAGACGTTTTGCAATTGGTATTCATTTTAAATTATTTTTGGTTTTTAAATTATTTCACTTTTTGTTCAGCGGCTCTTCAGTTTTGATTTTTGGCATTGGAGCTGTGCAGAGGAATCATTTATGAGCGGCCCCTTTTGAAAGCTAGAAAGAGTCAGAAGAACAAGAATGGGAAAAATCTTAAAAAACTATATTAAAAAAAGCGAAGACCAGTTGAAAAGTTGCTAAGATGTGATCATTCTATAACATAATAAAAGTAAAGTTTAGGTGGGACTACCCCTTAGAAAAGGAGTATCCAGGACAGGAGTAAATATTAACCCCAAGTTAACACCTTCACCTTAACTGGTCTTAATGATAAGTGTCCCCAGGGCCACAGTTTGGGAACTTATGGTCTGTTAATACTCAACAAGATGCCTGCTTGGGTATGCCATCTTTTGTTCACTCCCAGCCAATGTTCCCTCTAAGGTGTGTGCTTGTGCACACACCCAAATTTTGAGGCCAGCAGACACAACAAATTGTGGTACACACAAAAAAATTTGTGTGAAAACAGAACATTTTGTAATTTGTATCAATTCTATTCTGAGCACACAGTTTTTAAAAACTGCTCACACAAGTTTAAAATGCGTGCCCAAAAAGATTTTCTTTCTGTGCACATTAGGGATGCACCAAATCCAGGATTGGGTTCGGAATTCAGCCAGGATTCTGCCTTGTTCAGCAGGATTTGGATGAATCCTTCTGCCTGGTGAACCGAATCTGAATCCTAATTTGCATATGCAAATTAGGGCCAGGAAGGGAAATCACACAACTTTTTGGCACAAAACAAGGAAGTAAAAAATGTTTTCCTCTTCCCACCCCTAATTTGCATATGCACATGCAAATGCAAATTAGGGTTTGGATTCGGTTCAGTATTCGGCTGAATCTTTCGGGAAGGATTCGGCCGAATCCAAAATAGTGGATTTGGTGCATCCCTAGTGCACATAGCCGAGAAAGAATTAGAGGGAACATCGATCTCGACACATGTAGCAGTGGCAGAGACAGCTGGGAAAAGATGGTGTGAAAACTATATCACAGAAAATGTGACATCTGATATTTGTTATGAGATAGAAAAAAGCAAAACAAATTGGAAAAGCATGGTTTATCAGTCCTGACATTTCAGTATATTTGATAAGAATGATCAGTGCGTGGAAGAGACACTATGGCATATGTCAGATACAGATACACATGCAGTCTCTGTAGCCTGTGCAAGCTCCCAAAATGATAATCCCGTTCCCCCTCTCTGTGTTAGCATACCAACTCTCCTGTTACTATATTGTCTGTACCCTCTGTTAGGTTACCTCCTATCCCTATATAACTATGCCCACTACCCCCAGGCTCCTGTGTTACGTACCTACCATCCTCTATTCCCTGTTTTACAATGATCTTTACTGCCCGGCTCCTGTGTTACAGTACCTCCTCCCAATATTTTCTTCACAACACACACTGGATTTCAATAAACTCATTGCTTATAATGCCCTCTTCACAAGACCCTCTATTGGGTAGGGTTGCCTGGCCGTGTTTTTACTGGCCTGTCTGGTAAAAATGTTGCATGATTGGGGTACATACTAGCCCTATTCATTTCTATTGCACCCTTTATCCCAGGGGTGTCCAACCTGTGGCCCAGGATGGATATAAATGCGGCCCAGCTTGAAACCATTGGTTCCCAAGGAAACTTCATGTTGCAAAGGATTTAGGAATAGGCAGGAGGAGGGACTCTGCCCATTGCCCAGTTAGTAGTAATAATAATAAGTCTATTTAATATCCAGGTGTCCCATATTCCAGTGTATAGCTCCATCTGGTTATCCAACTGGTATTGTAGTTCCTTTCTGTGCATTTTCTTTACTTTTACAAATCAAGTGTTTGTGTATTTCATGTGTGGCCCCAGACTATTTTTCTTTTTCCAATGTGGTCCAGGGAAGCAAAAAGGTTGAATACCTCTACTTTATCCCTATAAAGATACTCACCATCAGTTCTAAGGGCTAGTCCAGACGAGAAGGCGACTATCTCCCCGAACCGCTTCGGCACGTACCTCTTCTGAGCCCTTTACCTAGTCTGGACCCTTTTGTCCTTAAACTGTGGCAGCAGGTTTTCTTAATGCGTGTGCGCCCTTCTGCGCATGTGTACTGGCTGCCAGTTTGAAATAACAAATTCGATCTTTCGCGCATGCGCACTGGCATGGGATCAGCGCTTCTGCTTTGAACAGTGGGGGTGATGTAGTCGGACAGGTTGCCTAGGGCGCCCAGGAGACTTGGCCCTGCACTGCGCTTCCCCCTGCCTTCCAGCTGCTTCAATGAAAAATCGCCTGCACCTGTTCACCCGCGGCACAAGACACGGGCAAGCAAATCAGGAAGATTAGTTGCACCAAAGAAGCGTCGATTAGTCGCCAGGCCACTAATCTCCATGAATATTCCTGTGTGGTCTAGCCCTAATACAGGCATGGGAGGGGTTGAATTCCCCTTTAAGAACAAATCTACAGACCTTGTCTCGTACATAACCCAGACACTGTCTGTATGTGTCCCTGCATTAAGATAGTCCTTGCCCTAATGCCATACATGTGTGTGTAAGAATAAACCATGTCATGGAATGTACCTGTATGTCCCCCTAGAATGCCCCTTACACCAGCGCTCATTGAACATGGTGTTATGTTTCAGATGGCCCCTATCATTTGCTCATTGCTTTTGTCTCTGGTCTCCATAGAGATATCGCAGACAGTTGCCTGCTCTTTGCCCATCAGGATCTCTCTCTGGGGTTTTATCTCCTGGATATTGTTCAACAGAAATAACCTCCACGTGAACAAGTAAGAGCTGTGGCCCTCGGGAAAGGGGGCAGACGCGGCCGGAAAGCCAAACATTTCGTCTTTACACTGAAGGTGTATTCACATCATGCACCAAGAAATCCATCTCGTATATGTCAGTGATTCACAATCGGCTTGTAAACTTTGTCTCATCAGTTTCACATCTCCAAGGAAATCTCCAAAACACAGAGGCCGGGTCTTAAAGGTACAACATCACAATAAATAAACTGTAATACTGTAAGCATGTATTGATTCCTATTAGATACTGCTATAAATATCACACATCACTAACTACTGGGCCGTGGCACAGCAGCAATAATCTGGTGTTTGAATCTGCTCCTTTAGGGTTCTCATATATATAAGAATGTCACTCTGTAAACTCCATATAGGCATCCCCCACACACACACCCATACAGAGGGGCAGCTCCCACCTTCCATAGTCCAGATATATCCCTTGTGTAATAAACATTATATTAACCTGCAGTAGGCGGTAAAAAAGTAAATGTCCCATATTGTCCGGTTGGTGTGTTACATTGCAGGGAGAGGGCGAGATCCTATTTCCTGGCTCCCCTATACTCTGCATTTGGACCCTTTATCTTTGTGTAAAACCTAAATATCTCTCTTTATTAGGGTTGCCACCTTTTCTGGAAAAAAATACCACCTTCCTTTATATTTATCTTTTTTTCCCCTATTAATAACATTGGAACCAACCATCATACTCTTTATCTGTGTACTACTGTGTCACTCTGCAGAGGGAAGGGCAGACTTTATAATTCATTGCTCCCTTCTGTCAGTCAGTGGGAGGGGGGGCAGCGGCAAGATTCCCAGAGTGCGCCTGTTGTTTACTTGCTGCGCTGTCCCCTGTTTTCCTGTTGTTTAATCTGATGCGCCTCGATGAAGGTAGTTAACATAATTAAAAAGATTAGATAGCCTTGTAATTCAGCATAATAACATCTTTTCTCATTATGCTGATCATGTCATAGTGACAGCATTCCCGCTAGCCAAGCACTAAGGCATCTGTATATCTGCCTCTAATCCCTCAGACAACCGGACAAGGCTTCATGTTCTAATCTCTTACCACCTTTTTCATTTGTTCTGCACAAATGCCTTCAACCCCTGCAACTAGAGCTGCTTCCTTCTATATATTAAAGGGATCCTTTCATGGGAAATTTTTTTTTGCAAAATGCATCAGTTTCTCAAAAGAGCAAACAGATTTTTTTATATTTCATTTAGAAATCTGACATGGGGCTAGACATATTCTCAATTTCCCAGCTGGCCCAGTCATGTGACTTGTGGTCTGATAAACTTCAATCACTCTTTACTGCTGTACTGCAAGTTGGAGTGATATCCACCCTCCCTTTCCCCCACCCAGCAGCCTAAGAAAAGCACAATGAGAAGATAACCAGATAACAGCTCCCTAATACAAGATAACAGCTGCCTGGTAGATCTAAGAACAGCACTCAATAGTAAAACCCATGTCCCACTGTGTACTATTCAGTTACATTGAGAAGGAAAAACAACAGCCTGCCAGAAAGCAGTTCCCTCCTAAAGTGCTGGCACAAGTCACATGACTAGGGGCAGCTGGGAAATTGACAAAATGGCTAGCCCCATGTCAGATTTCAAAACTGAATATAAAAAAAATCTGTTTGCTCTTTTGAGAAATGGATTTCAGTGCAGAAGTCTACTGGAGCAGCACTATTAGCTGCTGTGTTTTAAAAAAAAAAAACGTTTTCCCATGACAGTTTCCCTTTAAGATGGCCATAGACGCAGAGATCCGCTCGTTTGGAGATGTCACAGAACGAGTAGATCTCTCCCAGATATGCCCACAACTGAAGTGGGCACAAGGATCAGATCATAATGCAATTGAAATGAGAGGTTGGATCACAGGACCGCATACATGCACAGGTGTTGCTGTGATCAGAGGGGATTTTTTAACCTGCCCGGTCAAGATCTGGATGATTTTCGGGCCAGATATCGATCGGGGAAGTCCATCGGTTGGCCCCACACACACTAGCCAATGAGCTGCCGACTTGGTCTGGAGGCATCTTTTATCGGCTGGTGTACGGGGACCTTTAGACGTAAGCCTGTGTTATAACATCCAGAAGGAAGATTCTCCACCCATCTGTGTGTACAGTAATTATGACCCCCAGTCTCAGCTTAATCATGGAACTCTGTTAGGGCTGGGCTTTGCTCTCAGAGCGGCCAAGAGATACAGATGTATCTTTAATGTGAAGGGAGAAAAATGCGTTCACTCTATTCAAGCTATTGAACGGCTATAAAGGGGCTGTTGGGGTTTATGGGACTCACTAAAATGTGTCTGAGCCAGCAGAATTTACACACAGATCTACAGCCTCATCAGAAGAGTTGCAAAACAACACAGGCAAAGGATTAACACTGCTCAATCAGATATGGACACCCACTCTCATTAACCTCTTACATTTCCGTAATGCTGACTAAAGTACTTAACGTTAACATATCCCCTGTAATGAACCCATCACAATCCTATTTGTTATAACACCTTTATCTCCTTATCTTTGTGCCCTAGAAATGACTCATTGTTTTAAGAAAACCTTATAACCCCCATAGCTGTATATTACTGTATAATGCCCCTTTAAGGACCACTTACACCATCCCCGCAACACTTCCTTCTATTCCATATAACCCTCCTATAACTACTCCTTTTGGTCCATATAACCCTCCTAATTAGGGTTGCCACCTTTCCCTGTGGCTCAAGCCGGACAGGGGGGTGGTCCCATGACCTCATGGGGCGGTCCCGTGACGTCAGTGGGCGGTCCCGTGACGTCAGTGGGCGGTCCCGTGACGTCACGGGGCGGCGCTATGACGCCGCGATCGCCGATTGGCCGATCGTGGCGTCAATCAAGCTAATCCTGCCCGGTTTTCCTTATATGGAAAACCGGGCAGGAAGCATTGAACCGGGCAGCCCTTCAAAATACCGGGCTGTCTACTCCTAATACCCTCGGTCTCCCCCCCCCCACTGTTCCATGTAACCCTCCCATAACTCCTATTATTGCTCCATATAACCCTCCCTATAACTTCTTGCTCCATATAACCCTCCCTATAACTCCTCCTATTGCTCCATATAACCCTCCTATAACTCCTCCTATTGCTCCATATAACCCTACCTATAACTCCTCCTATTGCTCCATATAACCCTCCTATAACTCCTCCTATTGCTCCATATAACCCTCCTATAACTCCTCCTATTGCTCCATATAACCCTCCCTATAACCCCTCCTATTGCTCTGTATAACCCTCCCTATAACTCCTCCTATTGCTCCAAATAACATTCCCTATTACTCTTCCAGTTGACCTGTTTAACCCTAAGTGCTCAATTAACACTCCTCCCTATAGCCCAAGATAACCCTCCCTATAACACCTTCCATTACCCCATATAACCCTCCATATAACGTCTCCAATTATGCCTTCAAGTGTTCTCTATCTCAGCTCCCTATAGTCCCCTCCTATTTCTCATATAACCCTCACTATAAATCCATCAATTGCTCATTACATTGCTTTCCCATAAGCCATCCTGTTGATCTATATAACCTCTACCTTTAATTCATCCTATTACTGCATAAAATCACTCCCTATAACTCCTGGCGGCTGCTGTCCCTATTCCCCAGGAGCAGTACAAATGGAGGATAGTTGCAGGTTGTGATTTATGCCACATCTCAACCTTATTGATTGAACACGTGCACACACATAAAATGTTCCTCTGCCCCTGGCCGGGACGCTAATTTATATTTCCGTGCCCTTCACTGCCAGGCACGATATACGAGGCCTGCCGAAGTTGCCAGATCCACATTTAACCGTTTAATGATGTTTAGGCTTTTAAAAGGTGATCAGGTATTGTGTGTGTGTGTGCGTGACCTGGATTTCACTCTGTGGGCTTCCATTACTGCATCCCACTGCCAGCTGACATATTAACTGTCATTGCCATGAAACCTTAGGTACAAGCATAATATTCAAACACACATGCACGCAAGCACACACGCACACGTGTCTACATATAAAGGTATATATTTATTTATATAGCGCTACTATTATCATTTCGTTTTATCTTCAATAAATATTAATATATTTTAGTTGGGATCAAGTACAAGGTACTGTTTTATTATTACAGAGAAAAGGGAAATCACTTTTAAAAATTGGAATTGTTTATAGGAGATGACCATCCTATAATTCAGAGCTTTCTGGATGATGGATCCCATGCCTGTATAATTTATAAAGATCTATTTTACATGTTCTTTATAGATTTTGTGTATTATAAAGAAAACTCCCAGCATTGTAAAACTGCTAATATCTCACAAAATCACTCGGATGATGAGCTTTTAGTGTCACATTAGAATCTGTTGAGGTTGTACAGGTATGGTTATTTTGTTTTCCAGAATGCTCGGGACCTGGGTTTTTCCTGATAGTGGATCTTTCCGTACTTTGGATCTTCATACCTTTAGTCTACTAGAAAATCATGTAAACATTAAATAACCCCAATAGGCTGGTTTTGCTTCTAATAAGGATTAGTTATATCTTGATGGGATCAAGTACAAGCTACTGTTTTCATTATTATGAAAATCATTTTTTTTTTAAACTTGGATTATTTTATTATAATGGAGTCTACCTTACCTTTCCGTAATTTGGTGCAAAGGTGTTTCTGGATAACAGGTTTGTGTGTGTGTTTATATACATATTTCTTATCTCTAAGCATTGTTGACATTGTCAATAATCTTCTATTTTTAGTGGCTAATATTTTTGCAGTTTTAAGATGAGCTGCTAATACAGTACATTTAGCTGTAAAGGCCAGGCAATGAAAGATGTCAGTGTAGCAGTGCAGCAAGCATTTATGACAGCTGCGACCTGTGTCATGTCATGTTCATTTTGGCCCCTTTGTTAT
>CM044448.1:29512463-29524756 GCA_024363595.1 Xenopus borealis
GGGGTGCAGTGACCCAAGGATAGCTGGAACTGCTGCCACTGAAAACAATGCTTAATATTGTACAAAGTAGTGGAGCTTTGGGGAAAAAAGGGTTGATTTTTTTTCTGGCAAGTACTTTTATTTGAAGCGGGTTATTTATTAAAGTCCGATTTTTTTTCTGGTTGGACTTTTAAAGGGGAAAATTACCATTTTTGTGTAGAAAAAAAAAACTCAATTTAGTTCTTGATTTTCATAAGTCAAAGGCAGATGTCCCGTTGATATTCTGCGCTAGGTTTCCTTCAGTTTTCCAAAGATGTTCATGGTTTTCAGGCATCAAATTTGGAAAAAATTTCGGGCGTTAAATGGGGCTGCCCCCATGGCTGCACTGCAGCTTGTTTATATAAACACAAGTTTTACCAGAGCAGGGCAGCAATACATTATATTGTCATTCCTTCAAAACACTTTCATTTGTGGTGTTTTGGTGTTAGAATGTATATGTGCCCTTTGTGTGTGACCACAGAGTCATAGGGATGGAAGTACCTAAAATGACCTGCAATTTTTTTATGGGATAATTCAATAGCACACAGAGATTTTTTTTTTGTGGAAATGCTTTATTTCTATAAAAATTGTTTTAAATAAGGGCTGTTTTATATTTGCAACCACAGTATGTTACTGTAATAGCCTCTTATTGTAAGTATGAGTTGTATGTAAGATGTTTAAAACCCAGGGACTCCCTGTACGGTATATGGGGTTGACACTTTAAAAAAAAAAAATTTACCGGCTAATGGTGGGGGCGGGGACAAAAGGGGGGACAGTGCCAGGGCCATGGAGCCGTGATGCAGAAGGGGCGGAGCTAGTCCACGCAAGGGTATTACAAATTAACATCAATTACATTGCCGGTAAATTTGTAATACCAGCCCCAGCATTGGCAGGTGTTTTACCGTCTAGGCCGGGTGGCAACCCTACCTGTATATAAGATATAGTTTCACTTTAAAAGCCTGTTCCCCGAGATCAGTAATGGCCATATGGTAGGTGGGCAGGGGGCACATATAATGTATTGAAAAGCATGCAAGAAGTGTCAAATGGCAGTTGCAAGGAGATGAATAATGAAAACAATTAAAAGAGAGATCATTTTACTATTTTCTACAGAATGTGCCTACTCGCTGCTCAGAGAAATAAAATAATGCCGTTCAGCAAAACTTAGTTTTTTTTTTCCCTTGTCCTTTAACCCCATTCTGAAAAGACATTTTCCAGAAAAAAATTGGCTCATTCTCTTCTCGCTCTTGCAACACTCCTTGCCTCTCTCCAGACTAATTTACTGCTAATCAGTTTCCCCTCGCTCTCTTTACTGACACAATAACTGTCGCTTCAACATCAATATTTCCAATAGGATTTTTCTTGTTCTCTTACAATGCAGATGGAAATGTGTGAGATTAAAGAGGAACATGCTTATTTCATTTATCACTATTAACCCTTTTTAGATTCTAAAGCAATGAATGGGCTTTATTGTAGCAGTTAATGGGAATATGCACACTCTAATACACCATAAGAAATACCGGAGTGGGTCACGCTTTTTAATGCTTCCCATACATTTACATTTCTAAATGTTTTACACTTTTGAAGCGGGGGTAAAAACTCTTTTTTTTTTCACTCCTTTGCCCTCTAAATTAATTCTCCAATACTTGTAATTACAGATGCAAGAGGAACATTAATATCGCTGTTATCTGGCAGAGAGAGATTACCATGCTATTATGGCTTGCCGCTATTAAACTGTAATCAAACATCAGAAAGGCAGATAAAGTGGTGTTTAGGTGTTTGGTGATAAAAGAAATATATCTCCTTCAATGAAATGAACAAAGAATGAAGATAGAGGAGGTACATGGGGGCTGATCAGTGGTGTAGCTAGATATTACTGGGCCCCACAGCATTTTTCATGCCATGGGTTGACCAGTTTTACCATATTTATTGAAATTATTATTATAAATTAGGGCCTCATGGGTCCCCTATAGCTCCTGGGCCCTTTACAGCTGCAGAGCTTGCTTCCCCTTTAGTTACACACCTGGGGCTGATCTTTGCATGCTGAAAAATGCACACAAAGAATCAGTCCCAATGCTGGCATTAGCTTTTTTCTTTGTCTGAACCAGTACATTGGCCCAGGTGCAGACGCTAGTGGGAGATTTTGGCGCAATAATGAAAACTCTCCGGTCTCCGCAATAAAATCCGATGTGTGTACCTGCATCCAGGCAAATGGAATGGTTGTGGGAGCAGGAAAAGAAGAATGGTAATGTCAATGTGGGGCTGATTCAGGATTCAGGTGTAGCCTAAGAGATATTAGGGTGCCACTGGCCCTGGAGAGTTAGGAAAAAGTTTTACCGAGCAGTGATTTTTTTCTTGATGTGTCCTGATGTTGTTAGACTACAGCTCCCAGAATGGTTATTATGCTTTATTTATATATCACTGGCATGTTACACAGAGACTGTTATTCATTCAGGACAGTCCCTGCTTGCCCCAGTGGAGCCTACACTCTTAGGGACAAATTCACTTAAGAGTGCAAACTTGCCAATGACGACTTTGCAGCCATCACAACACTTTGCCAGGCGTAAATTCGCTGGAACAACGCTAATTCACTAAAGTGCGAAGTTGCGTCCTGGGCACCAAACACTGGCGAATATTCTCTAAAGTTACTTCGGCAGAGCAAGCAAATCAAAGCGAAGCTGCACTAGTGGTCAATTCTGCCTAGCGCAACCTCAATAGAGTTCTTGTGTTCAGGCTAATTTGCATACAGCAGCCAATTTAAAGTGGAATAGAGCTATTTATATTACATGGTGCATCCAATACATTACATTTACACTAGACATGCCAAGGGAACCTTGATAAAGCCAATAGAATTGTTTTAATGCCCTACACATAAGCCCACAGTTAAATAATGTGCCATATGGAAAATATATGGCGGAATCTGGGTACACGAAAAAAAAAGTTTATGCCTTTTGCATAGAAACCCCCTGGAAAATGAAAAGACGCCAATGTTTTTTGGACTTAGAACATATTCCACTCAAAAATATGATGTAAGTAACTGAAAACTGAGGATGTTCTATGCACTCTAATGCACTCACCAGGTCAGAGCTGGAAAATGTCCTTCATCAAATGGAGCTTCTCCAAAGTCATATCTAGCTGGAGCAAGACGACTTGCATTCCATATGCGTCCATCAGACAGTTCATATGTGTATGGTCCTCGCTGGCGTCTCACTTTACTTCTGACTAAAGATCCAGGCTGAAAGTGCATTTCTCTTGCACCACGGTTTCTATCAGTATAAGCCTTGCATTTGGCTTGGTGATGTTTCACAATGTCCGCAGTAGTTGATTTTGTAGAAATAGTCTTTGGTGGAAGTTTGATGTCTGCAACATGTAATCTAGTGTGCATCTGTCTGCCATGTAATAATTCAGCTGGAGATGATTGGGTTGTTGCATGGCATGTTGCTCTGTAGTTATGTAGGAACTCTGTTGTAAATACTTTCCAAGATTTCCCAGTAACATTTGCTGTCTGTAGTGCTTCTCTCAGACGTCTGTTGAATCGCTCGATTTCTCCATTTGCTTGTGGGTAATACACTGAAGATGTGTATGCACAATATTCCTCTCTCTCAAAAAGATTTCAAATTCCGATGAGACAAACTGTGGTCCGTTGTCTGATATTAACTCCTTTGTATTACCTTCTCTGCTGAAGACTGTAGACAGAAATGTTATTACTGTAACTGATGTTACGTGAGAAACAAATGCAATTTCTGGCCATTTACTGTAACAGTCTATCAAGGTTATAGCAAATCTGCAGTCTATAGGAGCATCTGCAAAAGGACCCACAATATCAATAGCAAGTTTTTCCAATGCGGAATCAGGGAATGGTACTGGCTGAAGTGGTGGTGTATGTGTGATAGCTGTTTTGTCGTGATTCTGAAAAGTAACACAAGAATGAATGGCAGTTACCACATCGGCATCCACTGGCCACCAGTATAGTTATATAGTTAAATTGGGTTGAAAAAAGACAAAGTCCATCAAGTTTAAACCCTCCAAATTAAAACCCAGCATACACACACTCCCCTCCACCCCTCAAACCGTATTTGTCCATAGCTATACTAACTGTAGAGTTTAGTATCACAATAGCCTTTGATATTATGTCTGTCCAAAAAATCATCCAAGCCCCTCTTAAAAGCATCAACAGAATCAGCATCACAACATCACCCGGCAGTGCATTCCACAACCTCACTGTCCTCACTGTGAAGAACCACCTACGCTGCTTCAAATGAAAGTCCTTTCCTTCTAGTCTGAAGGGGTGGCCTCTGGTGCGGTGATCCTCTTTATGGGTAAAAAGGTCCCCTGATATTTGTCTATAATGTCCTCTAATGTATTTGTAAAGTGTAATCATGTGCCCTTGCAAGTGCCTTTTTTCCAGAGAAAGCAACCCCAACCTGGACAGTCTACCCTCATAATTTGTCTTCCATCCCTCTATCCAGCTTAGTTGCACGTCTCTGCACTCTCTCCAGCTCATCTATATCCCTCTTAAGGACTGGAGTCCAAAACTGCACTGCATATTCCAGATGAGGTCTTACTAGGGATCTATAAAGAGGTATAATTATGTTCATCCATTGAGTTCATGCCCTTTTTATGCAATATGGGACTTTATTTGCTTTAGTAGCTACAGAATGACACTGCCCAGTATTATGTAGCGTTGTATAGGTATGACCAGTGCTAAAAAAGCTTGGGACAGACAAAAAAGAAAAGATACTGTACTATATAGTGTAGTAATTCTTAGTCGCTTATTGCACCCTTTGTGGGGTTACCTTGTAGGCAGAATGTTTAATTACCTTCACCTGTGGGGTTAACTTCCCCTTTAACCCACTTTTAAATAAAGCACTGTCTGTGAGTTTTGATTTTATACTCACAAACGTTTAAAGATTTGCTTGCAGTAAATGAAGGTCTTAGCCTTTTCTACTAGTAGTGGTGGGAAAATCCTTCGATTTCTAAAAAGATGTACTAAACATTGTGTAAAAAACCTTTAATATATATTTAAAATAAATCAAATTGCACTCACAGTGTGTATGCTTTTCATTAACAACATTGGGATCAACCATTAAAAATACCGGCCAGGTGGGAACCCTATTTGTATTGCATTTTGTAGTTGAAATTCAGTAGCCTTGCTGACCATCACTGGCCTTGATGGTAGAGTTGCTACCTATACTGGTTTAGAAATCTGGCCTTGATGGTAGAGTTGCTACCTATACTGGTTTAGAAATCTGGTCGGACTTAGGTGTGGCCCCATGAAGTCGGTTGGAACGATAATGTTAGGGGCATGCCTAGTCACCCTTGCACCAATCATGAATCTTTTGAACTGGACAGATGTTTAGTTGGGTAGGTTGGAAATAAATAAAATGACTCCCTAAAAATTCAGGGGCATAGAAAGAATTTTTATTTATGCCTCCTTTAAAAGATCTATAACAAAGCATATGATCATTTTTGCTATTTGAATCCAAGAGAAGATGATTTTGTGATGTAAGTAGAAATTCATTTCAAATTATTTTGCAATGTTTGTTGTTTGTCTGTAGATGTTTACTTCTTGTAAATAAATGGACATTAGCCACGCCCCACCGATCAGAGTCATTCTAGGCCAATAATTTGTTGTTTTCAGCTTTGTACAGAAGATAGAAGCATTCTGTGGGTTTTTTGTACTAGTAATGATGGTAAGTGAAAAACAAAAAGAGGAAGATGATGTAGAGAGCACAGAAACAGGCAGAAGTTGTAACAAAACACCATTTAAGGTAATGATAGGTCTCCTTCTAGTAGGCTTGCAGGTAAGTGTACCTGGAAATTAAAGGAAACATATAATAAAAAATTCATGTTCTCTATTAAAAAAAATGCACTTTTTATAGTACCTACATTTAAAAATGATGCACCTTTTTTATAAAGAAAAAATGTTTTTTATTTTAAACCTCACACATTTCTAGGCGGCCGCTGGCTGCAGGACGTGAAATAATCCTGATCACAGAAATGCTTCATATGTGCTTGTTTTGGAGGCTCCCATTAGAAACAGATGCATGATGCTTTTCTGTGATCCGAACTAATCCCATTGCTGATTCCTTTCAAGTCCTGCTGCCAGCAACCGTCCAGAACCTTGAGAGCAGGTTCATGGAAAAGAGCAACCAAATATTTTTGAAAAAGTTTTCCTTTACAGTAGAAATTTTACAAGGACCAAAAAACTAAAATGTAAATCTTGCTCGGCATGTTAAAGGTGATGTAAAACAATAAAGCACTTTAATTAAGCACAATAAAACTGTGCTTAATTAAAGACACGGTAATTCGAAGTAACTATCCAGTATACATCAATTACAATGTTTCAGTGGTTATGTATAACACTGCTACAAAGAACAGCTTCTTTCTGTCTAGTCTCTGCTGGTTCTGACTTTTAAAAAAATGTAACAAAAGTCAACTGATTAGCTTACCTGCTAGGGGTCATCATCAGAGCAAGTGTAGTATCTGTTCTTATCAGTCAGGGGGATGCATCCTAGCTAAGGGATGTATGTCAGGAACCCCTTCCACTGGTGGAACAGAGAGGCACTTGATCCTCTGGCCAAGAGGCTGGCTAGTATTTTGAGCTCAAGCTAAGTGCCCCAGGCCTTGCAAATATGGGGTGCCATAAGACCAAGGTGAGTGAAGACACTGCTTGCAGTAGCACTTAAATGCACTCTTGCACTTTATATAAGCATATGCTCTTAAAGGGCAAGGAAAGTGTAAAATAGAATAGAAATGCTGTATTTTGTATACTAAACATAAACATGAACTTAGTGCACCACAAGCCTAATCAAACAAATGATTTATGCTTTCAAAGTTGGCCACAGGGGGCTGTCATCTTGTAACTTTGTTATAGATCTTTGCAAGACTAGACTACATACACATGCTCAGTGTGGTCTGGGCTTCTTAGGGATCGTCCTAAATGATCAAAAAACAAAGCTGCTTGAGTTTTGCATGGCTGGTAAATAAGGCAGGGGCTCCCCCTGCTGTTCACAAGTGTGATTGTTTCCCTGCCAGAAGTTAGGGAACGTCTGACAATTCCTATCCACAGCACTAAATGAAGGGAGAATTTCACTGCATACAGTCAGGTTTCTTATAAAAACGGTACATATTTTTTAATCAAAGTACATTGGAGATTTCTTTTTCATTTAAAGAAAGTAAAATTGGATTTTATTTCTTTGCCTTTCCTTGCCCTTTAAGTCCCCCAGCCATTAGGTGGGGACTAAGAATTCTTTATATCCCGGCCCCGCACACTGCCAGCACTTTTTATGAATTGCATTCCCTTTCCCTTGTTTAATTTTTATAGCACTTATGTACTTTTTGCACTTGTGGGTGCAATACCTCCATGTTTGTCTATGGGAGCAATGTGTGGCCATTAGGCTCCTTCTCCCCCTGAACCAGGCCTCTTCTGAGGTCACTTGTGTAATTTTCCTTCAGGGACTGGAGAACAAGGTCCCCCTAGCCATGTGGTGAAGGTGATCTGAAGACCCTTGCCTCCCTGTCTTTGCTGGGGTGTTGGGGATGAAGGGTTCCACCTTAGCCTTCAGTGATTCTGAAGAAACTCCTTTGTTTGCTCCTTTTTGCCAGAACTGACTTTTTATGGGGGGAATTAGTCTTTTTAAAGATTATGTCCAATTGCACCCTGTGCATGCTTAAGCTTCAATAAAAAATTGGTGAATATGGTCTACCACCTGCCTCTAGGGGCAGTTGGTTAAAGGAGAATTAAAGATTGACTAAAGAAGTAGGTTAGAAATATTGTACATTAAGGGGCAGATTTATCAAATTCACATGAAGGATTCGAAGTTAGATCAAATTTCACTTCGACCAGTGAAATTTGAAAATTTGTTCAAATCGAACGATTTGAATAAAAATCTATCAAATTTTCGCAATTTGATCGTTCGAACAATTGAACAGCGGTAAAATCCTTCCCAGACTATTCGTATGGTCGAATTCTAGGGTTTTTTAACCCTCGAATTTGACCCTTAATAAATCTGCCCCTAAGTGTTGGGCTTCTGTAGCAGTCCCAGGCAACCACAGCCCTTTAGCAGTAAAGATCTGTGTCTTCCCAGTAGATGCCCCAGTAGCTCCCCATCTTCTTTTCTGCTGATTCACTGATTCACATGCTCTGTGCTGGGACCCACTCACAAAATACAGTACACATAGAATAGAAATGTCACAGGATTAGTAATTAATACAGATAATTACTACATGGCAGCACAGAAACCAGTGCAACTAGCATCAGAATTTAATAATCAGCCCTGTAGCATCAGTTTATATTAGAGACAAACCTAATTTTCTGCTTGATAATTTTTGACGACCCCTAAGCTTAGCTTCTCAACAGCTGCTCAGAGCCCACTGAGCATGTGAGTGTCACAGACACTTTCCAAAATGGTGACCCCCTGTGACCAGTCCTGGATCATCGTTGCTATTGACAAGCTGAAACTTTAGGCTGGTGCAATAAGTGTAGAATATAAAAATATGGCATTTTTGACATTATTCATTTTTAGGGTTTAGTTCTCCTTTAACCTGAACCCGACTGACCAACATGTTTGACTTAACAGCAATGAAGAAAGGGACAGGTACATTAACAATTAAGCTGAGAGCCCTGATAAATTCAATTGTTATTGGACTTTCCAACTACATTGTCTTTCTTTAGACTGAATTGTATTTTTGGTATTACATCCCCTTTAAATGTAAGATTGGGCAAACGCAGATTAAGAAGGTGAATAATTCTCTTCAAATAAAACAGAAAATGCTCAGTCTACAAGGGTCTGTTCCCACGTGCCAGTGAAGGAATTGGCATGGTTGAATCTAACAGGATTTGCGGTGCCTGCTGAATGCAAATAAGTCCTTGGCACGGGTGTGTGCTTTAAACAAAACGAACACTTCCCATCCGTGCAGCACATCCTGGCATAACTGCCATCTTCTTGCTTGTTGAGGAAATCATTGTGAATCATGCCAAAAAGATAACGCTGATACTAATATAACACATTACGGTATGGACTCAAAGAGTTTGGCAATTGCACCGATCTTGTAAGCAAATAAGGAGATTTAGGAGAGAGTGAGTCAGGATATCTGGCACCATTAGTTGCATTAGCGAAGGGGCATTGCAGCAATGTTTCTGAGGCTGGCACGGTCCCTTGCAATGTGTACAATCAACAGATCCCAGCTACCCAAGACTGCCATTGTTTATTTGTATGTGTAAGGAAAGCGCTCGGCATGATAGTCTGTTGGCAAAAGCTGGTATTTTCTATCTCCCAGTAGTTCAGCACAACACTAAATCCTCCAGAAACAAAACTTAAAGGGACATTGGCATTAAAACTGAAAATTACTGTGTTTCTTAATAATTACATGAATGTCTATAAGTTACAAGAAACAGAAGTGTCTTAAGCTTGGATTCCTTTACTTTTCCCTAATGTCTAGGACTATACTACTACTATAAAGGCCCCCCTGGGCAGATAAAAGCTGTCTACAGACCAGAGTCAGCAGCTTATTGACCCATGTGTGGGGCCATCTGACCGGCTTCCCTGATCAATATCTGGCCGAAAATCAGCCTGATTTTGATCGGGCAAGTTAAAAAATCCCACCGGATTGCGGCCACATGTGTGCGTTGATGCTGTCCCACGATCCGACCTCCATTCTGATCCAATCGTTGGGCCCTGGGGCCCATGATCGGATAAGTTCGATATCACCCATCTCAGTGTGGGCAAATCAGGGAGAGATCTGCTCTTTTGGCAACATCGCCAAATAAGCAGAGCTCCCTGTGAATGGCCAACTTTAGGAACTGGACCTTATTTCACATTCTGCTTGCAGAACTGGCAGTTGCGCAGGACAGATGGGCCATCTGCATTTGCACCAATTGCTCAGCCTCCCTCTTAGTTCTACCTTTGGTTTTAGCCTGGAGTACCCAGTGGAAGGCTGGAAAATATTTTCTCTTGTTTGTGATATTTTGATTTACCATAGGGGCATCAGTAAAGCTGCCGCCAAAGGCATGGGTCCACAGTGTAAGAAACGCACCCTGGTCGTCTAGTAGGGGGACGGCAGGGACGCCTGATGCCCCCTCGGCGGGGACGCCAGCCGCATCTTTCTTCCTAGTGCCGCTGTCTTAGGGTGCGCGCGGCGCACTTCCGGGTTCTTTAAAGGGGCAGGCACACTGAAGTGATGATGTCAGCGTGCATTGCCGCGAAATTCAAAAGTATTAAAGGAACTTTGCTGAAAAACTCATTGCCCGTTATAGGAGTTTGTTCCTGGTGCTTCTGAGCCTTGTGCTAGTGAGCATTTCTGACCAAATAAAGGCAAGTTTTCACTTTTGCAATTAAGAGGTGCTGCAGTATTTTTCTTTGACTGAGTGAGTTTTTCTTGATCCTGATTCCTGTTGTGACCCCTGCCTGTTACTGATAACCCCTGACTTCTGTGATCCTGACCTTGGCTTGTGACCTGACTATTCTAACTTCTGTAATCGGACCCTGCTTGCCTGACCATTCTGATCTGATCTCCTGGTTTGACCCTTGCCTGTTATCTAACTCCGTTCCTGCTTAATCCCTCTGTTAGTCTTCCTGGTTTTGACCTTGGCCTGTCTGACTCCATTTGTGTTCCACCTATTCTGACCCGGCCTGATCTGACAACGTTATCTGCCTCCGTCCTGTCCTGTGACCTTCTGCCCAAAGACTTTGCTTTACCGTCGTGCCCCTTGCTAGCCAGAACTTTCGCCTTGCACCTCTCGTTAAGTCCAGGTGGCATCTGAGTAGACGAGGGCTCCTCCAAAGGCCAAAGGTGCTCACACTACTGGTGAAGCACGAGCCGAGACCAGGGTACTTGGCATCTGTTCTGGCTTGCATGACGACCATGACACACAGGCACCTATATGGTAGATACAGCCCTGCTAGAAATCAACACATATTAAAATTCACACAAAGAAAACACATTATTTACAGAGTAAAGGCCTTTAGAAGGTTAGCTGTAAGCAAGGACCGCTAATCCCATTTTTAGTCTATAACCATTGTTTGTTAAATTATTTTAAGAACCCTGTTTGTTATAAATTAATACAAAGCACTGTTGACGCTATATAAATGTTGATGATATACAAATAATCTTCATTTAGGGCCCTTCGTAACCTTGCTGGCACTAAATAAATAAATGATGATATTCATTTACAATAACCTTAATTTAGGGCCCAAGAAGGAGTTACAACCTTGGTACTTTATAGTTATATTGTGAAGTATTTCTAAAGATTGAGGTTGGAAGTATGGCCCAAGTTATATATATATACTACCTAGAAATATTTTTGTCACTGAAATGCTACTGAAAAAAGAGAATACCATTATAATTTGCTGTTTTTAAATTTTCATCAATATATACTTATTCAGGCATTACACTGCTTTTATTCCTCTGCCTTCCAAAGTACTGTCTCATTTTTTATAAATAGGTGCTATAATTCTAACATGAATGGAATATGGAAGAGTGTTGTAACTTCACTATTTTGTTGCTTTGTGAATAATATATTTACAAAATATATTCTAAAAAATATTTTCTGTTTTAAAGGCACATAAAACACAGCTTTTTTTTTATTAGAATGGAACAAAGGTGGCAAAGGAATATCGTCCATGAACAGTGGTACAGCCGAAAACTATACCCCTCAAACAAATATGAAAATATAATGTATAAAACAGATCAAATATAAAACCCTGCTTCTTGTAAACAGACCATTTTCATAATAATATACTTTTTTAATAGTATGTGCCATTGGTTAATCATAAATAGAAAATTGCCATTTTAAAAAATAAGGGCCGCCCCCTGGAATAGTATGATTCACGGTGCACACAAACTATAAAGTTAGGTCACATGAGCCAATTAACAGAGTTGTGTCTTTTGCTTCCACACTTCTTCCTATTACAGTTAGAGTTGAAATATGTCTGGTCAGGTGATCTCTGAGGCAGCACACAGACCATCACCAAATGGTGGTTCAAGGCAAGAGATGTAAAAGGATCATATTTACTTATAATCTACAGTCTGGTCATTTCCCTATTAGACCAGAATGTAAATTATACCCTTATAAATGGTGCGTTCTGACGTCAGAATGTGCCGTTTATAACAGGGATCCCCCTCCGCTGAATCTGACGCCGTGCATCTGATTTTGATGACGGTGTGTCCAAATTGGATGCCGGTGACCATAATGGACACAAACCCCTCTGAAACCTCCACCCCCCCTCCTGACATTTCACTGTAGATTATAATGCATAATGTACCCCCTACTGAAA
>CM044448.1:29536162-29552859 GCA_024363595.1 Xenopus borealis
AGAGTATCTGTATTATACACAAAGAAGGGGGTGTATCTGTATTATACATATATAATATATATTAAAATCTTAAGAGGTACATAACAAAATCTTAAATCAGAACCTGTACAAATAAAACCGCAAATGTCGCCTTCAAATTACCCAACAATTAAACATTAATGTTCAGGCGAGCTTTAATTAAAATATTAAGTATTTCATGTCTAATCAGCAGTACTTGTACTTTTACTTGCACTGAATGCCTTTATGATTTGCAGCCTTGTCAGCAGCCAAACCAGTGCAATAGGTTCTGAAATCCAGGATGAAATGCTCATAAACGAGTGCTTTATCTTCCCTTTAGTGTTATTATAGTGTTGGATGAAGAGCTGGCCTAGAGGTTAAATGTTCTGCCCAGCCCACACACTAGTTAAGCTAGAGAACATGCTCTGATATGGCTCCACATGACAAGATAATCTCCCCACAGAGCTGGCAATGAGGCAAGAGATCCACAGAAAGCCTTTCCGCTTGCCATCTATGCCCTGGAGAGCTCTGTCTAGTCATGCCCATCTCCTGCTATCACTGTATATTGCCCACAAGTGGACCAGTACTACATTGGGGCTCATTTACATCTGCAAGTGGCAAGTGAAATAACTATGTTATTTACATCTGCAAGTGCACTCAGTGTCTGATTGGGGTGTCTGGGTCCTACCAGTGCTGCTGCCCCCCCAACCCAGTTGCTAGCTGTAGCCCTTCAATAGAGCACCAGCCACCTCCCATACAATCACCACACAATACAGACTGTACTTCCAGTTGTGGTCGCAATCTGGTGCCCACATGTCCTTGGGGGGGGGAGTGGGCTGGTGGCTAGCGGGGCCCCACTGGGTTTTCTGGTGTCCCATTGGCTCTGTCCAACCCAGAGCAAAATTCAGTATTGAGTGTCATGTTTTTTTCACCATATTTTTTTCCAGTGTTTGTTTCCAGTTACATGGGTGGTTGCTCCTGACAAAATACAAATTTTACGAGCACACAGGTGTTGCTGGCAGAGCAAAACCCTTGCTATAAAATGTATTTACTGCGGAAAATACATTTTCTAGCAAGGGTTTTGCCCTGCCAGCAACACCTGTGTGCTCGTAAAATTTGTATTTTGTTCGTTGCCCAATTTACTGAGCACCAGGATTTCGCCATTTTTAGAGAGCCAGGGTGTGCGTGTGTAGTTGGACTATTTCTACTTGGTTGCTCCTGACACCAGTGCCAGACTGGTCAGGGCCCACTGGGTTGACACTTTGGGCCCCTCCCAGGGGTTCATGATTGAGTGCGTCTGGTTTGGCGAGGGCGGGAGACCAACAGTTTTTTTCCTGGTGTCCCACTGGCTGTGTCTGACCCTGTCTGATGCAATTGTGTAGCCAGTGTATCAAAATGAAATCAATTGTGCCTGCGCAATGGTGGAAATGAGAAACAATTTCACTGAAGTCCATTTGGCATCAGAGGGACCTGGAGCTAGTGTCTGGTGCAGAGAGGGTTGCCACCTGGCCGGTTGGCTAATCCCAATGTTATTAATAGGAAACAAACATAAATATATAGGAAGGCCGGTATTTTTTTCAAGAAAAGGTGGCAACCCTAGGTGCAGAGGTGGTGGCATCATAGGATTCTGCATGACTCACAACTGTCAAAAGACAAAAATGGCTTTTGGCAAAGAGCCCAGACTATGTGGTAGGTGTACTTTGATACTTTTGTAATCATTTTAGATTTAGCAAAGAAGTAATTTAAGATTTAATTTAAGATAAGCAAGTCTCTTTGGGAAACTGTGACTTGCAGCTTAAAGGGCAATTCGCCTTCATTAGCAAAGCTGTAATAACACAGAAAAAACACAGAAATGTGTCAAAATTTTTATAACCTGACAAATTTTGTAAAACGAACATGGTAATTAGGGGGTGTGGCCACAAAAATGGGTGTGGTCTAAACGTTTTCACCACGCTACAAGCGTTTTCCAGAATTTTGGGAGTTATGCCTCTGCCCTGTCATCTTTTTTATTTTTATCCACATTATTTGTCCATGAGTGGGAGCTGCCATACCACTTGTCATGGTTCAGGCGAGTTCTCCAATGAAATGTGCTGACATTATAAGCAAGTATAGGTAATGCCTAAGCTGAGGGAAGCAATGTTCTGTCTGCATGCATTAATGCTCCAGTGCGGCTGCTAATAAGCCTTGTTAGCTATATCTACCGCTCCATCCTTGGACAACTTAATATCCCCATTCAGTGAGCTGCGTGAGGATGGGATCCACTGACAAGAAAGTCAAAGTTGAATCTCCCACTGCATATCCAATCTTTGCACAGCTCAATAAATGGGTATATTAAGCACACTGTGGAAGTCACTGTAGATTTATCTAGCTAATGAGGCTTAGCAGCAGCAGTTTGTGAAGAAAGTAGGAAAAATAATTATAAGGATATTGCAAAGTAACTCAGTTTGCCCCTAAAGTAGCCAAATAAATACACTGAGCCCCACTTTTATTAGTAATTGAAATGTCTGCCCCATATCCCCTTCCATGAGAATAGCCTGGCACTGGAACTTTATTAGGCAATTTCTGTATCCATATATACAAGTCCGGAGAATCAAAATAGGTGCTGGCATTTCAGAGACACAGAGGCCCAATCAGCCCACACAGAGGCCCAATCAGCCCCCATCAGCCCACCAAATATTGACATTCTATGGCACCTTATAGCAGCCCCTCTGGCAGAACCCACAGATTGCCAGTGCGGGCCTGTATATATATACCTGCTGGTTCTGTGAAGATAAACATGTAAATACTTTTAACCGTGCACCCCGGAATTACACTTGTATACGCTATAACAGCGGTTGCTTTGGAGTGCGGACACTCATTGGACTCAATATATATATATATATATACACTACACTTTATATGGGAAGGGAAGGTCAGTATGGAATAAAAGAAAAGGTAAGCCTTCCATAAATCATATAAAGGTGCATACAGTTACCCTAACACATTGAGAAAAGCAACATTTTGAATGTTTTCCCCGCAATACACTATTTTCCCCCAGAATTCCCAGGGGCGCTCCTCCAGTGAGGCGAGCTGAGAATCTTGCCTCAGACGGCAGCACCCCCCTGGGTACCAGAGCCGAATTCCCATTTTTCAAACTGGCAGAGAGCGTAATTTCACCCTGCGCTAGCATCCTGACCCTCTCCACTGCCCTCGTGGACCCCAGCTCCAGCACAGGGGAAGGGGAGGCGGCAGCAAGAGCAAGCTGCCCCAGGCGGCGGAGGGGCCAGGATCACCCCTTAGAATTCCCCTGACATTTTGGGCACAATTTTGGTGCAACTGTATACAGCTTGTCAAAATAGACACCACTGCACTTGCACTTTGTCACAAATCAGAAGCAGTTACACAGGTTATTTTCAATGTCTCCCCAGCATGATTTCCGGTGTTTGGCTTGTGAGTAGGGTTGCCAACTTTTCTGAAAAAAAATACCGGCCTTCCTATATATTTTGCTTTTTTCCCTATTAATAACATAGTGATCAGCCATCATTTTGACCGGCCTGGCAACCCTACTTGTATATGATGCACGGTTCTTTAAACACAATTGCACTGTAGTGATTGACTCATGGCACTATGGAACCCTAGAACTACACCAGGCGGTACCTCCAGTGCTCCCTGCAACAATAGGTGCAACAGTGCACAATTCAGAATGGAAGGCAGGAATTACCATGTTCCATGAAGTGCAATTATCTGAAAGTGCAAAGAGCACATTTGGCTACCTTAAATGAAAAGTGCAAGTTGGCCACTGCACTTACTTATTAATTTACTTTCTAGAAATTATGATGTTGGGGGGGGCAGTCTAAATGCTGAATGGTGCTTATACCGCTGCTTGGGACATGGTCAGTGATTATGAAGTTATAAATAAAACAAAAACTTTGAAATACATTAAAAAGCATCTGCTTTTGGTAGAAAACAAAGAAGTTGCCAAGACTTTTTGTTCAGTCAGTTTAACATCACTGAAGGCTAGTGGGGGAGGCTAGCTCACACATAACTTTTGTTGCAGGCAAATACAAAATTCAAGTTGCCCACCTGGCCGCTCCAGACCAAGTTCACAGGTTTTTCTTATCGAGGGAATAAAATATAGAATTTTAGGTTAATAAACAACTCCCAAGACTCCAACATAATTCAATTGTCAGATAATCCAGAGGGAAATGTAGCTCAGCACTTCCAGGTTGCACATGTGTGTGTGTATCTGTTACATATGCCTTTTTGGGACGGAAAGTATCCTCTTTTCACACAAGGGTTTTATGACAAATTCCTGCCTGTAGTTAATATAATGGGTGCACCTGGCTCTTTTATTTGGGCTGTTACCCAGGGAGTTGCTCAGGAGCCTGGTGCAAGAGGCCCCAGTAAAGAAATTGTGCCCTAAAGGAACCAATGGGTAGCAGGGTCCTGTTGGTTTAGGGTACCAGTGCTTGCTCGTCTATCTCTTGGATTTTCAGATTACTTCCAGAGGATTAAATGTACTAAATGAGTAAGGACCCTGACAGATGGAATGCTTTGTTGCCATTGGGAAATCCCCTCTCCTATGTCCCACAAAGCGCCTGAAATATCCGCCTGTCTGAACCCATTGGAAATGTTTTTATATAAAGGGGCAAATTGACTAAAGAGCGAAAATTCGCTAGCGTTGCCTTCGCCGACGTTCGCCGCACTTCGCCAGACAAATTTTCGCCACCGCTACACAAATTCACTAAGATGTCAATTTGCGCTCAGGGCGGCAAATGGTAGCAAAGTAGTACTGCTGTTACTTCGCCAGGCAAAGCACATTTACACTAACGATGCCTAATTTGCATACGGCGCAAACTTAAGCGTATAATAGAGGTGTATGTTACAGCCACTAAATAAAATAAAGTTGTCCTATTGCCCTAAACATGAGCCCACTGTATAGTTGAGTTGCCATATGTTAGGAAATGTAGGGGGGAAGGAGGGTAACCCTAAAAAAAGTGTTTTTTGGGACTTAGAAAAAATGTCAAGTTTTTTTTTTTCAAACTCCTATCTATTGTTTTGAACTGGTGAAGTAACATCTAGCGTAAGAGGTAACGTTCACAAAAATTTTAATCTTAGTGTATTAGCGAAGTTACGTCCTTTCGTCAGTGCGCAACTTCACCTGACGTAAGGGTGTGAAGTTGCGCAAGTCTATCTACTTTGCTAGCGAATTTTCGCCAGGGACACTATTAGTAAATCGGCGAAGTTGTGAATTGATGTCACACTGGACGCTTCGCGCTTTAGTGAATTTGCACCAAAGTGTTTACTGTTTATTTTGTATTGAGCGCACCACCTTGCCTTACAATACACATTATATACACACAGCTTCAGATTGGGTGGTCCAAGGCCACTGAGGCTGCCACTTAGGGCCCCACACCCTCCTTCAGTCGTAATGTCCACCCTGTGCCGCAACTCCCCTCCCCCTTCCTCTACCCGAGAATGTACCTTGTTGCATACATTATACATTGGTCTCTCTTTTTTTTGGCCACAGTCAGAGCTGGTGGGAGGTCAAGCAGCTGCACCCAGGGCTTCAACATGTGTATATCTGGGTCAGCAGGACCCACCGGGTTTTTCCTAGTGTCCTATTGGCCCTGGTTACAAACCTTTAGGATACATGGCTGATGGGGCAACTTGTTACCCAGGATGAAAAAAAAACACGACTGCTGGCCACAAGTCTTCCGAAAATGCTTCTCCTCCAGCTATAATGAATATGCAGATGGCAACACCTGGACCTGAAGCTGCCCAAAGATATGTCATGAGGAAACTTTGGGATGTGCAATTTTAATAATAGCCAGCAGAAAAGCATTTTTGGGAGATTTGTCACCCGCAGCTGTGCATTTGTAGTGTGGGCGGCAAGTCTCCCTTCATGTCTTACTATATCCACTATCCCACAGTTACTGCCATTGCCTACTACCATCTTGCCTTACTATGCACACTATTCTAAGTTCCTAACAGCATCTTGCTGTAATATACATAATATCCCACCGTTCGTATAAATAAGAAAAATCAGTGGGGAACAGTGGGGATGATTTGCTTTCCATCAGAATGGCAGAGCTACTCTGCATGGGGTTGGCCACCCCTCCTTCCACCCTGCTCCAAAACATCTCTGCAGGTAACTATAAGAGGAGGGAATTATGTGGAGCAATTGAGACAATAATAGGGTACATGATATAGTGCATTAGGAGGAGCGCTAGCTAGCAGGCCTACTGCATTACCGTGACTCAGATGCTTAATCCTGGACTGAAGGGGGATCTGTAATATCCCATTAGCAGCCCATTAGCAGGTTTTCCTTCCACATAAGAGTTAAATAGAAAAGCTTTTAGCATGTAATGACCAGATAGGCTGAAGTGATGCTCTGAATTTGTAACAACACGCAGCCGGAGCGCATCGCTTCAGTTTCTCACTTTATTTTTAAAATTAACGGGCCTTTTTAACATAATTCCCTCACCCTGACTACATTATCCACAATTTTAGAATATGTCTTCAGTAACCTAGGCAACTGCTTTAGCAGCGTGAGTTAAATAAGTACTAAAACCCTCTCCGTTCTGCCTTAGCCGATCATATTTCTAGAATAAATAGTTATTAGCTGTGTACTTAGATGCGAAATTCCCCTATAAATGACACCAACATTATAAATCTATATATAATGTGGCGCAATGAAAGGATAGGTAATTGATATGCAGTAAGCAGGGGGGACATAATATTGTATTACAGGAAGCAACAGCTCGGGAAATTGCAGCAACAAGGAGGATCATATAAAGCTCAAGACATTATAGGGAGGGTTATATGAAGCAGTAGGAGGAGTTCTATGGAGGTTTATATGGAACAATAGGAGGAGTTATAGGGAAGGTTTTATGTAACAATAGGAGGAGTTATACGGAGGGTTATATGGAGCAATAGGAGGAGTTACAGGGAGGGTTACATGGAGCAAAAGGAGGGGTTATGAGGAGTGTTATTTGGAGCAATAGGAGGGCTTATAGGGAGGGTTATGTGGAGCAATAGGAGGGCTTATAGGGAGGGTTATACGGCACAATAGGATGAGCTATGGGGAGGATTACATGGAGCAAAAGGAGGGGTTATGGAGAGGATTATTTGGAGCAAAAGGGTGGCTTATAGGGAAGGTTATATGGAGCTATAGGAGGAATTATAGGGAGGGTTAAATGGAGCAGTAGGAGTAGTTCTAAGGAGGGTTATATGGAGCAATAGGAGTTATAGAAAGGGCTATATGGAGCCATAGGAAGAGTTATAGGAAGGGGGTATATGTATCAATTAGGAGTGTCAAACTTAAAGTTTAAATGGCATAGCAGGAGTAGTAAAAAAATTATAAATTAATAATGCAGGGGTTAAATGGTACAAAAATAGAACCTATAATCTGGGTTAAATTGGGCAGTAGAAGTAGCAATAAGGAAGGTTATACAGGTACCTGTTATCCAGAATGCATGGAACCTGGGATTTTCCAGATAGATCTTTCCGTAGTTTGGATCTCCATATGTTAAATCTGCTAAAATAACTTTTAAACTCAGTAGGACTGTTTTGTCTCCATTTAGGATTAATTATGTCTTTGTTAGGATTAAATATAAGATACTGTTTTATTATTACAGGGAAAAGGGAAATACTTTTAAAAAAATGTTAATTATTTGATTAAAATGGAGTCTATGGGAGACGGCTTTTCCTAAATTCAGACCTTTCTGGATAATGGGTTTACGGATCCCATACCTGTATTGGCAAACAAAATTGTTAGAGGGCAGGGTTATATGAAACAATTAGAGGCACTGTAAGGAGTGTGATATGGAGAAGTGATTAAGCTATATGTGTCAGACAGCTTTATATAGAAGAAAGACTGTGTACATAAGTTAGAGTCCTGCAGCGGGTCGGTTTCCCGCGGGTTACCCGCAAATTCCCGCGGTACCTTGCGGGTTGCACACAGAATTTCTGGGTGCGGGTATAGAAGCGGGCCGGTGGTTCTGCAGGTTGGCGGGTTAAGGGTCGGGTCGCGGATCCTCGCCATAGCAATTTTTACTCCTTTTTCTGAGCATGTCTACTACTGATGATGTCACTTCCGGTTTACACTGACAGCACTTCCTGTTTTACTCCTTTTTTTTCTGATCGCAGCTACTTATGATGATGTCACTTCCGGTTTACAATGACAGCACTTCCTGATTCTTGATGTTTAGTGGGTTGCGGATTGCAGGTACGGTTTGGGTCGCGGGTCCAAGCGGGTAAGAATGCGGGTAGCGGGTCCGGGTTGCGGGTATGGGTCGGGTATGGGTCGGGTACGGGTACAAAAAAATGGACCGGCACAGGACTCTAACATAAGTAATATAGAATAACATAATTACATAGCTATATGATATAACAGGAAAAACTACAAGATGCAATAGAATGGAGTTATCTGTGAAGGTTATACCATCTATAGATTTACATTTATCTACTGTGCAGATTCTGCTAATTGACATGCTGGGCTACTATCCCTTTATATTTAGTTTGAGGTCTTCACACCAACTCTTAATTGCAAATTACTCAATGTGAAAATGTTCTTTAATGCTAATCTAATGAAAAGGAATTGTGTAATTACACAGCAACAGCGGAGCTGGTGAATCAATATCAGAATATAGACAGCTATCTCATCACATGCACAACTAATCAATCATCCTACCAATTACAACTTTATAGTCATTAATTATTTTCCCAATCCCAACTTAATTACTAGAGCTTTAAGTCCCTCAGAGGGTGTGTTAGTCACTCTGAAGCTGGAAGAGCTCCGGAAATTCACCCGGACAGCCTCGGGGGGGCCAGGGTGATTAAATTCCATAATTAATTGGGTTTCATGCCTGGGATTTGGAAGAGAACCTCTGATGGAAAATCTGTGCGTGGTGGGGGCATGTTGTCACAAGGGATTGAGTAAGATTGTTTAGAGGGAAAGTTAAGTCTAATTCCATTTATTATTTTATCTGATTCTTGCACTTAATTTAATATCTCCTTAATTCCTTGGGGGGGGGGTAATCAATTAACCTGTAACTGATGCTAAAATACACTGACTGGGCAACAGGTTGCTCAGCTTCATGCAGCACCCACTCCTCTGCCTAATTGGGATTCTATGTCCCTGTCTCTTTTGTGACCCTTCTCTTGCAGTTGGCCCAATGGGTGCTTCAGAATTTTGGGCATAACAATAACCACTCCCCCCAAAAAAATCTGCCTTTATATACAGTATTTCTGATTCAAGACAATGGCAAGTGTTAGGCAGTGATTTTGAAAAGTTCCATCAGCCTTACTTTCTCTCTAATTTAGCATTATTATCTCTCAGTCCTTTTATTTTTAAGTCATACATTTCCAGGCAACCTGCCAGTGCAGGTTTTCTTCCTCTAGCAGTCGCACATATACACGTGTCAAGCAGTTGGGATTAACCTGCAACCATGTACGTACCTCATATTATTACTGTGACCTGCACCCAATGAAGCCTATGACTGGGAAGGAATGTCAAACTATATATAATCTTTTTGTCTGCATTTGTGTTGGGCTCCCTTCTATGGACCTGTAAGGGTCTAGATTACCATAGGCTGCATCTGCTATCCCTATGTGTGTACAAAAATCTTAACTGTTAAGTTAACTGTGGTTACAGGCCTATGCAGATTTAGTCATAACATGAATCATATTTTCTTTTGTTCTGCATTGCAAATTCATGGGCAAAATGTAATGTACATATATATATATAAATATATATTCAAATCCCTCTTTACAGTCACAATAGACTGTAACGTTACAAGGCCAAGCCGACAGGAACCCTAGGCAGCCCTGTCACATCCACCATTGCAACAAAGATTGTGTGAAAATCCATGGAAGAGCATCGCTTGGTAAACATCAAGTGGGTAATGAGGGATAAGAGCCCATACTAGGAGTAAACTACAGAAGAGGTATGTGCCTAGTGAACCCTAGGAATGTGTCTCTTCTGTCTACCCTTAGCTCTGACCCTAGACTGTAAGCTCTCCAGGGCAGGAACATTATCCCTATTGTGCAAGTACTTAAAGTAATGAAACTCAGACAACTTTGCTTATAACTGAGACCTGCTATACCCTTGATCAGTTGAGGCACATTTCTTTGGACTTTCTCTTTTATTAATATTCATTTTAAGAACTGGAGATAATAGTGGAAGGAATAGACCTAAATCTAAACATGCTATATACTATGTTCTAAGAAAAGTATTTTCTGTGGATATACACAGATAAAGGCAGTCAGTCCAGCAGCTGCTGTTCTTATTAAAATTCTATAAAGCTCTGCCATACATGCCCTGCCCATGACAGCCCTACTAGACATGTATGCAGTCACCATACACTGTGGCAGGCATTCTTCCATAACGGTCTACCATACACTGCTCCAAAAGATGTCTACTGTTCATGTAAGCAGCCTGCCAGACCAAACATACCAAACATATAGACAGCCAACTCAAGCAATGCCCTTTATTCTTTCACCTATTCAGCAGATTTCTAAAAATTAGCTGTACTCATAATGCCTAAAATATAAATCTTTTTTATACCCATGCAAAGCCATGCCTTACAATGATTAATACACATCTTTCAACAAACAAGACTGCAAAGCGCTTCAAGCCTGCCAGAAATAGGCAAAACACAGAGCTGTCCTACTAGAATACGCAGTGATTTCCATGTAGACGTCCTGTTTAGAGCTGACATTTCAAAAAGGACATCCCCCCTCCTAGTACATTAAATGGCCAGTAATTATGCAGTGAGACGGTTTCTCCAGATAAACGAGTGCCTTATTAAAACATTACTCCAATGTTCACCTTCCAAGGTGACCCCCGATAGCTCTAATTAACTCCTCCACCTCCTGACTTCTGTCCCCTCAGCTTGTGCTGCCATCATCCATCAACCTGCTAAGAGCAAGCTCAAATTATGTGTTGCCGTTCTGCAAGTATAACTCTTTAGCTACCAGAAAAAGTCTAATTTTAGACACATATGGAGTTATTCTGCAAATTCTTACTGCCTTAAATAACCATCTCTCTAACTCATTGTATTGTTCCATATAATACATCCTCCTATTGAACAATATAAATTTTCCGTGTAACTCTTCCTATACAACTCCTACAATGCTTCTTGAGTTATCTTGGGCCTTGTTTCCAGGTACTTTATAAATATAAACCATAATGTCATTCCCACCTTCACTTACTATGGGTAATCAGCTTTCCTCTATTCTGCTTTCCTAAAGCTTCCACTTATTCCCTGTATAACCCAGAACTTTATAGGTTTCACTCTGCCTGGAATATTCTGTTAAAATTGCTGCATAATGCTAATATTATATTCATATAACTGCCAATGCTTCATATTTCCCTTTATATCCTCTGTTATTATGGATCATTCCCAAATACAATACTTTCCGCTGCACAGCCCAGAGCCACTGCAATCTAGTCAATATTCATAAGGCTTTATACAATTCAAACTCCTAGACTGTTTGGCTCTTATTAGATCTCGGCAGTAAGAGATATGGATTTGGCTTCTCTAGGGCAAGGCTGGGAGTCCTAATAACTGGCATCAGTAATTACATAATGGAGTTGTTTACTGTTCAGCACAGTTTGCAAGAAAAGATTTTTAATTACCTATGGTGGCCCGATGCTCTATCCTACATAAAGCACATCCTACCCATTTTACACATATTTGTGTTTTCCTTCACAGCCAATATAATGCAATGAGATCATTGTTTGGTTTTGCATGTCAGTGATTCCCATAGTATGGTGGTCTCTCTCCACAATGAGTCTCAAAGAGGTGGCCCATTCAGTTAGGCAGAAATGTGGAGTTTAATTCTTTTTTACTGCCTCAGGATACTCCTGAATAGTGATGGGCGAATTTATTCGGCAGATGCGAATTCACGGCAAATTCCAGCGATTCGCCGCCAGTGAATAAATTTGCGAAATGCTAGCAAAAATTTGGCTGCTGAAAATTCGCTGGTGTAAAAAAAACGAGACGCGTCAAAAATGTGATGCGACTCGTTTCACGAATTTTTTGCCGATTCGGGAATTTCGCTGGAAATTCGAGAATTTTTCGGCGAAGCGAAACGTGATAGATTCGCCCATCACTACTCCTGAAGCTATAGGATAGTGGCCAGACAACATGTTGAACCCAAGTCTGAAGGCCACTGATGTAACTTTAAAAAAAAAAAATGGTGCTCTGACATTTATTAGTAATACACAATAAATATTAAATTGTTCATTTATGATGATAATCATAACATTACTCTTAACTGCCTACATGCATGATCCCTGCCATACAGAGAGCAGGGAAAAGGTCAACCTTATATTACAATCTCTCCATCTACCCAAACACTGGAAAGGTTGTACTCAAACTCTGCCACTTCGGAAAGGATTTTGAGTGAGAAGACCGTCTCCACATTTGCATGAAAAAATAAGGAATCCATTGATATGATTGGGAGATAGTTTTGTTCCTATAATGTCAATTTTAAGGAGTCTCCTAAAGGCTAGGGTTGACCCACTGGGTTTAAGGGGGTCATTTCCTTCCCAGAATTCCTCATTCAAAAACAATTTCATGTGGATCTCTTTTCCTGGCTGTACAGATCCACGAAAACCATGCACTGCAATGAAGATCTACATTATAATTTATAGCTGGTATGTACTGTAGTTGGGATCTATCCCAACTATCAGCTTACAGGGACTGTGGAAGATGGCTACCATGCAACTCTGCTGGAAGAATCTGCGGCTAGGGGTAAGTATGGAGTATGTGGCATCTCCCCAGGGGAGTAGTTAGCCTGGGGGGAGGATGGAGTGGGGTCTACCTAGGGTGGGTGGGGTTTTTTCCCCCACAGGTTGAATTTTCTACTAGAAAATCATGTAAACATTAAATAAACCCTAGAAGCTGGTTTTGCTTCCACTTAGGATTAATTACTTCTTACTATGGATCAAGTACGAGGACATAATCTTTTAAAATTTTGATTTTATTATAATGGAGTTTATGGGAGAGGAGTCTATGGGAGAGGACCATTCCGTAATTAGGAGCTTTCTGGATAATGGGTTTCTTGCTAGCGGATTCTGTACCTGTACTAAATAAACTGTTGTTATACACTGTAAGTACGTATGCATCAAGGATATCCAGCCTGTCACCCATAGTTTTGTCTGCACAAAAGCTCAGTACCTAATACTAGTCGTACTTTAGCTCCACCAAGGCAAGCAGCGTGGGAGCTCTAACTAAGAGTCATAAAAGCCAATGTGGATGGATGGACATTTTATAGGCAATAAGTTTCGCCCAAATACATTTAACTATCTGAGATTAAATGTAAGATGTTACTTATAAATAAGGTACATTGTAACAGTTTCTAAAGCATCGACCCTACCTTCATTTACACTCGTTTGCACACTCGCAAATAAACGCGCTAGTACATCGCCACCAAGCCATTATACCCTGACACAAATATTAATAGATCCATAAGCCATAGATTTTAAGCTTGTGTATATTCAGCAATCTAATTGTATCAGTGGGCAGATACATTTTTCGGTGGATGGTGAGGGAAATAAATCTATTACAAAAGCAATTTTCAGCTGGTATAAACTGTATCCATCACAGGCCCACATTTCCTATCTGTGTGTGTGGAGCTATAAAGAGAGCATTTGGAAATCATAATACAGGCATTATTCTCACCTACTTATCCATCCTCGTTTAATCAGTGAGAATGATCCCTCTTCTGTGAGAGCATTTACAGGCAAAAACAAAATCCCTGCACCTTCTGCTCAATATATTCTTCAATATATTCTTCTCAACCTTTGACTGCAGGTGAACGGGTGCTGCTAGCAATCAATTAGATGCAATGCATTTTTAATTAAAGTCTATGACTGAAGCCTGGCCTCAGCAAACCTTTTGTGTCATATTTGACAGCTCCTACAGGGCTGCTATTGTCCCTCCCAATAACTGTGCCCTTTCGTACACTGTCACTGTCAGCAGGGGGTGGTAGAGAGTACAGTGCTTTTTTCAATTATTGCATTAATTTGTAATGAACTGGCCACGAGATCAAAGTAATGCAAAACTGTGTTCCAACTAAATAGTCTGGTGTGGCACCTATACCCACTTATTTGTATGGAAACACATTGGAAATAGCAGATGGTCGGATATTTACCAGCGGTCACATAGATACAACTTTTTGCATTCCAACACCATGTAAGCTGAGTCCGATGGGTACTGGGATATGTAAACCTGCGACGGCTGGAGTGTCAAAGGTAGCATTTCTTTTCCACAATCAGTCTGTAATAAAGAGTGCGAATTTTCACTGGCGTTTTGCAAATTTATTTGTATATAATTAATTTGCCTACTACTCGTGGATTATAAAGGATAATGTACCCCCTACAGTGTTGGACTGGCCCACCAGGATACCAGGAAAAGTCCCAGTGGGCCCTCATGCTGATAATTTGGCCAAGTTCATGGTCATTCCCTATTTCTAGAGGCTAAATAGATGTAATAATAGATTATAGCATGTAAAGCAAATACACTAGGAGAATAGATGTTGAATGGGTAGAGGAAGCATAATAGTGCTGAGAGTGGGCCCCTGGTGTAAGGTTTTTGGGTGGGCCCATGGTGTCCCAGTCCAACACTGACCCCCTACAGTGGCGGAACTACCAGGGGAGCAGGGGGTGCGACTGGGCCTGGGCCACAACCCATCAGGGGCCCCCGGCAGCCCACTCACTGCTGATTTCCAGCCGCAGCGGTCGATTTCTGGGCACATTATCTGATACAAAGGGGGGGCAGCTGCATGTCCCGCACCAGGACCCGCCCCCTCCAGTTACCTTACTGACCCCCTATAGTAAATGATAAGGATATTAGAAGTCACTGAGGAGTTTTGTGACCATATAAAGACACAAGACTGCAGGCTGAGTTATACAGGGAACTCTGAGTACTGTAAATTATAAGGACATTAGAATAGAAGTTACAGTTTTTGTTTGGTTAAGCCAAGCATTGCTGTGAATATCTGACTACTGGTAGCCCTTTTTTTTCTAGAAGTGTGAGTCTGGCTGATGTTTTATATTAATTTGAAAGATCCTGCAAAACTATAGCATCATATAAACACGAGCAATAGATATGTGTGTAGAAAAATAATATATTTAGCATTTATAACAAAACTGTGAATGTGAATACTTAAAACAGACAATATTTTGACTTTATATGACTGAAAGCAGCAAAAATGGAATGACTGGTTTGCATTTTTCTCTATACGATCATATTGATGGCATTGGTACTGCATATTGTGTCTTTCTAAACTAATAAGCTAATATTCCCAGCATGTTGCTGTGCATATTCCCTTTTGCCAAGAAAGATGGGAAATGGTGAAACACACACAACAAGCTCTTTGATTGCAGCTTTAAGTGGATCATTTAGGCTGCCTTTTTGCAGCACTAGTGGGTGACTTCGAAATCTGCAATGTTTTAAAAAAAAAAATCCTAGTTGGCAAGAGTAAGATGATAGATCTTTAACCCCTTTCCCAATCAGACATTCAGTTTGTGCATTCTGACAATAATTTCAAAGAAGCGACAATTTCTTAAACAGCCGCAAAGAATTTAACTTTGACTGCCAAGAACACAATCCTTCTTGTTTCCCTTTAAAAAGGAAATATGCCCCACTCTGACTGTAGTATTGTTTAAACGCTGGTATAAATGCTTCCCCATGACACAACCTGCTCTGCACACAGCTTACTCTACATGCAAATGGTATGCCTAATTTATTCATTAGTGCCAATTACTCTCCATGGTTGGCACCTGTCCAGTGTCCTATCAGGGCAGAACATAAGTCTTTTGTAAGGCTGGTTAAAATGATACTAAAGCAAGTTGCAGCTGGCTGCAAATGCCATATTTTTAGGTATTTTTAACCTATTAATGTGCAAAGAGAGGAGCTGACTAAACATAATACAAAGAAAAACTTGAAACCACAGTAGTAGAATTAAAGATCTGTGCAAACGGGTGGAAAAAAAATTGGCATTTATCAGTACGCGGCCCAGTACAATTAAAGTGGTACTAAAGACCAAATCCTGAATATACTTGTTTTTAAGTCACGGGGCTGCTGTACATATAGTGCTTTGAGATACAGCATCCATATGACACCAAACATATAACCAATTCAATCTGCTACCATTCACTTATATGCTCCAATTTCTTGGCTGTACTCCCTTCCGGGGCCATTATCAGGGGAGCCCAGGCCTAAAGGGGGACCCAGCTGTGCTCCTCTTTTCAAAACAAAGTCGTGCTGCACCGATGAAGTCCTGAATAGTCAAAGTCCTGAAGAACCGAAGTCCTGAAGAGCCAAAGTCCCAAAAAGCTGAATCATGAAGAGCCAAAGTAAGAAGAGCCCTTAATGGAGCTGAAGCCACAAAAAGACCCACAGTTGAAGTCCTGAATCTGCAAAAAGACCCAAAGCCACAAAAGGAACCAAAGTTGAAGTCCTGAAGCTGTGAAAAGACCCAAAGCTACGAATGGAGCTGAAGTTAAAGTCCTGAAGCCACAAAAAGAACCCAAGCCACAAAAGGAGTCAAATCTGAAGACCGAAAACCACAAGTTCAGTTCTACTGAACACCAATTTGTTTTTTTTATTTTTATTTTATTAAAACCCTGGACACCAATGTATTATTTTACTCTATAGGCCCCTTGTTGTGTTTGGTAGCCGAGGATGAGGAGGGTATAACAGTGC
>CM044448.1:29557396-29567449 GCA_024363595.1 Xenopus borealis
CATTTTTCAAAGCCAATTAATGCATCGATGTATGTAAATATTTATGACCACGTTAACTTTCAATGTGGTGTTAGTTCACAGCAGAACACAGCAGCCCTGTTGAGCAGTAGTACCCATCCAAATTGTTAATCTATGAGGCAAATCACATGTAGAAATTAAGACTTTGGTGTCAAGACCACTGACCGTATTAGGAAGCTAGGAGGAAGCTTATTCTGGGGAATAGACAGGACAGACACAACTGATACTGGTAAAAAGCTTCTGTTCTTTATTTAACAGCACAGTCAGGAGCAGATAAACTTCTGAGAAGGTCCTGAGTAGTGATGGGCGAATTTATTCGGCAGGCGCGAAACGCCAGAGAAAATTCACTGGTGTAAAAATCGCGCGCCGAAAATGACGTGTCAAAAAACGTGCCGTCACTCGTTTCGCAAATTTTTCGCGAATTTCGCAAGACATGTAACAAGTAACATAGCCAAATAAGCAAGGAAACAAACTAGCCTGTGGTGACACTGATTGCAAGCAGGGTAGAAGAGGCTAGGCTAGGTGCAAGGGAAGAAAGAGTTAGACTAAATTCAGACAAAAGATAAAGGCAGGCATAAGTTAATGCAAGCAGACCTATAATCAGGTGAAAGGCAGCAGTGACTACTGCCCCCCCCCCCCCCAACCACATACTACACCTTTTCCATCTCTTGTGAGCCATAAATGGCAAGACTCTTTGCCCTTAGCTCTGGGTTCCTAAGAAGCCAATATACCCCAGTTACTGATCAGGCTGTCAATGACAAGTTGATTGTAGCATTAAGGCAGACCAGAGTGTGTTGTAGATTGAGGAAGGAACAACTAGATCCTGGCTAGACTCTATGTCAATCCTAGGCTGTGAAATTCTAATGTGGTGCTACCAGTTTCATAGTCCAGCCATCCCTGTGGCACATAGGGCTTTTAGTGGAGACGGTATAGATCTCTCATTCAGGACAATTAAAAAAATGAGGGAGAAAATGTTCCTATGCCTAGTGATCCACAGCCACAAATCAGTTGATTCCATTAACAATTATTCAGTAAATGCTACTGCTGGTTGCTATGAGTTACTACACCATTAGAATACACTTTTTATTATATTAGTCCCTCAGTGGATAAAACAAGAACGCCCTTGGCTGGGGGAAATGTAATAACATTTGCAAAGAGAAGAATTTGCTCACAAATAAGAATACAAATGTGCATGTCACAATTTAATATTCTTCACTAGGCTTTTATTGCATTGTGGATCTTAATTGCAAACTTTTAGAGCCAAAGCAACAACTTTGTCATTAAGAAGTTTTATTACATATACAGAGCACTATCGCATCGGAAACTATGAAATTCCGATCACCATCCTATTGTCTCATGAGTGTCAAAGGGTTCACAAAATATTTGCAAAGGGAGGATCGTTTGCAATGGAAACATTTATTCGCAGGGCAAAAATGCTTCTATTAGTGACCAATAATGTATTCCCCACCTTATAACTTTTTGTTCCAACAACAAACCCAATGAATTAGGCTGGATATATAGTAATTATTGGTGAAATCAAGTATGAGCATTGCCTTTTTGTTAAAAGCCTAATGGGTGCATTTTGTTTGCTTGGGTACAGCATTGGTTTACACTAGGGATGCACCGAATCCAGGATTCGTTTTGGGATTCTGCCTTTTTCCACAGGATTCGTCCGAATCAAGCACATCCTAATTTGCATATGTTATTTGCATATTTGCATATGGTCGGGTAGGGAAATCATGTGACTTTATGTCATAAAACATTTAAGTAAAATTAGAAAAAATTAGAATTAGAATTCGGATTTGGTTTGGTATTCGGCCAAATCTTTCCAAAGGATTCGGTGCATCCATAGTTTAAACTGTTTGACTGTGCTCATCAGTAGGTTGGCAAGCTATTGATGGTTTTCTTGTGTCTAAAATATTTCCTAATCAGACTGATTACTGACAAGAAAAAAATTATCTGTCCCCGATATCCTGAAAATTTGGATTTTCTGTTCCACAATAAATGAAAAAGGATAACTGAATTATATGCAGATCCTGTGTGAGTATTTTATAGCATGCATATACATGTAGACATGTATAGATAGATAGATAGAGAGATAGATAGATAGATAGATAGATAGATAGATAGTAGATAGATAGATGGTAGATAGATAGATGGTAGATAGATAGATAGATAGATAGATAGATAGATAGATAGATGGTAGATAGATAGATGGTAGATAGATAGATTTTTTTGGTTGTGTGCTCGACATGGTCATACAAAAATGATAAAGGTTGTTCAGGTTTCTGAGGCATCACTTCACATAGGTGCTCTGTGTAATAGAAAACCTAGGTCCATCTACATACTGCTAATATAACATCATATTACCTTTTAATCCTTACCAATAATGTATGCCCAAAAGCCACTCTATCCTACATAACCATTTTCTATGACAGCCTGGGAATCCATATGGGACAACACTAAAAACATGGTGACGTGTAAGACAAAAAGAAATGTATACCCCTACAAATCTGTACAAACCTTTTTCCAAATTGTTCCTCTACCTGCCGGAGACCTTGTAATGCACAAATCGTTCTACTTTACATATTCTGAAATTGTCCAATAATTCAGTCTATATGGGCTGAAGTATCTACACCTTTGTGATTATCCTTGTCAGCACAATCAGTCAGCCTCTGCTCAGTGATTAATTCAATGCTAAAAATAGGCAAGGAGGTTCCCTGTTGAAATTTGGATGTAAGGACAGTTTTGCCATGTGCTGTCTTCTGATGCTTCAGCTGACATTCTCATCTTAGATGTCTTTCCAGGTTCCAGTTGTGCCTGAAAACATCTTGCTGTGAAAACCCTTTGTTAGCCAGCAGTTTGTTCATGCTTTTAAGGCAGGTTATGACGTATCACAAAATACACATTTTCAATAAAAATGTGATGCTTGTGTAAGAGGTCCATGGATCTAGCATTGCTTTAGATTTTGCAAATCTACAACCTACCGACTCCACTGTAGATCTTATACTGTATCGTCCCAGGAGAGGTTACTTCCTGTTACTATTAAAAGGTGAAAATCATAAGTGTTATTTAAAATGGCATTTCACAATTTAAAAGAGATATTGATACCAGAAAATAACTTTTTTATATCTATCATGACATTGTCTGTGCATGCTATTTATAATTTTGCCATAAAAGTATTTGCCTGGTGTTTTATATAACCTTTCTTACCCCTATGTTCCTCTATGAGGGGGCTGCCTTATATGTGCAGCAGTAGTCTGTTAGCATTAGAAACTGGCAGGTTAAAGGGCAAGGAAAGGCAAAGAAATAAAATCCCATTTTTACTTTCTTTAATGAAAAATAAATCTATCTCCAATGTATTTTAATTAAAAAATGTGTACCGTTTTTATAAGAAACCTGACTGTATGCAGTGAAATTCTCCCTTCATTTAGTGCTGTGGATAGGAATTGTCAGACGTTCCCTAACTTCCGGCAGGGAAACAATCATACTTGTGAACAGCAGGGGGAGCCTCTGCCTTATTTACCAGCCATGCAAAACTCAAGCAGCTTTGTTTTTTCTTCATTTATGACGATCCCTAAGAAGCCCAGACCACACTGTGCATGTGTATGTAGTCTAGTCTTGCAAAGATGTATAACAAAGTTACAAGATGACAGCCCCCTGTGGCCAACTTTGAAAGTATAAATCATTTGTTTGATTAGGTTTGTGGTGCAGTAAGTTCATGTTTATGTTTAGTATACAAAATACAGCATTTCTAGCCTTATTCTATTTTACACTTTCCTTGCCCTTTAAGAAGGGACAGTCAGGTTGGCAAAACAATCAGGTTTAGGTGTCTAGGAACTTCAAGTAACAATTATAGATATGGCATCCATTATCTGAAAACCAGTTATCCAGAAAGCTCTGAATTATGGAAAAGCCAACTCATATAGACTCCATTTTATCCAAATAACCCAAATCTTTTAAAATGATTTCTTTTTTTCTGTGTAATAAAACAGAAGCTTGTACTTGATCGAAATTCAAATAGAATTAATCCTTATTGAAGGCAAAATAAGCCTATTGGGTTTATTTAGGGCTTTATCTACTAAAACTCAAAATTTTCTCATTATTTTGTTAAAACAAATTTGACCAAACTCACATTCACAATTTAGCCTTACTCATCAATGACATTTTGAATTGTATGAAATTTTTCAGATTTGATGCCTAAAAACGGTGAACTTTTCAGATTATCGTCCAAAAACCACAAATTCTTCAGATTATTGTATGAAACCCAGGATAAATCATGATATCTTCCAATTGTTAAAGGGACATCTGCCATTGACATTGACATTTAGTTTTTTTCCCACAAAAAAATTTTTTCCACTTTAGAATCCCAGAAAAATTTGGATTTTGGTAAATAACCCCTTAACGTTTACATAATTTTATAGTAGATTTAAGGTAAGAAGATCCAAATTACTTAAAGATCCATTATCTGGAAAACCCTAGGTTCTGAGTATTCTGGATAACAGGTTCCAAACTAGGGTTGCCACCCTTTCTGTTAAGGAAAAACGGGCAGGGGGATGGGCGAATGGCATCAGTGCCGATCAGCGATTGGATTATCTCCATGTCATTAACTTCAATGTTCAATTTGGATTTCCTAATTTGGACAGGCTGTTTCCACCTGGACAGCCCTTCCATAAGCTGGGCCGTCTAGATAGGTGGCAACCCTATCCCATACCTGTATTATCAATACTATCAGCATGACCTACGGGTAACTTTTGAAATAGATTAATATTTTTTTTTTTTTGTCATTATCCCTTTAACCTACCTGCTGAGTTCTAAAGGCTCAGCCATCCACCTCCTAGGATCAGTTCCTCCAAGATCCAAAGTGTACCAATGGAAGTAGTATGGTAAAGCTCAGTTCTTCCTATTCCCAGAATGTACTAATGGCAGTAGTATGGTTGAGGGTTCCGTCCCTCCAAGCCCAAAGTGTATTAATGGCAATGTGCTTGAGCTCAGTACCTCAAGGCCCATACTTTAAATATAGCATAGTGTGTGGTACTCCTTAATAATGAGATTTTGGGTTTTGCTACAACTTATTTATTAGTTAGTTTATAAGTACAGTGCAGGAAAGAAGCATGGCTCTCTGGCTGTACAGCTTAGGGGCAGATTTACTAAATTCACATGATGAATTTGAAGTTCGATCGAATTTGTATTACATTTGAATTTGAATCTTCGAATATGCAAATTAGGCAAATTCAACCATCGAAGATTTGAGTATTCGAAATAACATTTTATTCGAATATTCGATGGTCGAATAACTTTCCCTTTAAATTTTCATTCGACCACCTACTTCGCCAGATCAAAGCTACTGAATTGGGCATCATTATCTTTGATCGAATATAAAAAATTCGATCAATCGCTTAAAATCGTTCGAATATTCGATTCGAATTCGATTTGAGCTGGTCCCATCTATGGGGTAGATTCATCAAAGAGTGAAGTTCCGCCACTAGAGGGAAATTCCACAGCTCTCAATTCATTTCTATGGGTTTTTAAAGGCGTATTCATCAAAGGGTGAACTTTCACTTCACCCATTGATGAATACGCCTTGCAAAATCCCATAGAAATTAATTGAGAGCTGTGGAATTTCCCTCTAGTGGCAGAACTTCACTCTTTGATGAATCTGCCCCTATGTGCTTCATTTTTTTATAACAAAACTTTATTAAGATCAACAATTATCAACACATCCTTCCCTTTTTAACATTTTAACATAAACAACAAACCATTAACAATATCAACAGATGCATCACAAGATGGAATAGGTGCAGTTCTACTATAGCAATATGGTAAGGAATGGAAGCCAGTTGCATATGCAACCCATTCACACACAGCACAAATATGCACAAATAGAAAAAGAGACTCTTGGTATTGCTTTTGGATGTGAAGCATTACACAACTTTGTGTATGGGACAAAATTTATAGGTGAAACAGATCAGAAGCCACTACTTACCAGCACACAGAAAGAACTATGGAACGCTCCTCCATGGATTCAACGCGTGCTATTGCAGAAATATGAGTGCAGTAGAATATATACCAGGCAGGTTCCTTCTAGCTGCAGAGACATTATCAAGGACATGGAATGAGGACATTGTTGCATCAAACAGTGAAAAGGAATCAATTGTGGAAATACATATTAATAGTGTTATGGCTAGGAAAGCAGTATCAGAAGAAATGTGGAAGAAATTTAAAACAAGCACTGCCTGTGAATATCTTCCAAAGTCATATTGTCAATATTATTATGAACTCTCTACATTGGATGGATTATTGCTCAAAGGATCTCAAATTGGATGTACCGAATCCACTATTTTGTCTTCGGCCAAACCCCTGAATCCTTCCCGAAAGATTCGGCCGAATACCTAACCGAATCCGAACCCTAATTTGCAAATGCAAATTATGGGTGGGAAGGGGAAATATTTTTTACTTCCTTGTTTTGTGCCAAAAAGTCACATGATTTCCCTCTCTGGCCCTAATTTGCATATGCAAATTAGAATTCGGTTCGGCCAGGCAGAAGGATTCAGCCGAATCCGAATCCTGCTGAAAAAGGCAGAATCCTGGCCAAATCCCGAACCGAATCCTGTATTCGGTGCATCCCTACTTAATACACAATTCTGCAGATATAGAATACCAAGAGAATTAAGAACAGATAATGGTTCTCAGTTTATAGGAAAAGACTTTGTAAGATTCACAGAAGATTTTGGATTCAAGCATGTCACTTCAAGCCCAAGATTTCTGCAGAGTAATGTCATAAAGATTTTAAAACAGATGTTGAAAAAAGCTGTTCATTCAGGTCATGACCCAGGAGTGCCACTCTTAATTTACAGAGCAACAGCCCTGGAAGAGGCAAATCTCCAGCAGAGTTATTCTTTGCAAGACAAATACAGACAAAATCACCTGCATTGTTACAACAATGAATACCCTATATAAATGGTACAAACAACAGAAACAAAAGATGTGTCAGAGACAAAAGAAAAATTATGATAAAAGTACAAAAACACTTGAACATTTACACATTGGAGATGAGGTCAGAATTTGGAATGGATCTACCTTGTATGAAAAAGCACAGCTAGTCTCATCTAGTTCTTATGAGGTTTAAACAAGTGATGGAACTTTTCTAAGGCAAAATAGAAGGAATTTATATAAAATCCAGAAAAAAACAAGTGTGACTCAATCTAATGGCCAGCATTGTAATCAGTCAGAGGAGCCGCAGGACCAGGATTTGATTCACACGGAGCGGCATCTACCAGTGTATGCTTACTGGCCAGAGGACAATCAAGGAAAAGATGCCACTGGAAATAGTCAGTTGTCAGTAGATAACAGTGAGGACAACCAGATGGACACATCAGAATCTTTTCTGAGAGATACTGCTATGCCCCAGTTACAACACAAAATACAACTGACAATAACCAGGTGCAAACACTTACTTATAATGTGCAAACATGTTATGGCCGTGTTATCAAAAAAAACATCAAGACTAGTTGAACAGTGTTAAAGTGACATGGTCAGTTGTTAGAGTAATATAATTATAGCAGGTAACCTGTACTAAGTGGCAACTATTACTGGTTTGTTGTTATTAGTACCATTGATTTTAAAAAGGGAAGGATGTGGTTATAATTGTTGATGTTAACAATATAACAATGTAGTATGCTTGAGCTCAGTACACATGGGGGCAGATCTATCAAATTCACATGAAGGATTCGAAGTTCGATTGAATGTTTTTGGAAGAGCACTTTGACCAGTGAATTTTGAAAATTCGATCGAATCCAATGATTGGAATAATTCGAATAGAAATCTATTCGAATATTCAACTATTCGACAGTCGAATTTTTATTCGACTGCCTAGTTCGCCAGATTAAAGCTACCGAATAGGCTTTCATTATTTTAGATCGAATAAAAAAATTCGCTTAAATGGATAAAATCGTTCGATTCGAACAACTTTATCGTTTGATCGCATTTTCGCTGTTCGATCGTTCAGCCAATTGAATAGCGGAATATCGAATTGAAAGGATTTTCATTCTCACACTATTCCCGTGGTCAGTTTTGAGGGTTTTTTAACCCTCGAATTCGACAATTAGTAAATCTGCCCCATGGTGTACAAATAGCAGTAGTATGGTTGAGCTCAGTATCTCCAGGCCCATGGTGTACAAATAGCAGTAGTATGGTTGAGCTCAGTATCTCCAGGCCCATGGTGTACAAATAGCAGTAGTATGGTTGAACTCAGTATCTCCAGGCCCATGGTGTACAAATAGCAGTAGTATGGTTGAACTCAGTATCTCCAGGCCCATGGTGTACAAATAGCAGTAGTATGGTTGAACTCAGTATCTCCAGGCCCATGGTGTACAAATGGCAGTAGTATGGTTGAGCTCAGTATCTCCAGGCGCATAGTGTACAAATAGCAGTAGTATGGTTGAACTCAGTATCTCCAGGCCCATGGTGTACAAATAGCAGTAGTATGGTTGAACTCAGTATCTCCGGCCGCATAGTGTACATATAGCAGTAGTATGGTTGGACTCAGTATCTCCAGGCCCATAATGTACTAATAGCAGTAGTGTGGTTGAGCTCAGTATCTCCAGGCCCATAATATACAAATAGCAGTAGTTTGGTTGAGCTCAGTCTATTCTAGGGCCAAAAAGGCATTTTGGGCCTAGAATAATACCCCAAGTGTATTAATGGCTGTTTAAGAATGCAATCCTCACTGTTTAAGAATGCAGTCCTTTGCAGCATCACATTATGCAAAATCCAGTTAATTTAACGTACAAACACAAGAAACATATAGTATGATAAATCGAGTAAAGCTCTGATATTTGTCAGTGAACATGAGGTACGGTTTTCTGCAAATTATGATTGTCTGTTATTAGCTTTTCTTCTTGTTATGTTCCTATCTCTATGAGGCGCACATTGTGAGGATAATATAGCTGCAAACATGCATCAATCTAGAGGATATACGCTTGTCTTGTCACCGAAGATTCATGGCATATCCATAAAACAAATAAACTCTGTAGACAAATACAGAACTGGAAGGGGAGATAAGAAGTCAGGCAGAAGAAGATAATTCCTAGATTATTTTATTACGGGTTGTATTCCATAAAAGGAAGATCACTGTTCACAATGCGGCCGTTAATCAGAATGTAGTATTAACCCAGCAACCTTTCTCTTGCTGAGATCTTCTAAACTTTCCTTTAGAAAATATAGGACAGAGAAGAGAGGAAAAGTTTCTCCAAAAAAAAAATTTATGTCAGTATGGTGGGAACTTTGTTGCCTGTGCAGAGATTGACCTTCTGTGCATGTCAAAACAGATGAAAATATCTTGCCATTAAAGTAGTAAATGGTAGTAAATAAATGGTAATAGTAAATGGCTACAAATATGTCATTCCACCTGGGAAAACACAGGACATTGCATAGGCAAGTTGTCATGGTCGGCACCCAAGACCAGAACAAATGGCAAGCACCCTGGTCTCGGCTCGTGCTTCACCAGTGGTGTGACCGCCTTTGCCTTCGGGAGGAGCCCTCAGCTACTCAGATGCCACCTGGACTTAAACGAGAGATACAGGGCAAGAGTTCTGGCCAGCAATGGGGAACAACTGTATTGCAAAGTCATTAAGGCCAAAAAAAAAAGGTCACGGTACAAACAGGAGTAAGCAGATTCATGGTCAAACAGGCTGAGTCGAGGCAGGCGGACAGCTAGGATAGCCAGGCAGGCAAAAAGTAAAATCGGGTAGTCAATCAGATGGAATGAGACAGAATCAGAGACCAATAAAGGCAGGAGTCAAACCAGGAAGTCAATCAGGAGGGTTCAGCAGAATCAAAGTCGTTTTCAGGCAAGGGTCAGGTTTCAGAGATCAGAGTAGTCAAATAGCCAGGCAGGGTTAAACACACGTGCAATAATAAAAACCCAAGTGTCCCTTTAAACATTTTTGTTATGTTTTGGTAGCCGAGGAGGAGGAGGGTATAACTGCTTTATTAACAGGTTCATGCAAACATTACACAACTGCCTTACTTCCT
>CM044448.1:29585599-29603068 GCA_024363595.1 Xenopus borealis
GTGAAACCATCCTGTCTGGATTTCCAAATTAGGAAATCCAGACAGGTCATTGAAAATAATGATCAGCCAATCAGTCCTGCCACCGTCACAGGTCACGGCCCAAATGTCACTGCCCTTGATGTTACTGGCCTGCCCAGCTTCCAGTGTTATCTGCCCCCTGCTTGTTTTAGGTCTCGGAAAAAGTGGCAACCCTAGCCCCATAGTGGTCTCAGTGGCATAACTAACAGGGGTGAAATCACACCTGGACTCGCACCCCCTTGGGGACAGCTGGAGACCCAATAAGTTTTTTGCAGGCAGAAAGGAAGGAGGAGGTTTTTGCCCATTTCGTATGGGGGGGGACAGGGGGCCCACCTTTGCCTAGATACTCTGCCACTTGCACCTATTAACAGATAATTGCCCCTACAATTTTTGAAGCCAATGCATTTGCAGACATACTCTTGCTTTTCATGTAACTTTAAGTTATTATTAACATGTTTTCATTTTACAAGTCAAGAAAAGAATGATGAGACAGTAATGTCACAATCATACGTTATTCAAACAAAGATAAGTAAAGAGTGTCTTGTGCACCACAATGTAATAATAATAAATTTAGAGGTTTATATATATATTTAAGCTTGCTTTAAAATACTGCATCATGTAGTTCAATGGTAGTTTTCCCTTTATCGTGCGATGTACTCATTGAAGTGGAGCAGAAAATCACAATCTTAAGCATATCAGGGACAGATAACTCTTTTATTTGTCAGTAAGTTACCAGTCAGATTAGGAAAGATATTAAACACATGAGAAGAACATCAATAGCTGCCCAACATACTGCTGAGCACAGCCAAATAATGTAGACCAATGGGAACCTGAGCCAAAAAGATTAAGAAAGGAAAAAAAAGCAATGTTTCATCTAGTAGCTGGCACGCTTCATAAAGACCTCTCTGGATGCCACTTCTGGGAAGCAGGTTGCCAGCCTTAGATTGAGATATCAAGTTGCTAAGAAGACGAATGAGAGGGAGGATTAGTCATGTACAAGCATAATAAAGGAAAACAGAACCAAAGTAGACACTATGCAGGCTGTAAGCTGGGTTTACATGCTTATTAATATTCTATTAATTTATTATTTATATAGTAAAGAATAAGGGAATAACTAATTGCATATTGCTGCTGCTGTCCATTCTTAAAGGAACAGTTTGGTGTAAAAATAAAAACTGGATAAATAGACAGGCTGTGCAAAATAAAAAATGCACTTCTATTATGGTTAGTTAGGCAAAAATGTAATGTATAAAGGCTGGAGTGACTGGATGTCTAACATAATAGCCAGAACACTACTTCCTGATTTTCAGCTCTCTAACTCTGAGTTAGTCAGTGACTTGACGGGGCTATAACTGTTCAGTGAGTTTGCCATTGATCCTCAGCATTCAGCTCACATTCAAAAGCAACAGTTATGGCCCGTGTGGACCCCCTCAAGTCAATGATTGGCTACTGCCTGGCACCAGGGTAACCAGTCAGTGGAAAACAAGAGAGCTGAAAAGCAGGAAGTTGGATTCTGGCTATTATGTTAGACATCCAGTCACTCCAGCCTGCCTTTATACATTACATTTGTGGATAACTAACTATATTGGATACATTTTTTATTTTGCACAGCCTATCTATTTACCCAGTTTTTATTTTTATACTGAACAATTCCTTTAACCTTTTTGGTGCCAGAGGAGGATCCCAATGCTAGCGCTTGAAAAGCACAATTGCACTTTCTGTGCTAGAAAAGCTGAATGTTTGCTTTGAAAGCAGGGCCGGAACTAGGGGTAGGCAGAGTAGGCACATGCCTAGGGCACAAGGCTTGGAGGGCACCAGGCACATACCTTACACTGCTGCCTACCCTTAGTTTGGAGTTCTGCTCCTTCAGTTCCACCTGTTTGTGAGCATGCGTGCGCACATGAGGGGAGGAGGGAGAGCGTACAAAAAGGGATTGAAGCGGCCAGTCAGTGTGCATGCTCCCACGCTTCCAGCACGCACGGTGGATGGGGCGCCACAGCTGGACGGGTTGCCTGGGGCGCCCAGCAGTCCTGGCCTGGCCCTGTTTGAAAGCTGTGTCTTAAAAGTACCAGGAGTGTTTTATTTTTGTTTTAAAGTTTCTCAACTTTCCTCATTGGCGCAGCTCCCCCTGATCACTTTATACGGACTATGTTAGAATCACAGGGCTATATGTCAAAACCTGGATCCCAAGGAACTTTATACACCAAGATGTTTAGGCAGTATGGTCAACAATCATATGTTTCCTTTCTAAGTATGGGCAGAATGTCTTGGGTACTTTGTTTTGTAAAATATTCACACAGTAGTATAACATGAACAAAACACCAATGGCACATCCAATGCTTTTAAACCAGTTGTGAGTTGTTTATTAGCTCATAATAGTCGCAAAGTTTCAGGCCTATACAAACCCCCTGTCAAGCTTAGGCCATTGCAGTTTTGTGACCTGAGGCACCTGATACCAAACAGGTAACACTGGAAACAGCACTCCATCCCTGTATTACAGTAGTATAACATGTCTGCTGGCAGAGAAACCATCCTTTCTTCAACTATTGAAAATACTCTTTATAAGAGTTTTCTAGGTCTAGATTCTGGAATGCCTGTTATAAATAACCTCAGCCTATAAAGTTCTCATTTGACACTTGCTGTTTCTGATGTCTATCACCACCCTTTCACCTCTAGCTACAAGAAAGAGATTTATAATGGGTGTTCAGTGGTAGGAAGATTTGTTATTGACTTGGGTTGCTGAAGCCAGAGGGCAAGGATTTACCTAAACAGAAATTACAGATTTTTAGCTATGCACTATTGCTTATCCTCTGCACAGATAGCTAAATAGCACTTTCCTTTTACTGGCCAACACTGAACTTAATAACTGTGTAACAGTCACAATGACAATCATGATGCTTCCTCTGTCATTCCAGTGTTGGACTGGGTATCCTAGGGGCCACTAGAGAACCTGGCATGAAGATAGAAACACAAATGACAAAAACATCCAATAAATTTAAATATCTTGGTGTGGTTAAAAATTACAATTCAAATTAAAAATACTTTTACTAAGGGCTAAACATTATCCTCCATTAGAAAATGTAAAAGTTAAGAGGAATTCAGATTTGCCTTGTCAATCAAATTCTACTACTTTTACGTCTCAGATAAACAAAACTTAGTGAAACAAATTTCCAAGCCTAAACTTTTACTCCTAAAATGAAGACTTGCATTGTGCAAATGACAGAAGACATTAGATTTAAGATTTGATTAAATAAAATATTAGATGACATCAACACAGCGAAGGACTTCATCTACAAAAGCGTATTGCTTCAAAACTCTCTAATGGCTAAATTCATAGACCAGGGAGCTTCAGGCTTGCACAACATTGGCATGGCACTCCATTCCTCCAGCATTCATCTTCTGGCCACCTGCCATCTCTTATTTGTATACTAACACCTACCTCCACTACTGTGACATTGTCAGGCTCGGGTATACAAAACGGGTATAGAGTAGGCTGAGACCATTCCATGGTCGAATGCTTATCGAATTTCAAGTAGGATCGAGGGAATTTTGGGGAATAATAGTAAATTTGCCCCTTATTGAAAAAGCAGCCAGCGGAGCACCAGAGCGAGTGTATAAAATAAAAAGTATATTAAACCTTTATATCTGGACCAACACAATTCTGATAGCCTCTAGTGTTAGCAAACCCCCCTCTTTTAGAGTCACACTATAGCTGTTAATGAATACTTGAATTGGTTGAAACAATGTTTTTGCATCTTTGTATTTTGCAAATGTTTCTTATTTTTGGTATTTAGGGGTCCGTCTGCTAAAGTGCGGTAAAAATTTGCGCACAAAATGTAGACAAATTTAACGCAGAATATGTTTTCTCAAGTTTATTAACCTGTGGTAAATATAAATTTGCTAATTTTCTTGCGCAAGAACATGTATTCGCCAGTTATCGCATCCACTGAAAATAACGATACGTACATATTAACGCATGGTTTACTAAACAGCGAAATGTGTGAAAGACAAAATTAACGTCAGAATATTCACATCATTTTACCGCCATCTATATAGTGGCGTTAACTTATTTTTTGGCCAGAAAATTCTCAATGGGAGTTTAATTCACATTAAACTGTGCATTTAAATGATACAAAGAGATAACTTGTATGATTTCTTGTTCATAGGATTCTATTGGCAGAAGTGTTTGTGACTGGATGGATGAAGTATGGGTTTATATGATACGTACATGTTTGATTAGCGTCACTCTGGTAATGTTGTTGGATGGTATAATCATCAGTCAATAAATTTTATGAGTTTTGAAGATGCATTTCTGTCCATAAATGTCATAAATGACAGTAAAAATTGCCATAATTAACGCCATTATTAACGCATAAAACAAGACTATTTTCTAGAATAAATATATGCCAACGTAAATTGTTGCCAGAGAATTCGCAACTCGCTAAAATTACCGCTAACGTAAACTGGTTCGCTAACGTAGTTACCGCAAGTGATCGCAATGACTTCTGAGCACATCGCTGTTTAGTTAACTTAGTCGCTGTGAATATTCTGGCGGAAAAATATTCTCAGCGATAACATGCGGAAACTTATGGTCAAATTTACCGCACTTTAGTAAATGGACCCCTTAGTTACTTACCTAGAATAACTCTGAATCAGTTGTTATGTAACCATTTGCTATATTGTTAAACACTATCTAATTATGTTATCTTGGATCCAAGGATGCGAATTAGTGCAATGGCTAATGTTTTTATGGTGGTTATGGGTATTTAAAGGAGATAATGGAATCAGATATGTGCTTCTTTTTTATAGGTTTTGAATTATTTGCCTTTATTGTTGCTACTTTTTTTTACTCACCTTTCTATTCAGGCCATCTCCTTTTTATATTACAGTCTCTTATTCAAGTCAACAGGTGGTTACTAGGGGAATTTGGGCCCTTGCAACCAGATAGCTGAGTCTGGAGAGCTGCTGAATAAAAAGCTAAATAACTCATAAACCACAAATAATAAAAAATTAAAACCATGTGCAAAATTGTCTCAGAACACCCCTCTCTACATACAAGTTAGTGGCTGATTTACTAAGTGGCAGATTTATGAAATCCGTGTGAATGATTCGAAATACGATCGAATTTTCAAAAAAGATTTGAATTTGAATTTCGAATATGCAAATTAGGTGACTTCGACCAGTGAATTTTTAAAATTCGATCGATTCGAATGATTCGAAAAATTCAAATAAAAATCTATTTGAATATTCGACTATCGAATTACTTCCCCTTTAATTTCTTTATTCGACTGCCTAGTTTGCCAGTTTCAACCCACCGAAGTGCCTTTGGGGAATTTTGATCGAATTATAAAATTTTGATCCAATGGTTAAAATCGTTCGAAACGATCGATTAGAACGATTTGATCGAATTACAAAAATTAGATCGTTTGAACCAATCGAATTGTGGTAAAATCCTTCGAATTTGATTGAAATTTTTTTCAAATCGAAATTCGATCAATAGTAAATATGCCCCTAAGGGTCGAATAAGGTGGAAGTGAAAATTCGGAAGTCATTTTGGGCTACTTCGACTACCGAATAGCCTGAAAATTCAAAAATTTGATAGTCGAAGTAGCCCAAAAGTACTAGCCCTTTAAAAATCCTTCGACTTTGACTATTCGCCAGCTTAAAGCTGCCGAATTGCCATTTTAGCCTATGGGGGACCTCACAGAACTTGTCCAGAAAATTTTTGTTCTGAGAAATTGAAGGATTTTGGTGAAAATCGTTCGATCAAATGATTCAAACGATTTTCATTCGATTGAATACAGGCATTTTTCGATCGAAAATGACCCCCAAAATTTTTTTTTTATTTGATTCGAAGTATTTTTTACTTCGAAATTCGACCCTTAGTAAACCTTAAGGTTCATGCAAGGTTGAACAACCCCTTTATGTCACAGTGGCCACTGAGTTGCCACATCATTCTGGAGGTAAACAAATGGTTTCTTTAGTTATAAATATTTATGTAATAAAAAAAGTTGCACCTAGTCTAAATAGGTGTTGTGTTGGTAGCCGAGGATGAGGAGAATATAACAATGCTTTATTAGCAGGTTCATGCAGCCATTACATAACAGCAGTAAGTCTTACTTTCACTTTCAAGTTGTACAGAAAGTCCTATGTATGCACAGTGCCACCTGCAGGCCATTTGTATAAACACCACAATAGGCTATACCATGATTATAAACTGGGATAAAGCAGGGTTTACAGATTCAAATATAATCAATAATCCTATTTAGATGGTAGTGTGCTTTTTAGCAGAAGCATTAATATGTATTGCTCAAAGTCACAGACAAATAGAAGTGTAAATATCTCAAATAGTGAGGCCCTCCACTTTATTAATTAGGATGGCTGCAACCCGCATGCAAAGAAAATTGTAACTTGTGTCCTATTATAGTTTAAAATTGTTTAAAGACATTCCCTTGTCTTTAAATATCTATTCATGTGCTATAGATGTTTTCCATCAGACAAGTTACAAAACCGCAGTTTAATCCTACAATAATGGTATGTCTGAAGACAAAGATTGCAAAGAGAATTCCATTGCCCTACTGATCCTTCATTCACAGTTATCATCCCAGAAGGGTATGGCATGAAGCACTATTTAAGGACAGACTATTATGGTTTGAAATATTTCCCCAGCTTTTACTGCTGGGCTGCTGAAGTAGTGATCAAAGAAAATGCTTGTATCAAGGTATCCAGTGAATTCTCTAGTCCTTGGAAGCCACTGCAGATGAAACTTAATGCTGGCTCGGGAATGTGATTAAAGGCAACCGTCACTCAGGCTGTAGACTGAAAAATCTTCAGCTGTGCCAAGGGAGACTCCACCAGCTGTTGGAATTCTGAGCTGAGCTATTTGTACCTATGTATAATGTGCATGTGCACAGGGCCGTTATCGGAGGCACAGGAGGTATTGTGCTGCACTTTTTGTAAAAGCCGTGCCCCTTTGACAGTGCTGAAGCTGTGCCGCCTCTTCCAAAATGCCGAAAAGCTGAAGTCCAAACAGACAAAGTCGCGAAAAGACCCAAAGTCATGAAAGCAGACAAAGTCATGCAGCAGTGAAAAGACCCGAAGCCACGAAAATAGCCAAAGTTGAAGTCCTGAAGCCTCAAAAAGACCCTCATGAAAAGGATCTGAAGTTGAAGTCCTGAAGCCACGAGTTCAGATCTACTGAACACCAATGTGTTTTTTTATTCTTTTAAACCCCTGGCCAACAATAGGCCCCTGCCACCAGTGTTTTTGTTAAATATTCTTTGGTGCCCCAATATTTTTTTGAACTGGTCCTGGTGCCAAGGTTTTTTTTTTTTAACGTATAGGGAGGCCCTGGTCACCAATTATTTTTTTCTAGTTTGTAGGGGACCCTGACCACCATTTTTTTAAATATTTTTTATGGGGGACCCTGGTGCCAATAGTTTTTTTTAAACTTATGCCCTGGTCACCAATATTTTTTTTTAACTTGTAGGGGTGCCCTGACCACTAATTTAAAAAAAAAAAACTTTTATTTTTCAGGGGCCACCAAATATTTTGTACAGGGGCCCTGTGATTTCTAATGCATGTCCATGTGCAGACACCTCAAACTGTAGTGTAGATTCAAGCAGAAACCTAAACTTAAATCGTAAAGAACTTTTAAGTATGTGCCACAATTGTAATACAAGGGGTTTGCCATCAGTGCTACTAGGAGCTTTCAGTCAGCTATTGTTGAAAAATGTATGAATTTGTAAAGATAGTGGAGCTCTTTGTCACTAGTTGATTATACCCATAACCAATGGTGTAACTACAACGGGTGCAGGATGTGCAATGGCACCAGGGTCCCCACCCCCTTGGGGCCCATCAGAGGCATGAAAATGGTTATGACAGGCAGTTATCTTTCGGGAGATTTTACAGCACACATGCCATCAGCACTCCAGCATGCAATTTATACAGGTAAGGGCGCTGACAGGGGGGCCCAGGTGCCCATCCTGTACCGGGGCCCACCAGGGACTAGTTACACCACTGCCCATAACTGGGTTATGTTACTCTGTGCAGTGCAGTTATATTCCAAGGCCCACTTGCACTAAGAAAGGAATGTATAAACAGGTATGGGATTCGTTATCTAGAAATCCGTTATACAGATGGCTCCAAATTACGGAAAGGGCATCTCCCATAGACTCTATTTTGTCCAAATTTTATCCAACCTACCCAAAGTTGCAAAAAATTATTTCCTGTTATAACAAAACAGTAACTGACATATAATTAATCCTTAATGGAAGCAAAATCATCCAATTGGGTTCATTAAGTTTTACATGATTTTCTTATAGACGTAAGGTATGAAGCTCAAAATTATGGAAAGATCCATAATCTAGAATGCCCCATGTCCTGAGCTTTCTGGATAACAGGTCCCATACTGTACTATATAGCAGGCCTTATACAGGCTGATAAGGCTTCTGAATTAGTCCCTCCAGACCAAGTAGACAGCTTATAGGTCCATGTATAGGGTCCACCAACAGGCCTGCCCAAACAAAATTTTCTATCTTCAAATGTCTCAATCAAACCACTGCCTGGTAGCCAGGCTAAAGTGGAGGATTTTTTTGCAAAAAAAAGTGCTTGTAACCTAACCCATAAAGTCATGCAAGTTAAGGTTTGGATGTTATTTGAATTATTTGGTATTTAATTAATTCTAAAACATATGGATTTGGTGCATGTCAACCAAGTTTCCATGTTATACAGCTGAGCAACTTTCTCCATTTAGCAGAATTCTTAGAAAACAGTAATCCCATTGACAACTGGTGCAGTACATTAGAACTCGTCATTCTTACTAACTACCTTCTTTAACTCCAGTTAAAGCAACTTTAAAGGAGAAGGAAAGCTACTGAAGTAGTTTATTACCAATATATTAGCCACAATAATACAAGCTATTACACTATATTTATTCTGTAGAATGCTTTACCATACCTGAGTAAACAGCTCTAAAGGCTCTCTGTTTGTTTAGGATAGCAGCTTTCATATTAGCTTGGTGTGACATCACTTCCTGCCTGAGTCTCTCCCTGCTCACTCATTGCTCTGGGCTCAGATTATAGCAGATTATAGCAGGGAGGGGAAAAGAGAGAGAGGAGCAAAACTGAGCATGCTCAAGCCCTAGCCCTGGAGGTTTAAGATGAAAACAGGAAGTATCATACAGAAGCCCATGTGTACACAATAGAAGGAAAGAAATGCTGTGTTTCTTTTGACAGAGGACTCAGAGCAGCATTACTTTGAAGGTTTACTGGTGTATTTATATAAACGTTTCTAATGAAGTTTACTTAGTTTTAGCCTTTCCTTCTCCTTTAAACAACCTATAAAGGAACAGTAACACACTAAATAATTGTGTGCATTTTTTAAAAATGTGTAAGCAGTTCAGAATAAATGCAGAATGTAGTTTTCACATGAATTTCTTCCACAATCTGTTGTGTACACAAGCACGTGCGCAAAGCTTAGAGGGAACATTGCTCCTAGTGTTACAATGTGATTGGATCCTAGGAAATAAATATCCCCCTAGAGTGACTTGTTTCTGCTGCAGTAATGTGATTGCCTCCTACCATTATAATTACACAATCCTAATGGTTAAATGTACAAATGATTATTTGTATTGGTGGAATGGCTCTCGCTTCTCTGTTAATGAAAATACTCCTTTGTTTACATTTTTGGTAGGAGTCCAACACCTTTCACTTGTACAAATTGAGATCCTTTTCAAGGCAGAGATAGAGAGAAAAGTGTCTCTTCCTTGTGCAGGTTTTTCCATTGTATACTCAGTTGACGCTGCAAAATTACACTCTGATCAGATATAGTTTGCTGACTATGAACTAAGCTGGATAGTTTGGTGCCAATTTAATCATCTCTGGGAGAAGATTCTACTGCAAAATAAACTGTGCACGAGTCCTGTAAAATACAGTTTATCTGGCAGATCCATATATACTACAGGGAAAAGTTACTGGCCTGTGACGTCATGGGGCGGAGCTATGACGACGCGATCGCTGATTGGCTAATCCCGCCCGGTTTTCCTTATTTGGAAAACCGGGCAGGAAGTATTGACCCGGGCAGCCCTTCAAAATACCAGGCTGTCCGGGTCAAAACCGGACAGGTGGCAACCCTACATTAGAGATACATTAGTGATGTATGGGAAGGCCCACAGGTTTGGGCTCGCCTCGCACTGCCAGTTTCCAGTTTAATAGGCACACAACTGCCCGCCCCTTTTGTGACATCATCACCTGGGTGGCACGGGTCTATAAATGGAGGGGGGGGGAGACAGGTGTGCGTGTGCCCAAGTCAGGCAGGTTTGGATCTGGTACAGGTAGGGTTGCCACCTGTCCCGTTTTGACCCGGACAGCCTGGTATTTTGAAGGGCTGCCCGGGTCAATACTTCCTGCCCGGTTTTCCAAATTAGGAAAAACGCGCAGGATTGGCTTGACTGACACAGTGATCGGCCAATCAGCGATCCCTTCATCATAGCCCCGCCCACTTATGTCACTGGTCCGCCCACTGACGTCACGGACCCACCCACCTATCTGGGATCAGCTCCACGAAAAGATGGCAACCCTAGGTACAGGTCGAGTTTTTCTTGACCTGCACATCACTATCAGACATCTCTAAGGCCAGTCACTGAGATCCGAAACAAAAAGGATAGGCTTTAACATGAAGTAGTTGAATCACTTCTGAAAATGTGTTTCTTAATTCAAAAGACTTTGATCAATGTGCCAGTTTATTAAACAATTTTCATCCTGTCAATAAAAAAAGTGTTTATAATTGTGAAAAAAATTGAACTGCTGGGAATCTATAAGAGGAGGGAAAGAAAGTTTGAGACAGAGAGTTTTCTCTAGCTTCATTTGTATTCCTAGAACTGATTCATGTACTGAGTAAATCAGTACACACATAACCTCTAGCAACCAGCAGAGAAATCTATATCTATTTTACCCTTTCTCATACAAGGCCACACTGTGGCGCTAACAGATCCTACATAGTGATGGGCAAATGTATTCGCCAGACACAAATTTGCTGTGAATTTCCGCTCTTCGCAAATTTGCCACGAAAATGTAGGTGCCAGCAATGATTAACAGGCACCCACTGACTCAAATTGTCGCCAGTGTCATAATCGGAGCTTCGCAAATTTTTCACCCGTTTTGCGAATTCTGTGGCAAAGCAAAACGAGACAAATCCGCCCATTACACCTTTGATAACTGGGATATGAAAGTGCTGGGATTTAGACCTAACAGCTGATAAAGCAGCACAATAAAACTTTACAGTTTGGGGGCAAGGTCATATTAAACACATACAGGTATGGGATCCGTTATCCAGAAACCCATTATCCAGAAAGCACTGAGTTATGGAATGGGCGGCTCCCATACACTCCTTTATAACCAAATAATCCAATTTAAAAAAAAATAAATGATTCCCTTTTTCTCTGTAATAATAAAACAGTAGCTTGTACTTGATCCCAACTAAGATATAATTTATCCTTATTGGAAGCAAAACCAGACTATTGGGTTTATTCAATGTTGATGTGATTTTCTGGTAGACTTAAGGTATGAAGATCCAAATTACAGAAAGACCCGTTATCCAGAAAATACCAGGTCCGGAGCATTCTGGATAACAGGTCCCATAGCTGTACAATACATATATGCCTTTATAGTTTAAAAAAAAAGTTTTTGGGAAAAAATAACTCCCTTACTTGCTGATTCTGGTAGAGCCTGGAGTACCTGAATGTCTATATTGGTGCGTTGCCAGTAAGATACTTTATTCTGAGCATTGGCTGATCAGGCTGCATGTGGTGCACTAGGGTGAAACTGGAGCCAAAAAGAGTGATGACATATTTTAATGAGCTGGGAGCAGTGACAGGAGCAGGACTTGGGCTTCTCCTTGTCACTCATAGTTATGACCACTGAGCCTGAAATGCTGTGGTGCAGAAATGCTGGAATAGTAGCTACAGGGTCAACTGCTCAACCCAAGGGGACACTATTCAACTAAAATTGCATGCATTCAGCCTAGGGATGCACCAAATCCGCTATTTGGAATTGGCCGAATCCCCAAATCCCTCCATGAAAGATTCAGCCAAATACCTAACCAAATCCAAATCCAGATCCTAATTTGCATATGCAAAAAAAAATGTTACATAATTTCCCTTCCCTAATTTGCATATGCAAATTAGGATTTGGTTCTGACAGGCACAAGGATTCAGCTAAATACGAATCCTGCTGGAAAAGGCCGAATCCTGGCTGAATCCCGAACCGAATACTGGATTTGGTGCATCCCTAACTCAGCCAGGTTCAAGAATACCCCCTGTTGGGTGAATGCCCTGCTGGAACATTGATGCAGTTCTTGTCCAACAGGTCTCTGTAGTCCTGCTGCATGATCCAACTGTCGGCCCTATTCCACCTGATTTGGCCCTGCATGTGGGTGACCGTATACATAGTTACATAGTTAAATTGGGTTGAAAAAAGACAAAGTCCATCAAGTTCAACCCCTCCAAATTAAAACCCAGCATACACACACACACCCCTCCACACTTTCACACAAACCATATATGCCCATAGCTGTACTAACTGTAGAGTTTAGTATCAAAATAGCCTTTGATATTATGTCTGTCCAAAAAATCATCCAAGCCCCTCTTAAAAGCATCAACAGAATGAGCCATCACAACATCACCCGGCAGTGCATTCCACAACCTCACTGTCCTCACTGTGAAGAACCACCTACGCTGCTTCAAATGAAAGTCCTTTTCTTCTAGTCTGAAGGGGAGGCCTCTGGTGCGGTGATCCTCTTTATGGGTAAAAAGGTCCCCTGATATTTGTCTATAATGTCCTCTAATGTATTTGTAAAGTGTAATCATGTCCGCTCGCAAGCGCCTTTTTCCCAGAGAAAACAACCCCAACCTGGACAGTTTCCCCTCATAATTTAAGTCTTCCATCCCTCTAAACAGTTTAGTTGCACTTAGTCTCTGCACTTGACGGGTGTAGTGTCGAATCTGCACCTTTCCCCTCTGCCCCAACACCAACCCCCTTGATAAACACACTACACCACTGGTTTGGAGAGAGATGGCCGCAGTTATTTATTCTTTTACATAACAATAATACTTAACATGTAAACATATATATATATATATATATATAACATTATCAACCGTTTGTATAACAAACTTCAGTATAAGAAAAGGGGTGACTGTGCCCCAGCTGCCTGGATTGATTCCTGTACCATTCCAACCCTAAACTGGGCTGTATATCTCCCATGAGGACCCAGGCCTACCAGGCTACTTCCCATTTTAACTTGCCCAGGGGCTCCTTGCCAAGGTACCCTCTGCCACCGGCGTGGCCACTTGAAACCTTAAGCGTGGCACGACCCGCCCCAAGAGACCCAGTGCCCGTTCCACCCCTTCCATCAGGGCCAAAGTAAAAAAAGTCATTGCCCAACTCGGACAGGTGGAACCCATCAGATCTGTAATAATCTGGCCTCTTATCATCCAGGTTTGTATGTCTTACCACCTCTCCCCCAAACTTTCTCATGAAAGATGACATCAATTTGTTCACCTTACCCCTGCTCTTATCCATTTTCTCCACATCCCTTGCATACCTCCAAACCAAGCGCGGTACGATCTCAGACCAAACCAGTGCTAAATCTGGGAAAATTTGCCGGATTTTCTCCAAATCCCGCTTCATTTCCAACACCAAATCCCTCTGGGACTGAAGGCCCATGTCATTCCCTCCCGCATGTATAACTAATACATCTGGCCTCCGCCCTGCCCTTACATTCTGTAACAACAGCTGCCATATTCCCGGCCACCTGAGGCCTGGGACACCAAACCAGTGAATATCCACCTGGCCTTCCGGAAAGCCCAGCTGTGAACCAGATTTCTTAACTGCAGCTCGCCGTCTAGCCCAGTAGATGTAAGAATGCCCAAGTATCCATACGGAAATTACACCACCTGTGAAAACAAGATAAAAATTGTACAATTGCAATTCAACCATCAACATAAACATGCATTACCAAACAACTTTAATACTCTTAACATTAAACACCACACTTATACAGTGCTCAAACCGTCAAAATTAGTGACGGTCGAATCTCACCCGTTTCGCTTCGCCGAAAAATTAGCGAATTTCCAGCGAAATTCGTGTTTCTGTCGCGTCATTTTCGACACGCGACTCATTTTTTTTGGCGAATTTTTGCTGGCGAATTTTTGCTGGCATTTCGCGAATTTATTCGCCCATCACTAGTCAAAACATCCATTATACATGTGTATTTTCAAAGAACATTTAAACATTAACGTAACCCACATGTTTCCATATATAACATAAGCCTAAATCTCAGTGTTAACCATAGCGAAAGTTTCATAACGACTCTTAGACCAGTAGTCCCGGCCGAATATATCCTTTGAACCTCTTCGATTCCCACCTTTCGATCTTTTTTACCATGGCTTCGTCTAAACCCAACCGTGCCGCTTCGGTCGCCGCCCCAATCTGGAATGAGTATGTACCAAAGTCGGTCGGCTGCACCCCAACTTCCTGTAATCCTTTTCTTATCACTCTCAAAAATTGGAAACGAGTGAGAGGAGACCCATCCTTATGAATGAACAAAGATGTCCCCAAGTTGGGCCTCACATCCAGGTACCGCCTCATGCCTCCCACTGGACAAGCTAATCCCCCATCCATCCTGTACAAGACTATGTCCACTCCTTTCCCCCACACATCTGTTTTGGACCTCCGCAGCCGTACCTGGACCAAGGAAATGCTCAAGTCCGTCATGCCTAGCCCTCCAGGCACTTTTTTGCTGCTACTCACCAATTCTCCCACCCGAAATGCCCCAAAAAAGGCCATTACAAACGCTGCTTGGAAAAGTAGGGTTTCAAATACTGAACTGCAGCACCTTGACAACGCCTCCTGAAGGTCTCTTAGCAATTCAAATGATATTGGCCGCCTGGTGTCCCGAGAGGCCCTTCCCCTCTTAAGGCCACGAATAGCCTGCCTGATTAGAAATTCTTTAGTGGAATCACCCGTCCCTGCCAATTTGAAAAGGAACGCCAATGCTGCCATACACTTCTCAATTACCGCCGCTGATTTGCCTGCCTCCACCAGCCGGGTCACGTACCAAATCATCGCGGCCCTCCTATCATCCGCTGTGTGGAAGCCTCCCGACCACACCTCCAACTGTTTCCCCTCAAAAACGTGTCCCAAACCTCCAAATCTGCCTTCACCTCCTTATTAAGCCGCACATGATGATGAGGTGCCGTGACACCTGCCGTCGCCTGTGCCAATCTCCTACCAAAAATCCTACCTACTGGTATAACTCTGCAGGCGAAGTTCAACTTCCCCAGTAGAGACTGTATCTGTCGCAACGTGGGTTTACCACTCATCCTGACTCTGTTCACCTCCTCCCTCAAATCCTGCACCTTTCGAAGTGGAATCAACCTCCAAGCCCAATAACTGCATAGTGGTTGCTGGACCTTCCGTTTTTTCCGTAGCCAAAGAGACCCCAAAATTTTCCGCCACCTCCTGCAGAGTTTTTAAGATGTGGACGCAAATTTCTGACTTTGCCGGGCCCACGCACAGGAAGTCATCCAAGTAATGCACCACTGTGCGCAAAACCGACTGTTTCCGCACCACCCATTCCAAAAAAGTACTAAACGCCTCAAAGTATGCGCACGAAATAGCGCAACCCATCGGCAAACACAAGTCCACGAAAAAGTCAGGGTGAATTGGGAGTAGCCGAAAAGCGGCCTCGATGTCTGCCTTGGCCATAAGGGCCCCCCTGCCTGCCCCCCGCACCATTGCAACGGCCAGGTCGAATGAGGTATAGGAAACCGAACACAAATCCCTATCGATGTCATCATTTACCGACCCGCCCTTGGGGTACGATAGGTGAGGGATCAGCCGGAACTTCCCCGGGGACTACTCCCAGTGGGGAAACCCTCAAATTGCTCAGTGGCGGGCTGAGAAATGGCCCCGCCACCCACCCCAACTGCACCTCCTTGGCCAACTTGTCCCTCACCACCTCTGGAAATTCTTGGGCTGACTTTAAATTACATAAAACTTGGTCCCCGTTTTTTTCTCGAAATGGAATCCTAAACCCTTCCCTAAACCCTTGTTCTATCAATGAGGCTTCCTTAAGTTTACAGTAATGGTCGAGCCACGGCCGCATCACGTCGAGCTTCACCGGTGTCTTCCCCTTTTGAAGCCTCACCTGCCTTGGGGTTTCCCCTTCCTTTCTTAAAATACCGGATGTAGGAGTGTGCCCCTCCACACCCCGTACATTCGTGTTTGTATTTGCATGAGTTGGCATATTTACAGTTTTACAGTCGTTAAACATCCAACAATATCCAGGCTTAATTGGGGCCGAAGAGGTGTAATGCTGTCCCCCCGGCCCCCCTCTGAAAGGGAAATGCCTTCTGCGCCATCATGAGCTTGAGCCAGAGGGTAATGTCCATCTGATCCCACCTCATGGTAGGGTTAGCTGCCAAACGCTGACGAAACTGTTCATCGTAACGCCACCATGCAAGGCCGCCATACACCTTAAATGCTTCCCACACCCCTTCAACAAAACAGAACAATGAAGAGCATTTTTCTCGGTGCTTTTCCCCTATGATACTGGCCAGGATACAAAAAGCCCTCAGCCAATTACCAAAGGTTTTGGGCAATTTAGAGTACTTCTTCTTTTTCTCCTCCTCCTCCTTTTTGCTATCCTTTCTGTCCTCCTCCTTCAACTCTATTGTCTCGTCTAAGGGGAGAAGGGAAAACAATTCCACAAACTCACCCTTCCAAATCTTTTCTTTTACCTCCCGTTTTACATGAACTCCCAGCAGGCCAGCGAATGCCATATAGGCATTCTGTCTGGCCGTTTCCGCAACGCCGCTTAAAACTTCCCTCTCTGCGTCCCTTTTCTCCCCCCTCACTGCCTACCGCCGCTCCGTCGCCTGCCCCCGATACCGGTGCCCCTGCGGCCGCCACCGACGCTCCCGTACCCCACACTTGAAGTGGGCCGCTCGATGTGCCAAGCCCCTTGCCCTCCCAGCCTGCTAGGAACTGCTTCAGTCCACTCAGAAGATTCATGGTGCCCTGTCCCCCCCTTGCATAAGACCTTAAGCTCACCTCCTGGCCCCCCGGCTGTCGATGCCTCGGGAACCGTAACCAGACTTGCCATCCGAGTTGATCCTCCCCTTGATGCTCCAGGCCCTTGTGGAGCCGTCTGCCCATTGTCCCTGTGTCCTCCTCTGGGCGCCCTCCTGACGTCGTTCCATCCCCTGCTGCCTGAAGAACGACTCCTGATGCCCCTTCCGGACCCGCTCGATGACCGACTCCTTGCCCTCTCCGAGCTCCGGCTCCTGTTGGCCCTTCTCCTTCTCCTCAGTGAATGGCACTTGTGTGACCTCGTACCCCGTCCGGGGGAGTTGCCTCCTACCGTCCGTCTGCTCCTTGATCTGTCCCT
>CM044448.1:29626403-29650224 GCA_024363595.1 Xenopus borealis
TTTGAGCGGGCTGGGCCAATCTGGATTAGGGGTAGGCTGGGCTATTGGGTAATTAAGGGAATCAGAGCTCGCACTGGAGCGGTGCCCCCATAAGTGCGGGGCCCGATTGAGCCAAATCCATCCAATGTGCTTAAGACTGGCACTGTTCCTGGCTCCCAATCATTTTTTTGTGTGCACAGTAGTCTGGGTGTTGTATTTGCACTACAACTTAAAGAGAGAGCTTCCACCTGGCAAAGGCCCTGAACCTGTGTGTAAGTCTCAGTGTAACCCATGCTTATACCGTTAGCTGCACACTTTAACTATCTGTGGCCAGGATAGCCCAGATTAGCGTTACATTTGTACAGCAGGAATCCGTTAGCATTAGAAACTCTAATTGACAGGTTAAGAAGAGACAGTAAGGTTGGCAAAGCAATCAAGTTTAGGAACATCAAGTATAAGTCACACAAGAATTATACACAATACACAGAGCTTATAGGAACAGTAACAGCAACAAATTTAAATGTTTTAAAGTAATAAAAATACAATGCACTGTTGTCTTACACTAGTGAAACTGGTGCATGTACTTCAGAGACACAAGTATAGTTTATATAAACATGCTGTTGTGTAGCCATGGGGGCCACCATTCAAGCACAGGACACAGAGTATATCACAGATAAGTTCTGAAGAATCCCATTGTATACTACAGCGCTTATCTGTTATCTGCTGTGTATCCTGTGCCTTTTCTCCTTTTTCAACTTTGAATGGCTGTCCCACATGGCTACACAGCAGCTTGTTTATATAAACTATAGTAAAACTTCAGTAGCAAATACACTATTTTTACCAGTGCAGAGCAACATTACTCTAAAATCATTACTTTAAATCCTTTTCATTGTTTGGTGTCACTGTTCCTTTAAGTGCTATGTAGTAGCTAGGGATGCACCTAATCCTGGATTTTGTTCGGGATTCTGGCTTTTTCAGCAGGATTCGGGCGCAGGGTCGGACTGGCCCTGAAAAAATCCAGTGGGCCCCAATCCTTGTGGGCCGCCGTCAGGCCAGACACCCCTCTCCTGATTTGGGGTGTACACAAAAAAAATTTCTGAGCAGGGCCATATGTCCATTCACTTAGACTGTAAGCTCTACGGGGCAGGGACCTCCTTCCCACTATGTCTCTTACCACATAGCCCTTAACCTCTTTGTCCTATGATTCTTTATATATATATTACATGCAAGCCGGCTTTATTGGCGCATCACAGTAGGGGGGCTGGGGCCCAAGGGGGCCCTGGACAGTGGTCCCAGTGGGCCCCGAGCCCCCCAGTCAACACTGTTTGGGCAAATCCTTGTGTATGGCTGAACTGAATCTAAATCCTAATTTGCATATGTAAATTAGGTGTGGCAAAGGGAAATCACATGACTTTTTGTCACAAAACAAGGACCTAAAAATTTTTTTCCACATTTTCCTTTCCTACTCCTAATTAGCATATGCAAATTAGGATTCAGATTCGGTTCTGTTTTCGGACGAATCTTTCGCGAAGGATTCAGAGATTCGGCTGAATCACAAAAAGTGGATTTGTGCATCCCTAGTAGTAACCTAGTACCCTGGGCTGCTTCACTTCAGGTAATCAATTATAATAATTCACAGAGGGATGTTTAACGTATTGGAACCCCCTGTGATTATGCCTTTCTTTCTGGTTTTGACTATATTACCTGTGCATCTGGGCAAGCATTTTACAGTGGGGAGCCAGGTTTAATAGACCATCCTGCAGTGATATTGGGTTGCTCTTGATCTACCTATACTAAAATAACCCTCTCCAGCAGATGTACGGTATATTGATAGTTGACTTTGTCGTACGGGCAGTGCATGAAGAAAAAAAAGTATAATATCCAACCAACGATTTGACATATGGACAGATTAGGTCACATTATACAAAGGCCAGCCCATGTAGTACGTCCACCTTTACTTTAAGAAGATCACAGGTTTTCCTTTGTTCTTAAGACACGGGTCTAAACACAATCTTTATACTGTATAGGTTCATTTATACAATACATCTCCTTAGACAAAGTTGTGTTCCATCATTTTTATGCCTTAATGTAGTTAAAAATAGAATAAAATAGAGAACTAAATGCTAAACCCATAAAATGCAATTACTCACAAGTAAATGATATATATGTTTGATGTGTTCACTATGCATTTTAATTGATGCACAGACATTTGAATGCCCATGTGTGAGTGCTGCTATTGTCTAATTAATGTATGACTAACAGATAAATATAGAAACTGTGAATATTCCCTTGGTTCCTGGTATATTCGTTTTAAATCAGAAATACTTTGCACGCTGCCTTGATTCGGTGTGTGCTGCTCCATACACATGTAAGCTGGGGCTGCACATATAACTACTCCAGTGTCTTGGTGCTGTATTTCTGACGTGAGTGTCTGGGGGCAGAATGTAACAAGATGTGATTATTTGCCCTGAATGCAACTGCTAAGGGAACTTGTGTGTGAAGTGGCAGAAAAGAATATAAATGCTTGTGAAGTTTCCAAAGCCACAGACATATCAAAACAGATGAATATATTAAGATTCATTAATTAGGAACTTAAATGCAAATCCCTTAGGGTAGCTATGCAGATAGGAAGAAGTGACAGCAGATTCTTACTCTGGGCTCCATGAACTAAATCTAACTGCACAATGTAAAGCGTTAAACTATCACTAGGTAACTGGACTGTTACTCTGCACAGGTGGAGCCACAGTCTGTTACTCTGCACAGGTGGAGCTGAAGTTTGTTGCTCTGTAAAGGTCAAGCCGCAGTCTATCGTTCTGCACAGGTGGAGCCGTAGTGTGTCGCTCTGCACAGGTGGAGCCACAGTCTGTTGTTCTGCACAGGTGGATGTGAAGTTTGTCGCTCTGCACAGGTGGAGCTGCAGTCTGTCGCTCTGAACAGGTGGAGCCACAGTCTGTCGCTCGGCACAGGTAGAGCTGTAGTCTGTCGCTCTGCACAGGTAGAGCTGTAGTCTGTCGCTCTGTACAGGTGGAGCTGCAATCTGTCTTCCTGCACAGGTAGAGCTGGATTGTTCCTCTGCACAGGTGGAACTGCAGTCTGTTGCTCTGCACAGGTGGAGCTGCAGTCTGTTGCTCTGCACGCGTAGAGCTGAAGTATGTCGCTCTGCACAGGGGGAGCCGCAGTCTGTTGCTTTGCATAGGTGGAGCCACAGTCTGTCGCTCTGCACAGGTGTAGCTGAAGTTTGTCGCTCTGCACAGGTGGAGCTGCAGTCTGTTGTTCTGTACATGTGCCCCTGAAGACTGTACATTTGAATCTACACACTAATGCACCACAAGTTGCAGACCACAACCAGAAATGCTTGCTGAATGAGCATAGAGGGGCATGCACTTGTGTCTCATAATGCCCTGTACTTCTTCCCAAGGTCTGTTTTAATGGATCCTCTCTGTCCTTTATCACTCTGTACATCCATGCCTGCAGACTGCCGTCCATGATATGTGCCCTTGCAGGCTATCACTCTGCAGACTTTCGCTGAAGACCCATACCTGCATTATCTTATTGAACCCCTGGATCACACACCATCTCTCATCTAGTTTGGTTAGAAAATAACTAAATTGCATGAAATTATTGGTACCTCTGTGGCCAGCATTAAACTGCATAATACTACAAAGCATATCCAAGTATTGATTCACTAACAGTGTAGTGCAACAGGCCCTGCCAATGAATTCACAGCCTAGATAATGATTGTGATTATCTACTGTATACAATTACAGCACTCACAATGGGCAATGTGCATGTGATTACTATCAACTGTAAATTTATACAGTGATAACACAAGCCACAACACCATTCAAGTGGTAAATATATGTATAAAATAAAAATAGCCTAGTATGTATACATTCTATACAGAACAAAACACACTGTATAGCAATACAGAGTATCTAAAGTAATGAGTATAGTTGCATAGAACGTGTACAGAATAGAATGGAATGGGAAGGGAGGACCATGAGCCCATGAGGGAAGATGGGGATCGGAGTGCGCTGGACCCCTGTGAAGATTTTTTTTGCAGGGGGGCCCAGCACACTCTAGTTACTCCAATGGCCTTGGATATCTGTTGCCTCGATGATCAGTGAAGATGATTTTTATGGGGTGCCTTTGAAGGCACCCGAACATTGACCAAACGTTAATGTTAAATTGCCATATACAGGTAGAATTCTTTTGTTTCTACCTGTAAACCTTTCAATTCAGCTCTTTAAAAAGTGGATCAGGATGCATTTCACTGCATGCTGTACCTGTATAATTATGCACGTGACAAATAAAGAATCTTATATTATGTTGCAGGGAAAATAAACAATCCTTCCGTGTATGGCCACCTTAAGGGCTAGTCCACACAGGAAGATTTGGAGACCTGCCAACTAATCGCCTCTTCTTTGGGGCGACTAATCTCCCCGAACCGCTTCCCCCGGCTTTAATGAAAAATCACCTGCGACTATTCACATGCGGCGCTGTGTTTTCCGAAATTGGTCGAAATTTCCTAACGATGCAACTTTGAGCGACTTTGGAAAATGCAGCGCCACGTGTGAATAGGCGCAGGTGATTCTTCATTAAAGCCAGGGGAAGCGGTTCGCGTGGATTAGTCGCCCCAAAGAAGAGGCGATTAGTAGCCAGGAGACAAATCTCCCCAAATCTTCCCGTGTGGACTAGCCCTAAGACTAACCAAATTGATATCATTCTTGAATAAACTTACTTAAGTAGCAATATTTTGTTTGCCATGTCAGAACCTAGTGGCACACGTACGGTTAACATTCCTCTCCCACGCTCCTGATCGCTATCAGCCACCACGCAGGCTAAATGCATAATTGATCAAAGCATCGTCAATATCACTGTCATTCCATTAATTAACAGCTCTGTAAGAGAATCAGATGCAGGAGAGAAGAGGAGTGTGGGGACAGCGGGTGGATTATTGGGGATTACAAGCTATTAACCCCCAGAGTGTCTAGCAATGGGATTGTCCCCTGGGGGTTGTGTGTGCGTGCTTGAGGGGACGGGGGAATAGATGATTATTTTACAATGTACTATTGATATCACGACTACACTGATAAACAAAGGCATTTGGCTCATCTTTGCCTCAGGCAGAATTGTGGGTGCTGGGAGCTGTAGTTCATCTGAATAATACACAAGGTGATTGAAAGCTCCTTGGGCCGAATACTTACTTATCTACCAATATTTTTATCTGTGTGGCTAATATCATACTGTTATATTTAGATTTCTGAGGGGGTTGAGGGAGGGCCACACCACTGTTGCTCTCTCTGTACTAGAAGCTCATTTATAAACAAACGGCAAATGTGTGCATGGGCAGTTGCAGCCAATTAGTATCTGGCTTTTCTTTTTAGCCACCTGTATTTTGAACAGTGAAAGAAAACATTTAATTGGTTTCCATGGCTTTCTGCCCAGATGCAATTTGTACCACAGGAAGTCCCATTTTTCTCCACACCGGAAAAACCAATTTAGCAACGTTTTGCTTCTGGTTAGAGTCACTAAATACCATCAAATGTTGGTTGTAGCCACTGTATAAGATAAGTTGGGAGGTATGGGCATAGGGTGCGGCTCATGATTCAGGGAGGGGGCGGGACCATGTTGGCACAGGGTTGGGTCGATGACTTTGTTGGTGGGGTGTGCTACATCACATGGGTGGGGCTTTGAAATGGTGATCAGCAATTAGCTGACTACCATGTCAGTCAGGGAGATCCAGATTGTCTTGACCTGAGCAGCCCTTCTGAAAACCGGGCTGTCCTGGTCAAACCTGGACAGATGGCATTGGCAACCCTAAGTGGGCTCTTGCCATAGGACTGGACTGCCCCCCTCAAACATGGCAACATTTTCCGGAAATCACCGCGCCGCGTATGTATCAGCGCTGGCGCTTTTTCATTTAAACAAGCGGCGGACAGGGAGAAGGGAGTTCGGGGAGATTAAACGACAGGCAACAGAATCTCCCCGAATCTCCCTGTCTGTCCCAGCCCTAATAGTGAAAAAAGATAATACATAGGAAGGTGGCAGCCCTAAGCCCAACATTGCATGGCAAGAACAAGTGTCCCAGATGTTCATAATAGTGTCTAAGACCTCAGTAAGTACAGATGTTCTGCCTCTCTTCTAACATTACAGGTCTCTCTGCTGGACTGCTCAATGAAACACATCACACCTAACCTATTCTGAGCCCTTGTTTCTAATTTTGAGTGTTTGTGCAAGAGTATGAGTCTGCATATGTAAGTTATATGTGTGAATTATTGTATACTAAGTGGGGAAGCTACTTGTGGCTGCTGCACCAAGGGAACCCACCAAATCTCCAGCTGAGCTTCTTTGTATTTATTCTGTGAGAAGAAGGTAGGTGTTATTATTTGTTTGTTAAATGACAGTTCTGTTCCCTGCGTCTACACATCTCTCATATAGACATATACGTAGATATAAACTATATAAAATAGTGGCTTGCCAGCCTTCTCCGTAAGCTCTCTCATATAACTTTTATAGAGGGATTTTTAGCAACGTTTTGCTTCTGGTTAAAGTCACTAAATACCACCAAAGGTCGGTTGTAGCCACTGCATAAGATATAGTTTGAATGTGATATTTCTATCTAGCTAAGACTATCTGTGTGCATGGGAAGTTTTTCTTTAAGGACCATAACTGCTTTTGAACCCCCAGATACACTGTTTTACACTGAAATTGAACTTGTGTTTTCTTTACCTGAAGGGAATGAAAACTGTATTAGTGTCCCTGTTGCCTGAAAAAAATACCAATGCTTTTTCTCCTATTTGGACTAGTATGTGTGGGCAGGAAAACAGAGAGTATCTGATTTAGCCTGGGCCCTTATTAGGTTTGTCTCCTTTGCCAGGTTATAAACCCAGATAAAGGGGGCTTGTGAAATGATATTATTGGCTTGTGTCGGCCACGTCATCAAATGGGTAGTGTTGTGATGACCTTTCAGGAGGCATGATCATGGCAGGGTTATTGCATCCATCTTACTCAATAAAGAGTATTTCAGAACATTTTTTCATAATACCGGGCATAAGGTTTGGACCTGGTCACCCCTGGAAAAACCTAGCTGTCTGGGTAAAACTGGACAGGTGGCAAACACAGCCCCCAGAAATAACAGGACTGGGGCATAAGAACAGAATCTTTCTTCCAAGATTATATCCTATCCACCTATTGTTTTATGTATAGGGCAATACATTATCATAATTTAAACTGTCTACATAAACCATCACTCACTATTATGTATTATGTTTGAATGTGAGTGATATTCTAGGCTTTGCCAATAAAGGAATTTCCTACAAACCTGACATTACCATAGCACCTGTTGACAGATTTAACTATAGAAAAACAGAATACCTATCACCCGCCCCCTTTTATATTATATGCCATTCCCCTACTTTTTACAATTTCACCTTCCAAGTAAGATGTGTGCTGGAACCGTGAGCATTCAGTGACATGAGAAGAGTCCTCCCATTAGCTCATACTCAAACACCAAATAGGAAAAATTTTTCTGCAGACTTCCATTGTTGTTAGTGGCCCTTCTATCTCTCTTGACTTAAGGGCAAATTTATCATTATTCCCTTATTCGAAGGCTAAAAGCCCTCGAATTCGGCAGAAATACGGTAAGCATTTGACTATCGAATGCTTATCAAAAAGTTTTAGGCTATTTTTACTTCGCTATTCGATTTCTCGATAAAATCGTACAATCGAATACTGATCATTCGATTTCACGAAAAAAAATTGTAAAATTTCCTTTGAGCGCTCGAAAAATTTGTACGTTTGTACGAATGGTATTCGAGCAGGTGATAGAAAAAAAAAGCCTATGGGGGGATTCCCATAGGCTTCTATTGCAATTCGGTAGGTTCAATCTGGCGAAGTAGGCAGTCGTATAAAATTTTAAAGTTGAAGTACTTCGATCATCGAATGGTCGAATTATCGAATATCCAATTATTAGATCTATTCAACACGCTCGAATTTTGCGTATTCGATGATCGAAGTGGCCAAATTTGCATATTCAAATATCCAATAAAATCATACAATCGGAATTCCATCGAATTTGATCGAACTTCGAATTACTCACGTGAATTTAGAAAATCTGGCCCTTAGGGGCAAATTTACTATTATCCCCCAAAACTAGCTCAACCAAATTCTAAATTCGATAAGCATTCGATGGTTGAATGCTTATCGAATTTCGAATTTGGTCGAGCTAATTTTGGGGGATAATAGTAAATTGTTTAAGGCTATCATTTTGCTCGCTATACAATTTCTCGATGAATTCGTACGATCGGATACCGATCGTTCAATTTCACGAAAAAATCGTGAAATTTCCTTCGAGTGTCCGAAAAACTTGTACGATTCGATCATTCGATCTATTCGATATTCGATGATCGAAGAGGCCAAATTTTCATATCCGATTTCACGAAAAATTCGTACAATCGTAATTCGATCATTTCACGTGAATTTCTAAAATTTGCCCCTTAGTGTCAAGAAGAAGCATTTGCCATTGTTTTATAGGTTGCATAAATAAAAGGAATGCGGCTTTAAAAGTTCCCTCCTAAAGTGCTGGCACAAGTCACATGACATGGGGCAGCTGGGAAATTGACAAAATGTCTAGCCCCATGTCAGATTTCAAATTTGAATGTAAAAAAAATCTGTTTGTTCTTTTGAGAAATGGATTTCAGTGCTGTGAAAAGAATGAGTTTTGAAAAGAACGTTTTCCCATGACAGTATCCCTTTAAAATAATAGTAATAGTAACTCATTACATGAAAGTACTGTAAATGCTTTTAGTGCTGATGCCATTCAGTTCATAATTCTCTTCGATCCATTACTGAGACAATCCTTGAACCCATTAAATATGTCATTCAGGCTTGATATGGGAGTCCCTTGAAACAATTAAAGACATGCCACTTTCAAAAGGTCACAGTAATCCTACAAAGAACTGACGTGCTGTCCTTTAAATATGTTCCTTTAAATGCATTCTACTTGTTCTACTTTGGCAAAAATCAATTCTCACTACAAATGCATGCTTTTCCAAACTTCCAGTTCCTTGTTTTTCGACCATTCCATTTAACATAAAAATAGACAAAAAAATATGTATCTGTAAAGCAAGAAAAACGAGATCCATATATCGCACTATATTATTTTTTTCTGTGGGACAGTACAGAGTTATCTTTATGCAAATATCCAACATCTGAAGTGTCTTCATTTTTATGAATGCTGCTGCTGCATCTCTATAAGAAGATATTAAAATAAAAATGTGCATCATTCAGTTTTGTAGCTGCACGAATCAGACCTTTAACCCATTACTGGACCTTTCTGTGGGTGACATTACCCCTGTATATCTGTTTATTTAAAGTTTCTGAAACAATCAAGTATATTTTCACATCTTCACTCTTCGCATCGGTTTATTCTTCTTTTTTGGGTGTCAGATTTTGATTGACTGTTATTATATTTACTATATCTTTTAGGGTAAACTCCCTAAAGGATTTACAAACTTCAGCACAAAAAAAATCTAACACAATTACTGATTTTGGCACAAATCAAGCATGTAGAGTGGGAGTATTTCTGGTGATTTTTAAAGAGTGAGCTCTACTATATCTTCTAGGCAAAAGAAGCCCCCCCCCCCTTCCAAAGGCTGCCAAGTCAGACTCCCAACTCCTGCAAGAAAAGAATGAAGAGATTAATGGGAGAGAGAGAAGATTCATTTTATTATTTGGGAAATGGGACAGCATTTGTAATTGATACATTTAGGGGCAAATTTACTATTATTCCCCAAAATTAGCTCGACCAAATTCGAAGTATTTGACCATCGGATGCTTACCGAATTGTTTTAGGCTATCATTTTGCTCGCTATATGATTTCTCGATGAATTCGTACGATCGGATACCGATCGTTTGATTTCATGAACAAATCGTGAAATTTCCTTTGAGCGTCCGAAAAATTCGTACGATTCGAACGATCGCTCCGATCGTATGAATGGTATTCGAGCAGGACTTAAGCTGGCAATAGACGTAAAGGTTTTTGAAAGATCCAATAGTTATCGTGAGACCACGATTGTCTCAAAACGATCGTTTAAATGCCTGATGTGTCCATCAACTAAAAAGACCATTTCAGGCGATATTGCCAGCAAAACTGAAGGATCGCTGCCTGCTTGGCCCTGCAAACATAGGTAGATTGTATGGGGACCGATAAAGATTTTCTAACCTGGCCGATCAATCATCAGACCAATGTCGGACGAAAAATCGTAAGATGAACGATCGTTTGTATCCCACTAACCACACGATAATTTGACAGATTGGTCGGACTTCCCTAAGATCGGTCGTTCGGCAGGGAAAGATTGTTGCGTCTATGGGGGGCTATGGGTTTCCCATAGGCTTCTATTGCAATCGGTAGGTTCAATCTGGCGAAGTAGGCAGTTGAATAACTTTAAAATTGTGATTCCTTCGATCATCAAGTTAGTAGCACACTTTATCAGATATCCATTTCACTGTGGTGAATAACCTTTCAATCCCTTAGGTCTATAACTGCTGTTAAACTACTTCTCCCAGAATCCCCCAACAGCCACTAGCTATCAATGCATACTAAACAGCACAGGCTAAGGATCCCCAGACTAAACCTGAATGGCAGGCATACGAAGGCTGTAACTGAATAATATATATACCCTACACATTGATATTTCTTTGAAACAAATGTGAGGGCTTCATATTCCAGCTTCATAACTTCTACTCTTTTATCTCCCAGGTGCCACAAAACACCAATTAAAAATAAATCGCAGCTACTGAAATGTATTTGGCTTTGATGTTTCCCATGTAAGAGGATTGAAGTTGCTCCCTGTGAGAGCTGATCTAACCGCCGGACCTCGTTACACTCATTTCAGATTAATGAGGCATTTCTTAAAATCTCATTGCCATTGGAGACACCTCCATAACCCATTCCTGCAAATGGGTTTAGAAAAACAAATACAAGGCGTTGTTCTAAGACACTGTCCCTCCCTAATATAAATAATCTCTAGCCCTTCATGTGATAACAAATTGGCAACTAGGAAGGAAACAAAACAATCAATATCCAGTAATGAACTTATTTGTGGAAACGGTTATCACTGAAGTGTGGACTGCATGCCAGAGTGTGATTGGACTTTATTCATACAAGGGGTTAATAATGCAAGAGGTTACCATAGAGAGACAGGGGTGAGAATGAAAAACTCACAAGTAGAAAAATGTGCAAAATTACCTAGGAGAGAGACTTGACATCAATTCAGAACCATAATGGCAAAGCTGCAGAGTCTGAGAATTCATGGAAAAAAAAGAGGGAGATGAGGAAGAGAGTAATTTAAAAAAGAAGAATGAGCAAGAAATAAAAACAAAGGAAGGAGAAGCATTAGCTTAAAGAGGATCATTTTTATGGAAAAAGAACAAGTGAAAAGAGGCAGATTGGAGACAGTGACAGAGTGGGGAGAGATAAAAGTATGAAAGGCAGAATGGAGGAAGTTAAGAGAATGCAGAAAGCAGAGAGGCTGCACAAAAATAGATAAACAGGGGACATGCGAAGGGGGGTTAGTGGCGGAGGAGAATGGATCTGAACAAGTGACAATGACAAATAGGTACCTAAAGATGAGAAGAAGAGAGAGGAGAGTGACTGTGAGAACGATGATGAGTGGATTGGATGCAGTGTCCTGATGGCAGGATTAAATGTGCTGATAAATGCCTGTCTGGCACAGAGATGTGACATGCATTTTGTTTATAAACTACTGCCCATAAAGTGACCTTCAAACCTCTGACGCTGACCTCGACTCACCAAACTCCCACACAGGAGATGTCTCAGCACAATTCTGCTGCTGCCTGTGCCTGTCTTGGTCACCTGTAACCTAGGGGCCGGTCATAATAACCTGCACTCTGCAGGTCAAACCCTGGAACTCTGTTAGCCTTTCCTTACACCCATATGTACAAGCCCAGTTCTGTATGGGTCAGACCCTATAAGAATAGGTCATGTCACTAGGGTATCATTTGTACAAAAACCCAGTGCTGTATGAACTTTCATTGATGATCTATGCAATCTTACATAAAATCCAGCATTTTTTTTCTGAAGGTCACACCTACATACAGTACAATAAGAACCCAACGTAGTAAGACTGATTGTACTAAAATACAATTTTCCAGAGTTAGCTAGACAGCTTGGTGACACATATAGGAAAACAAATTAATACCCTCTAATACATCCCTATCCCTATTCACATTTGCTAAGAACTACTGGTTCTCATCATCACCACAAGTCTAATGTATTGAGGACAGAATTTGGTCTAAGGACAAGCTGATCTCTCAAATGGTCTTCATGGCCACCACCTCCCTGGGCGATCTACAGCTATATACATACACTTAGATACATTATAAATCAAGCAATAGCTATGTTGCTACATGCACTACAAACCCTTTGTTTATAAAGCACCAGCCTATTCCACAATGTTTCATTATAAAGAGAGTTAACGCAAGGGTATTGTAAATAGTAGGTGGCCTTTCTCACTAGTGTTTAAAGTTGGAAAGATTTATGAGCTGATACAAAAGAAGAGTGTGCATGTTGTCGTATATCAAACAAAAGCCCACAGGGAAAAAAGGTGGTAACAGGAGCTTACATTGATCAGTCCCTTTATTAGGGCCACGTGCAGTGGTGTAACTAGATATTGCTGGGCCCTACAGCAAATTATTTTTCAAAATGTCTAGGGGTTGACTTTTTACCAATATTTATTGAAACTGTATATGAATTAGGGCCTCATGGGGCCCCTATACCTCCAGGGTCCCCCTGTAGTTGCTGGGTCTGCTTCCTCTGTAGTTACACCCCTGGCCACATACAGTAACAACTGAGACAGAAGAAAGGAGTTGAATTCTGGCTATACAGTCTACTGGTGTCTGAAGATGTCAATGTCACACAAGACTAATATTGCCTTGCATGGTGCAAATTGTTGGCTGGAGTAGTGTAAAGTAGAGATGGACTTAAAATGGAGGGTACTACCCCAACACTTTCAGTTTCCACTCCCCACCCCCTGGAGTGTGCCATACAGAAGGCAGAAGAGATACATGCCTGGCACAACCTATGTTACACCCTAGATACATGCCTCTTCTGCCTACCCCTAGTTCCAGCCCAGGGGTAAAGGTTTTTTAGTTCCAGCCCAGGTGTAAAGGTTTCTATAGTGGCCCGCCGGCAGTTTGTGCGCTTGAGAATTCATCAAAATCTCAACTTCTGGATGGAATCTTAAAGATGCCAACTATAAAGTCTGGGGGCTAGGGCCTCTTCTTCCACTGAAAGGAAGGACATCGGTCAATCCCACACGTTATCTGACTAACTGACATATGGGCCAGACATCATGTGAAGGGCCACACATGGCACAGGCCTCCTTAAAGGAGAAGGAAAGGACTAATCCCTGCGGACGCCAAAATGTTAGGTGATTATAATCAATTACTTGAGACCCCTACTGATGCTTCTGTTAGCTGAAAACTGCATCAGCCCATCCTAGTACTGTAGAAGCACCAATTTAACATTGTCTTTCTGGATTCTCTCCACAGCCTGGTTTAGATGTGCCCGCAAATACCCCAAAAGCAAAGATTTCAGAGTGGAGCTCCTACAGTTGTACCCCAGACCTGTTCAGGGAACAGAAGTAATGGCCGGGTGTCTCAGGTAAGCAATTATTACCTATGATATACGTCTCCCTCAGATTATGTTGGCCATATTGGAGTTCCCCTTAGATCTGCTATGTCCCTTGTCTAAATAAGGGGCGGTGTGCGTTCTAACAGTCCCTGCCAGTAGCAAAGTAGGAGGGGAATAGCCAGTCACAAGCCTGCAGTCAGGGCCGGGCCAAGGGGTAGGCAGAGTAGGCGCAAAGCTGGAGGGGAGGCCAGGCACGCACCTTCTCTCTTGCCTACCCCTAGCAGGGGCAATCCAGATGATATCGCCGCCTGAAGCGGCCTTCAATATGCGGCCCCCCCTTCCCCACAGCGCTGACTTTCTCAGCCCTGAACAGGTGAAGTGGTGTTCACAGTGCTAGTGCACACTCTGCACTAGGAGAGCCAAATTTCTGGGTTGAAAACTGGAAATTCGGCTCTTAGTTACCAGGAGTGGCTTTTTTGCTGCCCCTGGTAACCAGGGGGCGCTGCCGCTTGAGGCGAGTACCTCAATTCGATTAATTGGCGGAGTGCCCCTGCCCCCCTAGTCCAGTCCCTGCTTGCTGCGGGAGTGTGCACTGTAAAGGGATGTGTGTGCCAAAAAGAGCTGCGTGCTCATGCACAAAAAGGGGCGTGCGTCCTTATGCTCGTCACCTATCGGGCACTGAGACCGGTAAGGTTGCCTAGGCGCCTGGTCAGTCTGGCACTGCCTGCAGTGGCAAAAGCAGAGACAGGCTTCAGCTGTTGATTGGTTCCTATTATACGGTGAAGTGGGTTGAGTGCCTCCCCTACACAGCCTGGTAGAGGAGGCAGCAGGAAGTGAAACAGGGGGGCAGGACTAGTGCAGCTTTTGCAGAAATTACCAATAAATCAGCCTGAAACACTACTTTTTTTCAGCACATTCCTTCTATAAATAAAATCATATAATGCACTGGCACATTCTTGTTTTTTGCACAATATGTCTCCTTTAAGGTTTGCTTTCAATGGAACGTGGGGCCTTATTCCCAGACCACTTTACACATGTCCTTGTTAATTCACGGAGGTCACTTTCTCCTGGCATCTACCAATCAGACTTATTTGTCAGACTGCTACATGGTGATTAAATGATTGATTCTAGAGAAAGCATTGACTTTGGAATGATATATATATATATATACCTGCGTATTAGATTGAAGCCCTATTAGGGTTTTCACTGGCCTGTTGTTCCTTAGAGACCATTTTGACTGCTGAATTTACAGTATCATTTGCTTCTGTGTGGTAGAGGATATGTAACATTATACAGCTCTCTACTACAATACACACATTTTCAGGGAGATTGTATGCTCGACCCATGTTTGTAGGGGTTCTGCCAAATGATCTGGTTTCTTCCCACACTTCAAAATACACCTGCAGTTAAGCCCATAAATCTTTTTCTAATTTTGGTTCTGTACATTACCACAATGAATTTTAAATGAAACAACTCAGATGCAGTTGAACTGCAGACTTTCATTCAGTGGGTTGAACAAAAAATAAAAATATGAGGAACTAAATCCTTTTTTAACACAATCACTTCATTTCAGAGGCTTAAAAGTAATTGGACAAATTAAAAAACTGAAGATAAAATGTTCATTTCTAATAATTGGTAGAAACCCCTTTGCTGGCAATGACAGCCTGAAGTCTTCAACTCATGGACATCACCAGATTCTGGGTTTCCTCCTTTTTAATGCTCTGCCAGGCCTTTACTGCAGCGCCTTTTAGTGGGCCTTTCTGTCAGAAGTTTAGCCTTTAACAAGTGAAATGCATGCTCACTGGAACAGCGCTATTAACTGATGAATTTAGGAAAAAAACTTGTTTTCCCAAGACATTATCCCTTTAAAGGGGAATTCAACCCCCCCCAAGGGGGAGAAGTAGGCGGGGGGGGAGGAGACCTTACAGGGGGTGGGGGGAGGGATTAGCGCTGGGGGGGTTGAATTCCCCTTTAAAGAATAACAGAATACCTTACAGGACCTATACTGGAACATCAGTTTTGTTGTTATGGTGCAATTTAGACCCTGTGTGAGTAAAGTAGTCCATTATATGAGCATAGTCCCCATGGAGTGAGGTAGACAGCATGACAAGCAGACTGGGCAGCCTGTTGGAGGGGCTGGATTATGGGTGTATATTGGGACACTGGGGCATTGCTGTTGGGAATGAGGGGAAAGGTTCTATTTGGAGAAGACTCTTTTTATATGGTGATCAGTCTATCTATTTGGGACCAAGATGCAGCAGAAATCTTACACATATACACTTGATTGTCCTTAAAGGTGAACTGTTATGAAAATGTACCTTTCTAAATGTAATCAATTAAAAGTAATGCATAGTTTCTGAAATAATTAAGTTTTTGCTCACTATCCCTCTCTCAGCATCTGTTTCTCTTCATTCTGTCTTCATTCTGTCTTCATGCAGCAGTTTGGTGTCAGATATTCTTTGACATATTCAATATATCTTATAGGGGGGGGCTTCCTTTGCTAGCAAATGAATTAGAGCTCACTCAAATAACTGATTCCAGTACAAACAAGATCTATAAAAAATAACTGCCTTTTGCACAAATTCTTCATGTAGAGAGACTTGATCTCTGGTGATTAATAGAGTGACCTCTAATACATCATTTAGGCAAAAGGAGCCCCCCTATAATATATATTGGTTCTAACTGTCAATGAATATCTCATATCCAACTGCTGCATGAAGACAGAATGAAGAGAAACAGATGCTGAGAGGGATACTGAACATAAACTAGATTAAATCAGAAAAGAATCATAATTTTTAATTGATTGTATTTACAAAGTTTCTTATTTCAGTATGCTGAAGCTTATATTCAATTTCCATAGTTCCCCTTTAAAATTAAAATAAAGCTAATTCTTCCTCACTAGGCAGCATTTCATTGACGTCTGAGACATTCACTGGAAGACTGTTTGCCAGTGTTCTAGAATCAGAAGACTAATTACAATGGGTACAAAGACAGTTCTGCATACAGATGCCCTGATAATCGACTCCCACATGACCATTCTAAATCAAACAAATCCAACACACTATGAGCCTGTTCTGATAGACTGCTGCCTTCAGAATTCTTTGTAGGGACCCAGGGCTTCCTGAAATCAGCCTGATAGAGGTATGGAACCTGTTGTCCAGAATGTTTAGGGACCTGGGATTTTCTGGATAAGGAAACTTTCTGTAATTCGAATCTTACCTTTAGTCTACTTAATTAAACCCAAAACTATTGTTTTGCTTCCAATACGGATTAATTATATCTTAGTTGGGGACAAGTACTGTTTTATTTAGGGATGCACCAAATCCACTATTTTGGATTTGGCCGAACCCCCGAATCCTTCAAGAAAGATTTGACCGAATACTGTACCGAATCCTAATTTGCATATGCAAATTAGAGGTGGGAAGGGGAAAACATTTTTTACTTCCTTGTTTAGTGACAAAAAGTCATGCGATTTCCTTCCCGTCCCCTAATTTGCATATGCAAATTAGGGTTTGGATTCGGTTCGGCTGGGCAGAAGGATTTGGCGGAATCCGAATCCTGCTGAAAAAGGCCGAATCCTGGCCGAATCCCTAACCGAATCGGTGCATCCCTAGTTTTATTATTACAAAGAAAAAGGAAATACTTTTTTAAAAGTTTAATTATTTTATTACAATGGAGTCTAGGGGTCATTCTGGTAATTCAGAGCTTTCTGTAAAATGGGTATCTGAGTATCTGGATAAAGAATCCTCTATCTGTAATCTACAGAAAAGGGATGATTATGCTGAAGCATCCGACAATACCTGCCCCTTTAAATTTGTGTAATTGATGCATGTCAAACATTATGTGGGCTTGCTGGGCAATCAACCATAAATGCAGAGAAAATATTTTTAAGCAATTACTTACTTACCGAATGTACTGTATTTGTGCACTAAATAGGATTACAGACTCTATCAAAGCCTCTAGACATAACCTGCAGTGAAGCTGTGACACTGTATTAGAGAACAGTGGCCCCAAAAACATACTCAAAGTGGCACACTCAAAAATAATTTTCAACATAGTTCTGGTTATCTGATATCCTGTATTCTTTAAATTGCATTGGCCAGATACGCAGTTCTGTCTTTCCTGGCCTTGATCATGCCTGAGAAGAATCATAAGCTCTCAATAAACCAGCAATAAACCAAACGCATCGCTTTCAAAGCACCGTCAAAAGTTATTAGCTCCCTGTTTATAAAGTCACACTGCCTCCTGGTGGCACCATAAAAAAATAAATATATATCATTGTAGATGGTTTTCTTTCTAGCAAGAAGTGAATTTTCATATTCACCATCCGCTAAGCATTTTTGTAGATGCTTATGAGGAAACCACTTAGAAGCCAAACTGGTATTAAAGGGCATGTAAAGGCAAAAGAAAATCCCATTTTTACTTTCTTTAAAGGAGAAGGAAAGGCTGGAGGCACTTGGGGTTGCCAAACGTTAGACACCCCGAAGTGATTGTATCTACATCTGTGATTGATCTGCTCCCGCCGGGGTTATACAAATGAACACCACTGAGTGATGTACTTCTGTTTTCTTCTGTCTTCCATTTCCCCGTACTAACGCATGTGCAGTTTAACGTTAATGTTAAGCTTTTCGTTCTACTGCACATGCGCAGCCACGCGAAGACAGAAGTAGATCTTTCCATGGTGCTTACTTGTGTAAACCCAGGCTAGTGCAGATTTCTGCTGATAGGAGCACTGGCCCAGGGTTTCATGTACTGTAGGTAGATACAATCACTTGGGCAGGACTGGACTGAGAATTAAAATAGGCCCTGGCATTTCAGGTACACAAGAGGCCCATCAGCCCACATAGAGGCCCAAACAGCCCCCACCAGCCCACTAAACACTGACTTTCTATGGGACCTTATAGCAGCCCCTCTGGCATTTGCCCTAACCCACAAATGGCCAGTCCGGGCCTGCACTTGGGGGTGCCTAACATTTCCCACCCCCAAGTGCCTCCAGCCTTTCCTTAATCCTTTAATGAAAAAGAAATCTATCACCAATATACTTTAATCAGAAAATGTGTACCGTTTTTATAAGAAACCTGGCTGTATGCAGTGAAATTTTCCCTTCATTTACTGCTGTGGATAGGAATTTTCAGATGGTCCCTAACTGCTGGACAGGGAAACAATCATAGTTATGAACAGCAGGGGGAGCCCCCACCTTACTTCCCAACCTTTCAGAACTGCAGCAGCTTTGTTTCCTTGTAGAGCAGTCAGCGACTGTGTAGAGATTTGTATTGGATTTTATTTTTGCCTTTTCATCCCCTTTACTTTTTCCAACTCCAGCTGCAGGGACAAAGATTTAAATAGATAAAATGGGATTCTATTTGGAGGATTATTTTGCTGCAGCCATTGGTTCTGCAGAGTTGGAGAAAGTTTGTATTAAACAGTATAAAAACTATAAAATCCACATTAGATTACATGACAACACAGGACCCAGTGCAGTCTGTAAATTCTGATTATAGATCAGTCTATTCTGATCAGCTGTATCGGCTTCTGGCAGATATTATTTCACTTGTGCTGTTTTAATCATTTATGACAATCCCTAAGCAGCCCAAGCTACACTTTGAGCATGTGCACAGTCTTGGTCTTGGAAAGATGTATAACAAAGTTACAAGATGACTGTGGCCAACTTTGAAAGCATAAATCATTTGCTTGATTAGGCTTGTAGTGCAGTAAGTTCATGTTTATGTTTAGTATACAAAATACACCATTTCTAGCCTTATTCTATTTTTGACTTTCCTTTTCCAGCACTTTCCAAAGCACAGGCTGGCATAGAAAGCAAAATGCCAAGCTATGTTTTTAATGTATGCAGAAGCACTTCCTTTATTAGGCAAATGTATGTGCTTTTATTCCTCTGGAGCCACATGCTACCTATATAACAGCAAAGGACTACATTTGTTGCCATTTCTTCTTGCCCCTGCTACTTTAGCAGCTGCTGGCTCATACTTATGCCTACCAACCCAGAGAGATAAAGGTTATACCCAGGATCAGACTGGGCCAGCAGGGATTTGGGGCTCGAGCAGGACCGGGGGCAGCTGCCTCAGGCCCCCCCCCACTCACCCCTGGGCCCCCCAGTCTGATGCTGGTTGTTCCTTCTATAAACCCTAGTCTGCTGCTTTTTGCACAGAATATGCATTCTCTGCTTATCATCATGTCTACCAAAACGGGAGCTTTTCTGTGGGTATTATGCATTTAGAAAACTAAGTATGAGCTAAAACCCTACTTATAAATAGGCTATAGACCCTTTATGTAGCACAGCCTGTGTTAGTAGTTTCAGCAGTGGTGTGTGAGTGCCTCTGTGTGATGAATGACTGTATTGCAGTTCTGTGAAGTAATTCCTGTATCATCATTGAGGAACATAAACTACTCAGAGTAATTGGTTACAGCATTACATTAGGGACATTCTTTAGGCTTCTTTTAAAGGGGTCACCTTCTGTTGTGTTTTGTTAGCCAAGGATGAGCAGAGTATAACAGTGTTTAATTAGCAGATTCATGCAGCCATTACACAACAGCAGTAACTTGAACTTTATCACTCTCAAGCTGTGCAGAAAGTACTGTGTATATGCAGGAGCAAGACAACTTGCATTCCATATTCATCCATCAGATAGTTCATATGTGTATGGTCCTCGATTGTCCTTGTTTCCGTATTCCTGGTTTCTTAACTCTGACTAAAGATCCAGGCTGAAAGTGCACATCTCTTGCACCGTGTTTTCTATCAGTATAAGCCTTGCATTTGGCTTGTTGACGTTTGACAATGTCAGCAGTAGATGATTTTGTAGGAACAGTATTTGGTGGAAGTTTGATGTCTGCAACATGTAACTTAGTGCGCATCTGTCTGCCATGTAATAATTCAGCTGGAGATGATTGGGTCGTTGCATGGCATGTTGCTCTGTAGTTATGCAGTTCCTGTGAGACAGCCTCGCTTATAGAGTAGGGCAATTGCCTCAATTTCTGGAATACTGGTTTTACATCTCTCAGCTTAACTTTGTGTAAGTTCTTTGCACAACCCAATGAAGTGTCACTTTGTGGTGAGGCAGACACTGGTTTAATGAGACCATCACTAATTGTAGGTTTTAATGCACCAAAGAGATCCCTTCCAAGTATAGCAGTACCTTTATTCACAATGTAAAAGTTATATTTTGCAGTATTTGATTTAAACTGTACAGTCACTGGCAAGAAACCAAGCACAGGGATTGTATCCTTTAAGTATCTGACCAGTCTCAGGGCAGTACAACAAGCATATCTTTTGCACAGTATTTCAAGAAAATATCCTTTGGTAGTATAGAAACAGCTGAACTTGTATCAAGCATCAGGTTAATGGAGTGTCCCTTGTCTGCAGAAGCAGTATTGACATTGACATATAAACTTGCCTGGAATAAATATACCAGCTTTATCCACATTTAACATTGTAACATTTGTAGTGGGGAATTCATGAACATGTTTAGCAAAACTACATCAGGTTTTAGCCAAATTACCTACCTACAATAGTTGCTAATACTCCAGAGATGTTGCTGTGAAATGTATCAATTAAATGTTGCAAAATTGTATGAGTTTAGAGTCTGCACCAGAATTACTCAGCTGCCAGACTCAAACACCAACATTCAACTTTACACTTAGATTTTAGAAAAACAGTAAAAGATAAATAATGGAAAGTAATTGAAAAAAGTCTTTATTTCTGGGGAACAATTTGAAATCAACTGAACAGAAAAAAGTATTTTGAAGGTGAACAACGCCTTTAAGGAGCTGCAGCGTTGTACAAATACAATAAATAAAATAAATATACACAGTAAGGCTCTGTTTGGGAATATATCTGATTTTTATGTAACCACAACTCTCCTCCATGCAAGAATTTCAAAAATAAGCACCTGCTTTGAGGCCACTGGGAGCAACATCCAAGGTGTTGGTGAGCAGCATGTTGCTTATGAGCCACTGGTTGGGGATGACTACTTTAGAGTTGGATCAAATTATTTTTGAGTCTAAGGTGCCCTCTAGTGTCACTTAGCAGAAATACATTTTGTATTAGTCCTACCAGCTCCAGTTGTGTTTGTTGCTGGTTGCACCTTGTTGGTGAGGGAAGATGTTGTTCCAAAGATAATCTGAATGGGTGGGAGATTTCAGGAAACTTGGCACATTAATTATTATTTTTATATTTGTGTCCATATTCTGTATTCAGAACACTGGCAGTGTTCAATCCCATTCTGGATATTTCAGAGGGAAAATGTAATGTAACTATTGCACATGTAGAGCTAGAATCTACATTTTCCATTTACAAGATCCAAAGGCCTTTTTCATTAGAGCTTCACCATCCTTTTAAGACCAGATATATTTATTCCACATTCTTAAAGGCCAACATCAATAAAATGTAAGCAGTCAAGCTAAATTGCTGTTCAACATAATTAAAGGACAACTAAAGTCTGACTAAATATGTAGCTAGAAATGTTGTACATTATGTTTTGTGCTTCTGTACCAGCCCAAGGCAACCACAGCCCTTTAGCAGTAAAGATCTGTGTCTCCCCAGTAGATGCCCCAGTAGCTCCCCATCTTCTTTTCTGCTGATTCACTGATTCACATGCTCTGTGCTGCTGTCACTTACTGAGCTTAGGGACCCACTCACAATATACAGTACACATAGAAATGTCACAGTATAAGGCTGATTAGTCATTAATACAGATAATTACTACATGCAGCACAGAAACCAGTGCAACTAGCATCAGAATTTCATAATCAGACCTGTAGCATCAGCTTATATTACAGACCAACCTCATTTTCTGCTGGATAATTAGTGACGACCCCTAAGCTTAGCTTCTCAACAGCTGCTCAGAGCCCACTGAGCATGTGAGTGTCACAGACACTTTCCAAGATGGTGACCCCCTGGATCATTGCTGCTATTGACAAGCTGAAACTTTAGGCTGGTGCAATATGTTCAGTATATAAAAATATGGCATTTTTAGCCACATTCATTTTTAGAGTTTAGTTCTCCTTGTATGTAACGGACCTTCTGACATGCTTTGAGCCATGTGCAGCCAGGCATGTACAAAGTATCAAGCTGCTTTTAAATTAGTCTGACTAGATCATCCGATTAACCATAGACACCTGCTGAGAAATCATAGGTGTTCCTCTTTAAGGTATTCTTTCTGATTGTCCCTTTTATTCTTTACACATAATTTGCTTTCGAGGTGTGTTCGCTTAGTCTACAGAGCTTGTATTTTCGGTTATGGCTTTACATTTTACTGTTACCTGTTGGTGGATATTTAGGCAGGGGAAGTTGTTTTAATATCAAGTGGAAAGTTACCTTTGTGACTTTGATTGAGGCCCTTATATTAGGCTGTTATGCAGGGCCACCATCAGTGGGGCACAGTAGGTATAAGTGTTCCAGGGCTGAAGGGGGGTCTGCCAATGCTGCACTTTTCGAAAGAGCCGGGCCCCCCTTAACGGCCCCGAATCCATGCCAAATGCATAAGTGCCGAATCCAAAAAGCCGAACAGTCCCGAATCGGTGAAAAGACAAAAACAGCCAAATTGAAGTAGTGAAGCGGCGAAAAGACCTAAAGCCATGAAAGGATGCAAAATTTAAGTCCTCAAGCCATGAATTCAATTCTACTGAACACCAATGTGGGTTTTACTTTAAATCCCCTGGCCAATGTATTATTTTAATATTCTATAGACCCCTGTTTAAAAAAACATTCTCTTACGACCCAATTTTTTTTTTCTTGTAAGGGGGGCCTTGCCACCAATGTTTTTTAAAAAATATTCTCTGGTGCCCAGCCTTTTCTGGCGCTGATGTCTGTGTGGTCTTTTACCTGTGGTGTGGAGTGGGTGGGACTCTGGGTGGGGCTTTGTGTCTGGGGTGGGGCTTGGAGTCGGGCCCTGAAAATTGAGGCCCTGCTGTTATGAACTATAATCTGATATTGTTTCTAGTATAGATCAATGGCCTCTGTATTACAGCTTTGTAGTAGGCAGGTTCCTGGGGTTCTGAGGAGGTGTAAGGTATGAAAACATGTGGCAGTGTTTATAATATCCAGGTAGGACTGACTTGTAGACCCAAGTACATTCTGTGTTGCATTTTATGGACCAGACCCTTATAGTTGCTGATTTGCCTAACCAGGGCCGGTCGTACCAAGTGCGGGGCCCAATTGGAACCATTTTG
>CM044448.1:29673614-29685593 GCA_024363595.1 Xenopus borealis
ACATCCAAGGGGTTGGAGAGCAACACGTTGCTCACGAGCTACTGGTTGGGGATCACTGCCGTAATTAGTTCAGGTGCACACAGAGAGACGTACTGCAATGGAATGGTCTGTCTGTGAGCAATAGTGATTCCTGTGATTTCAGGATAAATAACCATCATTCTGTATATTTGGTAACACCTGCCAAAGTATCTCCTACCAAGTTAGGGGGGGTCAGGGATCAATAATATCTAAAGGAATTAAAACTTCTTGAGGTTGTATTAACCATTGAAGGTTTGCTTTGTTACTGTATTTTAATAGTTAATATAAAACTATAAAAATAATTTTAAAAGATGTGTGGAATTCATTAGTAATAAATATTATTGGTAGCAGACGCAAATGCCACATTACTATATAGAGCTTCCTCCACAATTTCTTTCTTTTTTTCTTATCTTACCATTATCATTTCCTGTTTCAATGTATTCTTTCTTTGATGGTTTCTGTATCTGCTTTTATCCAGCAATCTTTTACATCCATCATCTGTCCATTTGTCTATATCTGCTATTCTTTCTCTTTTAGAACCTTTCAGTAGACACAACAGTATCATACATACCAATACATTTAGAAGCTTTTGTGAGAACAGATATTAATAAAGAATAGGAAGTATGGAAGAAGGGATTGGGATAGGAAGCAGGGGCATAACTACAGAGCAAGCAAACACTGAGGCTGCAGGGAAGTATAGTGGCATGATGCCCTAATTCATATACATTTTGAATAAATACTGGTAAAACAAGTAAACCTCTAGACATTTTTGGGGCCTGAAAAATAATTTGCTGAGGGGTCCAATAATATCTAGTTACACTACTGGTAGTAAGGGAGAATGTTTCTGAAACACAACTTAGTTGTTGATGGAAGAAAGGGAGCAGCAGAAAAGAAAAGAATGAGGTAGGAAAGGGTACAATGTGAAAGAAGAAAGGAGAGTGAAAGGGCAATCAAAATAAGGGTAGGAACAATAAGGGAAATAGAAAAGAAAGATATCTGCCGAGTGAAGAAAGAAACAGCATATAATAATAATAATAATAATAACATAAAAAGCCAGTCACAGAGAATATCTCACATTCTCAAGAGAAACTAAGGAAACAGAACAATAGATGGTCAATAAGGGGTTCTGAGCTAAAGAAGGTAAAAGTGAGTGAGAGAGAGCCTGTATGTTAGAACCCAGCAGTGGGAAAGAGAGTGTCAGTAATGGGGTCAGAGAGTGTAAAACATTAAGCAATAGAGTTTGAGACATACAGTATAAGGAGACGGATAGAGTCAACACATCAAAGACATGACACAAGAAATTAGAGAGAGGGTAGTGAGTCTAAAGAGACAGGGGGTAAGTCAGACAGACAACAGAGGGTCAGTGCATTACCTAGCTGCTCTCCTTCCAATTTTTTGCATTCAGCAGCCTGCTCCTTTCCACACTGTAGACCCCCAGCCTGCTCAAACAATTTCCCTTAGTGGGGAAATACTCCATTCTCACTTTGTACAAACATTTCCCTTTTCCTCTGTGCTGGCTGCTATCCTCTCTGTATATATACACCAAGGGCAGGTGCAGAATGATCACAGAAGCAGCACCACCCCTCCCACAGCCCTTCTCCAACCAAAGCATCCACCTCCAAATATGGAATCTCAGGGGGAGATCCTAGATGGGATCTGTGCCACTGATACAAACATCACCTTCAAAATTATACAAATAATACAAATAACTATTCATCAGCAATTGCCTGACTATTAACCCTTTGGTGGAAAGCCCACTTTTACCACTGCTTTCAGATATTTCTGATAATGGAAAACAACTAACCATTATACATTATCCACTATCACCATCTGTCCTGGGGGGGGTGTTAAACATGGGAGTCAAATTCATATTTTAAATCATGTATATTGCAGACCTACAACTCTAAGTAAGAAAATGGGTGCTGAGAGTTGTAGTTTTGCAGCTAAGGTGTGCTGAGGTCCATTTTAGCATTTTCTCCCTTACCTCAAACCTGTCCCTGCAGAGCATGTAGAAACATGTGTATCCCTATATAAGCATACTACAGTAATCCAGACAACAGCCTAGACTGGCACGGAGTTCACTTGGGTTTGGCCAGAGCTTTATTGTCCTGACTGAAATGTGACACTGTTCAGCTGCCTGGGTATGAATGCAGCATATAATGAGGTTGGCTAAGTGAGCTTTAGCTTTAGCCTTCTATTAGATCTCATGAAGGAGTATTATATTAACCATAGAAGAAGAGGAAAATGTAAGATGCATCCCTCTATACCTTCTTTCTCTGTATGTCTCACCTCCAGTCTTTCACTTTATCTTGCACATTGCAGACTACCTTCTCTGTAACATTATATTTCCCTTTCCCTCTTTCCTTTTCTATTTCTCTTTTTCACTCTCTCTTTTCTTTTTCTCTTCATCTCGCTCTCTCTATATATACTTCTGTGACCTGAACACCATTTCCATCTATTTTTCCTTCTTCCAGCCTCTTTCAATTTCCCCCCCCCCACCCCCCAGCCGTTGTGTCACCCTCCATCTCTTTGCCGTCTCATGGGAGAGATATGACAGGGTAATAAAGAGTTGCACAATACACTATTAAAAGGCAATTAGCTGAATTGCTGGAATGGGACCAGGCTCTGAGTGACGGGGGTTAATGGCTGAGAATGGTCCCTGGGAAAGTAGCTGATCAGCAAGTTCCACAGGCATATGTGAGATAAATGCTGGTGATCTGTTCAGGGCCTTGAAAAAATGCCCATTTGTAACTATGACCCTTGCTGGTTCTAAACAATTACTAATCCTACGCTGGTCCTGATCAGTAAGTAATACCTACCTTGTAAATCAAGGATCTGTCCTTGGTCCTGATCGCTAAGGAAATGCAGTACAAATAAACGCTAACCTGATAATACAGGCTCTGTCCAAGGTGCTGATTTGTGTATTGCCACAAAGGCCACTAAGCAGGGATCTGTCCTCTGGCAATTCCAGGCTGTGTCTAAAGTCCTGACCTGTATTGAAATACAGGGCCGGTCGTACCAAGTGCGGGGCCCAATTTGAACCATTTTGGCGGGGCCCCCTAGAAGGAACTTTGCTGTCTGTCGCAGGGTCACAGAGCTGGATGGGAAAAAAGTGCCTGCTTTCCCCTCTGTCCAAGTGATGGCTGCCAGTTGGGAGTGGGGGCAGGCTGGGCAACTGGGAGAAAACGTTCCATCTTTTTGTTTAATCTATGTGGGCAAAAAAAGTGCAAATTTTGGTTACCACTGTAAACTGTGTGTGTGCAGCACCATGGATTATATCTACAACATTAATGCATTTCACTTGTTACTCAGTTTTACTTCTGTCGAGTTCAACTGCATATTCTGCACAATTTCATAGTAAACACATGATGCATACTTTAAAGAAACCTTCCTGCTATGTAGTACATGGAAATATCATCATCATATTTATCTGGTATCCCATACGTGTACTGGCAGCCTACGGGAGGCTCTGTTTGGCAGTACATCTGGTTTTTATACAAACAAAACTTTCCTTCCAATCTGGGAATTCAAAAATAAGCACCTGCTTTGAGGCCACTGAGAACAACATCCAAGGGGTTGCTCATGAGCTACTGTTTGGGGATCACAGACCTATAGGGATAAACATTCAGCAACAATTGATGCAAACTACAAATTAGCTGGCCTTTCAGAAACCCCCCACAGCAATATGTAATGGTCTAAGGTGACTTTTGATTTATTTTCTGCTAGTTTCTTTCCTTCTTTACCACACTTTTCGTATCCCAGAACCTCACATACCAAATATTATTTTTCTTCCTTAAATATTTATTTGTCCATATTTCACCCCAACTCACCTCTGCCAGTTGATAACTCACTCTTACTGGAGTGAGGCCCCCATAAGTGCAGGGCCCAATTGGGCCAATTTGCTTAAGACCAGCACTGTTGAAATACCAGCTGCACAAATCTAAGATCTACCCCCCAGTTCTGATCTGTACATATAAGTCTATGATCTTATGCATCTGTACTGAAGGGTAAATAGCACAAGTTAGGAATCTACCCATGGTCCTAATGTATTTTCTTTACAGAAATGAGTCAGTGCTAGTTTTGCACACTAATAGTGCAGAAGTAATGGTGCATTAGTATCTCCCTGCAGTGAAATTTCCAATGACAACAGATCAAAGGAACTGTTACCAGTGTAGGTGAAATGATCTAGACATTCCTTTATTGGCAAGAGATGATCTAGTGATTCAAATGCATATTAATTCATAAAAATATATTTTTTGCTACCTAGTGATCTTACCAAGAGTTCCTTTAGGGATGATCCAGAAGTCCAAAATCCTGACTGAGTGTTCACATCCAGGAAAGTTGGCTGATTGCCATAGCCTGTCTTGACTGATCCATAATTTCTTAGTGATTATCCCGAGCTCATTTGCCAAATCAGATGCACGTCCACAATCCTGGTCACCTCACATAGAACATGTACAAGAGAACAGTTGCTTAAAATCTACTGAGTCTGTTGTTAATTATGGAGCCCAATGGTCTCTTTCTGAAACTGAAGATGATACTGTTCCAAGGATCTACCTACCACCTTTAGCTGGGCTTCTGAATCCTAAATACCAGTTAGGTGTCTTGCATGATTCCCATTGACCTGCGTTTTCCATGCCATTGAAGAGCCCTACTGCATGCCCTGCTTTGTCCTCCCTGATCTGATCCATTCTGCCCGAATAACGGAAAAACCAAGCTTTCCTTAACTGAGGGTTTTGCGTACTGCTGTAATAGACCAAGACTTCATTCTTTCATGTTCTTGGAATCTCAGTACACACAGAAATGAGCTTAAAAGGTGCCTTTGCAAACAGCATAAGAAGCTTAATATACACACAAATATTTATATAGATGCTGACCTTCTGATAGTAAATATCAAAGCTGTGGTCTCTCTCTAAGGGGCAAGATCATGTGACTGAACTAGCAGGGTAAATAGTAAAAGGAATGAGTGTGAATCGAAAGACAGCCAATGCAGTGAGCTTGAGAAAGGCATAGGGCAAAGATGGAAGATAGGGTAAGAGGTATGAATTATGAACCCCACAGTAATTTCACACAGTGATACAGTAATTTAGACAGGCAAAAGGTAAGTGCTTTTAATGACCGTGGTGCAAGTACTGTGGGGTAGACGGTGTGACCACACCAAGGCCTGCCAGGATGCCATCAGTTCAGTTTTAAGGATGCATGCACCTTTTAAGGAGAAGGGAAGGTGCAGTGCAACTTGGGTGGCATGTGACCAGGGATCATGAGACAACTAAGAGTAACATCCAAGGGGTAGGTGAGCAATATGTTGCTCACAAGCCACTGGTTAGGGACCACTGTATTAGAGTATATATTCTGTGCAATAGAGAATGTATTGTAAAATTGAATTTAAGAACATGAGAAGTTGCTTACACTGGTTGTTTAGTTGGGTGCACAGTCATAGGTGTCATTTACAAAGTGGAGCAAAGTGCAATAAACAGGCACAACATTCAATATTCACTCACCCTGCCTTCAGTGCTCAATGAACAGTTGCTAGTCTCAGTGTTAGATTTTGGAGCACAGAGACCCTCTACCTCCTCCATGAATAAAGTGGTGACTGCATTTGGGAAGGCGGCACATAGGTTTCCCCCTTCCTGACACCTGCCAATCCCCTAATTTGAATGTTATTGTGTATGTTGTCTTATCCTGTAACAGGGGCCTTTCCTTCTCAACTGCTCTGTAGCAGGAGATAACAACATGGCTGGCCTGTGCCCACTGACATTGCACTCTGTGCCCATGCTGAGCGCAGCCAGATCCATACAGAAGTGGTCCCTGAATGAGTGCTAGGGGGCATGCTTTTATGCCCCTGAATGAGTGCTAGGGGGCATGCTTTTTTTGCCCCTGAATGAGTGCTTGGGGGTATGCTTTTGTGCCTCTCTTGCACTTCAGTTTGGGGTGTTTCCAAATAACCCCTTATATCTCTTCTTTGCACTTTACTGCAACAGTGCGTCTAGTGAGCCAACTGAATAAATATAGTAAAGGACTTGTTTTAGAGCTTCAATCAGTGGAGGAACTACCAGGGATGCAGTAGGTGCAGCTGCACCAGAGTCTGTCCCCCTGCACCCCTAATGGGGCCCGCATCCCAAAAGAGGGGAAAAAACTGTGTCCAGATTGCTGGGTTCTAAAAGGCGCTCTCCTCCGCCGACCGCTGAGCGTAACACCACTGGCGCGCGTCCAGCTGCAGCACCAATTTTGATTATGGTTTTGGCAGGGCCTATGGGCCAGCGAAGTGCAAAGTCTCTGTTTCGTAAGTCCTTTCATCCTCCTCACTCGGATTTGGTCTATTCAGTGCAGTGTGGAGGATGCTGCACAGTGGCTCTGTTTATCCCTCCAGCCTGTGGAGCTCATGTTGCTGCCATTTGCACTTGGAGTAGAATGGTGAGTGGATGTGCCAGGGATTGCTGCAATTGAACCATAATAACAATCCCCACCTTGCTGACTGCAATTTCCTGCTGCCCTCTTTATTTGTGGGCACCTGAAAGTTGCTGGCAGTGTACAATAGCTCAAATGCAACCACTGGCCTGCTACTGCTTGCTCTTGGGATATCAGAGGGGCACATTCTGGACTGATGTATATAGCAGCATTTGGTTCGCTTTAGATTTATGTAACTATGGTAGGAGCTGAATATATTGAATCCCATGAGACACCAGGGTTCTTGGTGCTGAGTAATAAGCATTTGAAGCTCCATATCACTTTTCTGTGGTTTTGTAATCATTACATTCAAGCATGTCTTCAAATTGTGGCACAAACGAATCAATAAAGACTATAATCACTGTATTGACAGTGCAAAGTCATTGCAGGATCCAGTGCTGTAACTAGATGTTAATGGGCCCCACAGAAAATTAATTTTAGGGCCCCCAACATATCTAGAGGTTTTCCTGTTTTACCAATATATGCCCTAAGGTACATATAGACCCACTGCATCTACTTTTGATACTGTTATGCTTTGTTTTACCAGAAAAAGATTGTAGTTTGAAAATGTCAATTTTATAGAACACTGCAGCTGCAGTGATCTCAAACAAATCTACTCTGGAAAGAAAACTGCATGTAACTATTTAAAGGGCACCTATCGCTTAAAAAAGTTACCCCCAACCAAAGGTGTAGGCTGATAGAGCCTGCATTCTGGTTGGGGGTACCAGTACAGTACAGCGGTTGGGGGTACCAGTACAGTACGGTACCAGTACAGTACAGTGGGCGCAGGCAAGCTCGCAGCAGGAGGGAGCTCCCGCTGCGAACCGCCATGACAGTAGATGCGCATGCGCATTTATGCACGTGTGACGTTACACGCATGCGCATTAAGAAAAGCGGTCCCAACAGTGACCGCATGTGCGTCTACTGTCATGGCAGCTCGCACCGGGAGCTCCCTACTACTGCGAGCTTGCCTGCGCCCGCTGGTGGCATTTAAAATTAAAAAAAAGACTGGAATGCGGGCTCTATCAGCACCTTTGGGAGACTGTGAGATTTTAGACCAGGGTCATAGAGGACTGCCTGGCTCCCCAATAATTCTTTCCATCACATTAAAGAATAACAGTAAGGAGGTTTATTAGAGTGATAATGTTTTAAAATAAGACTTTTTTAGGCATTGGTGGAAATATACCAAAGGGACTGTAGATCTAGCAGTGGCTAGAAAATGACTTTAGGTGAGAGGGTTCCACATTCCACAATATGTATTTAAAGAGGGAATTTAGGAACATAATTGTGGGCAGGGTGGTCTAATCTGTGATTTGGATTCCATATTGATATGTAGTCCTGGATATCTCTAAATCTGAGTCACTAAATGACAATGCCACATATTTCTGAGCTTTTTGGAGGTTTAGAAAAAGAAGTCCTAAGCATAAATGCACATCTAAGTAGAACATGCACCCCAAAAAAAATGACAAGGGATGCATTGAATCCCCATTTTCGGGATTCAGACAAATCTTTCGGAAAGGGTTTGGCCGAATTAGAACTTTTAGAACATTTGTCACAACATTTTAGACCTGTTTTGTTCTTTTATTCAGCCAAATCCTAGTGAAAAAGGTTCTGATTTGGATGAATGATCAATCACCCGCCATGTTGAAATAGCAGAGATGCTGAAGATCCATTACTGAATAATCCAGTTTTTGTTGAGAATGAGAGGTTTGCAGTATAGAACCGTGTGCATTGGCTCTTGGTTTCAGACCATCCTCTTGTTGATATGATGAGAGCAGGCAGGATCATAATGAAGCCATTTCACAGTTAATCTTCTGGCCTCACATGGGTATCAGACAACAGTGGTGTCACCGCAGCAGAAACTCCTTTTATGATGTTGTGGATTTCCCAGCCTGGTCATGCGTGTAATGGGAAATCAGAGAGAAGCAGACGTGTTCTAAGATGAAAGAACAAAGGGGGTGAATTTGGCAGAGACATAAAAACCTGCAGCTTACTAACAAATGTGCAGATTAGCCATTTTACTTCCAGGGCAGGAGAATTGTAGTCATTGCTGTAGTAAGAATTGTGGTTTTGTGACTTATTAAATGTGATTTATTAAATAATTTCTCTCAGTTCTCATACTGTGGCTTCCAATTTCCTCACAACAAACCCCAGACATATAAGTATAGGTGGGACACAGGCAGTTTCTGTGGTTTAATTCTCAAATAATTTTGCCCAGACATCCACCCAATTACTCCTCATTCAATCATAAACACTAAAAATTCATCACAGAAAGTCTATTACTGGGCACAAGGGTAGACATTGGATTTGGCTCAGGTGCATCTATAGCTAGGACATAGATTCATTGGGGCACCCCTAAATCCCCTAAATGTTATAGCAGGACTTCCCTTAAAGGAGAACTAAAGCTTAATTAAAGAAGTAGCTGGAATCATCAAATAATGTATCCTTACAGGAGATAAACTATAAGGTCCTCTTCCGTTGGTACTTGGTACCAGCACCCATAGCTACATTTTCTCCCTCAGCCAACCCCGGTTGCTTCAGGGGCTGTGGGGAAATAGGCAGAATGTTCCACACATGGTGGACATGCCCCATAGCCCGAAGATTCTGGATTACGATCTTTAACATGGTCCACTCGGTTTTGGGAGTATCTTTACCTAGAGATCCGGTAATAACTTTATTGGGCACAAAACCTGAATAATATTCAGTTCAGACTGTTCACCTCCATAGTAACTACAGCCAAAAAGACCCTAGCTTGTTCCTGGAAACAAAAACAAATCCCAATCGAGCCGGTAAAATTCAGAGTAGACTGGATGTCTAGCATACTACTCGATACCCATCAGAAATTTTTATTGACTTGGGGTCCCTGGATTGAATATAGGTATGGGCCAGGAGCACCTAATATTCTTTTTTCAACATATCTAAACACCAACCTAGAAACAGTGTAGAAAGGAACCATTTAATTTATATATTTGTTTGTTTGTTATTATTAGATAAACCTTAAGTATATGGAAACGAAATTGTTATTTGACAGTGTTACAATACGAACCATCAGTGAGGCTCAAGAATAAACAGTACAGTCGAACTACTCAGAATTAAGTTATGTGGTACAACATGTGAAAGGTCTTATAGTATATGATATTTCAATGTTAATATATGTACAGTATGCTAACACTGTTTAATGAAAATAATAGTCTGTACACATATTTGCAAGAAAATAATAAACATTTATTGAAATAAAAGTAAGTAGCTTGAAATGTTGTACATGTTGTTTTGGGCTTCAGTATGCCCAAAGCAACCACAGCCCTTTAGCAGTAAAGATCTGTGTCTCCAAAGATGCCCCAGTAGCTCCCCATCATCTTTTCTACTGATTCACTGATTCACATGCTCTGTGCTGCTGTCACTTACTGAGCTTAGGGACCCACTCACAATATACAGTACACATAGAATAGAAATGTCACAGTATAAGGCTGATTAGTAATTAATTAATTAATATTATTTATTATTTTATATTATAAAAAAATCCATGCCTGTTATAAAGGTGTTTAAAGGGATACTGTTAATAGTGCTGCTCCAGCAGATTTCTGCATTGAAATCCATTTCTCAAAAGAGTAAACAGATTTGTTTTAATATTTCATTTTGAAATCTAACATGGGGCTAAGACATATTGTCAATTTTCCTGCTGCCCCAAGTCATGTGACTTCAGTCACTGCTGTACTGCACGTAGGGTTGCCACCTTTTATTGAAAAAAATACCGGCCTTCGTATATATTCAGCTTTTTTTCCTATTAATAACATTGGGATCAGCCATCAAAAATACCGGTCAGGCCGGTAAAAAAAACGCCAGGTGGCAACCTTAACTGCACGTTGAAGTGAAATCACCCCTCCCTTTTTTCCCCCAGCAGCCTAATAACAGAACAATGGGAAGATAACAGCTCCCTAACACAAGATAACAGCTCCCTGGTAGATCTAAGAACAGCACTCAGTAGTAAAAACCCATGTCCCACTGCGTTCCATTCAGTTACTGCCTCTCTGTTAGTGCGCGCGCTGCGTGGGTTTTAAAGGCGCAGCGTCAGCGCAAAATGGCGCCAAATTTAAAATATTTTTAAATATTTTTAAATATTAAAAACCTGTGATAGGTTTTCTCCTGGTGCCTTTTGCCTTGTGCTGTTTAGCTTCTTGTCTGTCTGATTCCTGTGTTTTACCCTGAATGGCTACTGACTACTCTGATATCTGAAACCTGACCCGTGCCTGATACCTGACTACTGATTCTGCCTCATCCTTATCTGATTGATCACCTGGTTTTGACCCTTGCCTGCCTGACGATCCTAGCTATCTGCCTGCCTCGACCCGGCCTGTCTGACCACGAATCTGCCTAATCTCGCCTGTGCTGTGACCTTCGGCATTAAAGACTTTACATACAGTCGTGCTTCATTGCTGGCCAGAACTCCTGCCCTGTGCCTCTCGTTTAAGTCCAGGTGGCATCTGAGTAGCTGAGGGCTCCTCCCAAAGCCAAAGGCGGTCACACTACTGGTGAAGCACGAGCCTAGGCCAGGGTGCTTGGCATTTGTTCTGGTATTGGGTGCCGACCTTAAAAGTTAAATTGAGAAGGAAAAACAACAGCCCGCCAGAAAATAGTTCCTTCCTAAGGGCTCATCCAGATGAGAAGATTCAAGGAGATTCGTCGCCTGGCGACCAAACGCCACGTCTTTGAGGCGACTAATCTCCTCGAATGGCTTGCTCATATCTTGCAAGATATATGCAAGATATGAGCAAGCCATTGAAGGAGATTAGTCGCCTCAAAGACGTGGCGTTTTGTTGCCAGGCGACTAATCTCCTTGAATCTTCTCGTCTGGATGAGCCCTAAAGTGCTGGCACAAGTCCCATGACAAGGGGCAGCTGGGAAATTGACAGAATGTCTAGCCCCATGTCAGATTTCAAAATTGAATATAAAAAAATCTGTTTGCTCTTTTGAGAAATGGATTTCAGTGCAGAAGTCTACTGGAGCAGCACTATTAACTGATGCATTTTGAGGCATAGAGGTGGGGCAGACAATTACTTTCACTTTTCATTTAGCAATTCCTATATGGCACTGGTCTCCTCACATTCCCTCTTCCCCCGTCACATTTTATAATTGTGTAGAGCATTGTGCATGGGCATTAGGTCCCCCATTCTGGTACATACACAAGATTTTGGGGTGATACCTCCCTATACCCTCGAACAATGTAGGTCTGTATTAAAAGATATTGCATAAAACAACTCACATGTAAAACCCTGCTTCATGTAAATGAACCATTTTCATAATAATATACTTTTTTAGTAGCATGTGCCATTGGGAAATCATAAATAGAAAATTGCCATTTAAAAGAATGAGGACAGCCTCCTGGGATCGTATGATTCAACGGTGCACAAAAACATACCAAACAAACTATAAAGTTAGCCATGAGACATGAGCTAATTACATACCTCCCAACTGTCCCTTTTTTGGAGGGACAGTCCCTCTTTTGAGAGCTCATCC
>CM044448.1:29753270-29764065 GCA_024363595.1 Xenopus borealis
GGGGGGGGGGGGGGGCAGTTGAGGAAAAAGAATAACAGGACTCATTGTTTTCTCTCTATGTTCTGTTTTGTACCAAGGATTTTTCTGTTTTTTTTTCCTTTTTCATTTTGTCATTTTAATATCTTCCATGTCCTCATTTCTGCTCCAATACAAACAGGAGCCATGCACAACATCTACTTTGGGTTGTGCCAGGTGAGGATCCATATATAACCTTTATTTGCTGTTATGACAGTAGGAGCCATTAGCAACAGAAATGCCCAAGCACTGATGTAGCTTCAAGACAGGGACTGTGAGAGATAAAGACTATTGGTGACAGAAGAAAAGTACTTAAAGAACAAGTAAACTTTTTTTTTTCTATCTCTAAATTTGCTCTAAACAGCCCCTCAAATTAATGTACCTTAGTCCCTGCTGCAAGTCTGCTCTGGTTTCTGTGTTATCAGCAGCTTGTTTCACCTTCTTCCTGGTGCAGAGTGAAGCCCAGCCCCTTAGCTTTCTGAGCTGACCTTATATCTTGGACTAGTCCAGGAGATCATTTGCATACTATGACATAGCAGAGAGCAGTGTGTGTAGCAGCTTTTGCTTGGGGAAACTAGCTTACTAATGAAACACTGGCTCCCTCTTCCTCTCTATTGTGGAACAGCAGCAAATGGACTGCTCAGTAAATTAAGGGGCTGGGCTTCACTCTGCACCAGGAAGAAGGGGAAACAAGCTGCTGATAACACAGAAACCAGAGCAGACTTGCAGCAGGGACTAAGGTACATTAATCTGGGGGGCTGTTTAGAGCAAATTTACAGAAAGAAAAAGAAAAACATTTACTTTTCCTTTAAGGATTTGTTATAATGCTATTTCACCCATCCCATACCATCTGGCAGATTTTTTCAAAAATCTCTTTTGTGAGCCGCTAAACCCCAAAAGCCCCCAGAGCCTTGTTAATATTTGTCTCTTTCATGTGTGTCCAAGCATAGGTGGAACATAACTTGCTTAAAGGATAACTAAAGCTAAACAATGAAGTAGGCTAAGACTGCTACAAATTATGTTCTGCTGAACCTCTTTGCTGGTACAGGTAAACCCGTTATCCAGAAAGTTCCAAATTACAGAAAGGAGTCTCCCATAGACTCAATTGTAATAATCCAAATTTTTAAAAATGATTCCCTTTTTCTCTGTAATAAAACAGAACTTGATCCCAACTAAGATATAATTAATTCTTAATGGAAGCAAAACCAGCCAAGAAGGGTCCGCACTCACAGGACTTAATGGACAAGGAAAGGCAAAAAAAAAAAAATTTTTTTACTTTCTTTAATAAAAAAGAAATCTATCTCCATTATACTTAAAAATTGTATACTGTTTTTATAAGAAACCTGACTGTATGCAGTGAAATTCTCCCTTCATTTACTTTTGTGGATAGGAATTGTCAGATGGTCCCTGAGGGAAAAATACCTATACTTATGAACAGAAGGGGGAGCCCCAGCCTTAGTTCCCAGCCATGCAGAACTCCAGCAGCTTGCTGTCTTGCTGTATTGGCTTCCAGCGCCGATTCTGGGGCTGCCGATACCGCCCCCTCCCTTCCCGCTCCGTGCTTAAAAATCAGTGTCGGAGTGGGTGAAAAGGGGGCGCTATCGCTAGTGCTTTGAGCGCAATTAATTTTTATTGTTTTCACATTGAAATAAAACGGTTTTCATTATTGCCTTACAAACATAGTTGCTTTCATTGGTACTGTGTTGGCAACTATATAGTTCAGATATACATGTTATACATACATATATATATGAATGGATCTTGACCATAGTGAACAAGAGGATGGGGGGAGGGAAACAGGAAGAAGGGGGGGGGTAACCGAGCCTTATAACAAAACTTGATTCATGTTTAAGTTGATGTTAGAGGGAATGCAGTTGGCATTCTCTTGTACTTTTTCAAATCAACCCATCCTTTTTCATTAATCCAGTGTGTTATCTCTTCTGGTGGACTGAAAGTAGTCCCAGTTGTCCCAAACCTTGTTGTGTAAGTGCAATGTATTGCTTATCCTGGCAGTCATTTCTTCAAATTTCCTGTTGATTTCAAGCCTAGAGGTGACCTCTTTAATAGTGGGGATTTCCATTTTGAGGTGACTGCTAATCGAGTTACTGTGGCAACCTGGTTTACCCATTTTTGGGCAGCATTAAGTTTTGGAATCGGTAGGGCTAGTAGTAGATGGGGCATTTCCACCATCAGGGGTGCTTTAAGAACTGTTGTTATTAACTTAGCCTATGACCAAAATTGTGCCAATTTTGGACACTCCCATAGTATATGATGTAATGTACCCTTAAGTTGGCAGCCGCTCCAACATAGGGGGCTGCTTTGTGGAAACATGTTGGAGAGTCTGTCTGGGGTGAGGTACCACTTCATCATGGTTTTGTATACACTTTCTTTTTGTTGTGTGAATACTGCACTTCTTCGTGCATTTTCCCAAATTTTCCCCCATTGGGAGTGAGTCAATTCCCTGCCCCATACGTCCTCCCAGTATTTCATATATGAGTGTTTAGGGAATGACTCTTCTGGTAGGGCATTTAGTAGGGTATATAATTTGTGGGGAAAACTGTTTCCTAGTATTTTTTCAAATGGGGATAGCTGTATTTGGTGTTGCTGTCCATATAGTGTTGTAATATAATGCTTAATTTGGAGGCATTCCACTTGCATTTTCGTGATAGATCATCATATGTATATAACCGCTTCCTTAATGGGTCCATAAAATCATAAATTCTGTTAAATGCATGTGCTGCCCAGTTGGTTTGGTATGATTTCCTTTGCCCGGGTAAAAAATCTGGAATCTCAGCGAGCAATGTCAAAGCAGATGGGTGTTTGCTGATTTGATATCTTCTTTGACATTGCTTCCAGATTACTAGGGTGAACTTTATGGAGTGTGGAGCAGAGTTTGATAACTGTAGTCTAGGTTTTTTGGGTAAAATTAAGTTACTAATGTGGTAAGCGAAGTCCAGGCCGCTTCTAGGCGGGCCCATTTTGTAGGTGCATATGGCTGTAACCAAGCTGATGTTTGGCGTAGGTGTGCGGCTTCATAGTATTTCCTTATGTCCGGTACTTCGAGGCCTCCCTGGTTTTTTCCTGCTAGTAGCACTGAGGAAATTCGCATCTTAACGTTACAAGAGGCGGCTTTTTGCCGCCCCTTGTAACCGGCTGCTCCGTGTCACCTTGCCACATGGCCGGAGCTGCCCTGTCGGCGTCTGGCAGATATTATTTGACTTGTGCTGTTTTGATCATTTATGACAATCCCTAAGCAGCCCAGATCACACTGAGCATGTGCACAGTCTTTGTTATACATCTTTGCAAGACCAAGTTACAAGATGACAGCCCCCTGTGCCCAACTTTAAAAGCATAAATCATTTGTTTGACTGGACTGGACTGTGGTGCAGTAAGTTTATGTTTAGAGTCTGACCTGTTGACACCTGCAAGGTAGTAGCCAATCAAAAGTTTCCTTTTGTAGGCCATTGCAGTTTTTAAAGAGGTGGTTAATCTTAAAGTTATATATATATATATATATAAATTATATATAATATATTAATCTTGAAGTTAACTTTCAGTATGTTATAGAACATGCAACACGTTTCAATTGATCTTCATTATTTCATTTTTATAGTTTAATTGTTTGCCTTTTTCTTCTGAATCATTCCAGCTTTCAAATGGGCGTCACTGCTGAATAAAACTCAAAAAAATGAAGACCAAATGCAAGTGGTCTCAGAATATTACACTCTACAACATACTGAAAGTTCATTTAAAAGCGAACATACTCTTTAATAAAAATAATGAAAGCAAGCATATGGTTGCTATGGGCTACTAGAGTAAATTTGCTCCTTTTACTACAAAACCTTTTGTGTGGTAGAATGTCTGACCGTTCTGTTGCTCAATCTTTCTATGTGAGACCTTTCTTTAAGCTGGTATTGTATACATTCCTCAGGACTGTATTGATTCCAAAATCTACTGATTATTAGCCTATCAATTTCAGACTCCTACAGCAGGTGGTGTGGCTCATTAAATACATGTTCTCTCAACATTCTCCTTTTCTTTGTCCAGCAAGTAGGCAAGAACTTAAATGTTGTGAAATAGGATATTATTTTCCTTGAAACACAACGCCTGTCTGTTCTGCTTGACAAAAACCTCACAAAACCCCAAGAGATTGGCTTTCCCAACTAGACACTGATTAGTGAGCACAGACAAAAGCTCATAGCCCTTTATCCCGTTATGTACAAAAAAGCTTTAAAAATACCGAACAAATATGAGGACAGCAAATAGTGGCTTGCTTTGCAATAAAGGAGACGGAAACCCTGTTAGAATGGTGGCTCACAAGTAAAACACCATGAAATGGAATCTGTATGCTGGAAACCTGAATACAGGGAATTATTACCCTTCCTATAGAATGCCTGGTCTTTTTCATCCATCCCATTGGTACAAATCCACCTTGACTATTAAAAGACTATTATAGGCCTCCAATAGGGGCGATGTAATAAATTCAATTGTTTAATCTGGTCACCAAGGAAATCTTTCACTCTGTCAATAAACCTGTCTAGATATAGACTCAGTTTTGCGTAGTAAAGTGTTCCCAAACACTCGTACGCAAAAGGTTAATTTCCCATAATAATCATGGCACACCCCATTATTGTCATTGACCATGTTACACAACTGTGCAAAAGGTAGAGGCTATAGCAACAGGCAATGTGACGGAACAAGGCAGAACTGTTGGATGATCAAGCAGTGATCCATGTAGCAGTTTAAAAATGCTCAGAACCGAATAGGTAAATATGCCTCGGTGATAAGTATGGCAAGCAAAGAAAGATAACTCAATTGATGTTTTACTGTTACTGTTTTAGCAAGTTGCTGGGAGTTGTACAACAACTGCTGTGTAGTGGCAGCAGGTTGGGGAACATTAATGTAATATTTTATGGTCACTGTCTTGCCCTCCTGTCAACAACTTGCCCAACTATACCTGCTATTACTCACCCCTCCTATCTGCAGCCCCACAATATGTACAGTAAAGCTCTATCTGCAGCCCCACAATATGTATAACCCCCATCTGCAGCCCCACAATATGTATAGCACTTATCTGCAGCCCCACAATATGTATAACCGCCATCTGCAGCCCCACAATATGTATAGCACTTATCTGCAGCCCCACAATATGTATAGCTCCTATCTGCAACCTCACAATATGTATAGCGCCTATCTGCAGCCCCACAATATGTATAGCTCCTATCTGCAGCCCCCCAATAGGTATACCTTCTTTCTGCAGCCCCCCAATAGGTATAGCTTCTTTCTGCAGACCCACAATATGTATAGCTCCTATCTGCAGCCCTATAATATGTATAGCTCCTATCTGCAGCCCCACAATATGTATAGCTCCACAATATGTATAGCTCCACAAAGGGGGTTCTGTCTTATATTTATCCATAACTGAACATTAATTTTGTTATTTGGGGGTGTGGAAGGAAATGTTGTATAGATTGCTATCATACTAACTTGTGCCACCTCTAAATGTCAACTAAAATCAACTACTTATATGCCTTAGTGAAAGTTCAGACTGCATAAATGTAGATGTTTTAAACGTTCAATGGTTCTGTTTGTTCTGCTTGAACCCAGTTTTCTTATCTCACTCTCCTAGTTAAATCCAAGATGGGCAGCTGCAGGCAACAGTGCTGTAAATGGAAATGAGTAGACAAATTAAAATGTTATTGAATTCTGTCTTGAAAAACACATTCTCTGATCTTGATATCTATCTTAACGCAGCTTTGACCCTGGGGGCTGGTTTGCACAGTAGGGATAAAAATGGTAAAATAAATGTGCAATCCTTTTAAACATATTAAAAGTTAACTATTGCTCATCTCCATTTAAAAAGAAAATACATTTCGCCCATTGTAATGCAGTCACTAAAATAGCACAATTGTCACCCACAGACTATAATTATGTGAAATCTGCAGTACAGCAGCCCAGCACTGTGTAACACATATAAAATGCAAAATCACAACGTTTATCAAAGATAACCTGTTTAAAGGCATTAGTCACACTATTAGCAATCTCACTTTATGATGTTAATAATAGAGAAAATCCCTATCCACTCCCTTGGTTTCAATGAAGCCATATTAACTAGTGAGTTTGCTAGAAACTCTACACACTGTATATGACAATGTATGGCAATGCATGCTGTGGGCAGGGTCATATTTACCATATAGGCACCCAAGTGCTTAGAGTGGCTTTAAGGGCATGCTCAGGTGCCTGAATGGTGTACATACAGTTGTGTTCAGAATAATAGCAGTGCAACATCACTAACCTGATCAGTCAGTGTTTTTGGTAGAAATTATATTTCTACATGGCAAATAATTTACTAGTAGGTGTAGTAGAGTAATAGAAAACAACAGACCCAGCAGTAATGACATGCATGCTGCTGATTCTGTGAGACCTTGTTCCAAATAATAGCAGTATTCCAAATTATAATGGCTTGTTTCAAATAATAGCAGTGTGGAGTTCAATTAGTGAGGTCATTCATTCTGTGAAAAAACAGTTGTAAACTCCGGCAGGCAACAAATGCTGTGCATGTTGGTTATAATTCATGTTGGTTATAGTGCATTGTTCAGAAGAACAGCGCACTTTGATTAAAAAATTGATCAGGGAAAAACATATAAAGAAGTATAGAAAATTATCTCAAATGCTTTTGGCAACCAGAACCTTAAAGGCATAGAAGAAAATGGAAAATGAACGTTTGAATGGATAGACGTATTGCAAAAATGGCAAATACTCAGCCAATGATCAGCTCCAGGAAGATCAAAGAAGGTCTAAAGTTACATGTGACACTGTTACAATTGGAAGACGCCTATGTGAAGCCAAGCTATCAGCAAGAAACAACTGCAAAGTCCCATTGTTGAAAAAAAGATGTGCCGAAGAGCTTACAATTTGCCAAAGAACACACTGACTGGCCTAAAGAGAAATGGAGCAACATTTTGTGGACAGTACAGTATGAAGACAGTGAAGCATGGTGGCACAAGCACCATAATATGAGTCTGTTTCTCATACTATGGTGTTGGGTCTATTTATCACATACCAGGGATCATGGATCAGTTTCAATACATCAAATGAGTGTCCCAACAAGACAACGTCAAACACACCAGTAAACAAGCAACATCTTGGTTCCAGACCAATAAGATTAACATTATGCAGTGGCCAGCCCAATCCTTGGACCATTATCCAATAAAAAGACAGGAGTGTGAGCAATTGGAATTATAGAACAGGGCATGGGCAGACTTCACTGTTACAAGCTACAACCAGGATCTAGGGATAGTAGTATTACAGGCACTGTACTAGAGAGCCTTTGCTTATCTACCCCTGAAGAAGGGTCAGGGCCTAGAATCATGAGTGGGATGATCATAAGTGTATAAGATGTGTTTGGCCTTTGGGTTCCCTAATTCCGCACTACTTGCTGCCTGTGGCTTTAAAGGACCAGTAACAACAAAAAATGAAATTGCTAAAAGTAATTAAAATAAAGGTACTGTTTGCCTGCACTGGTAACATTGTTGTGTTTCATTTAGACACACAACTATAGTTCATAGAAACAATGTTCTGTTTAGCCATGGGGGTAGCCATTCAAGCACAGGTTATACAGCAGATAACAGATGCGTTCTGCAGAATACCATTGCATTCTATTGCAGAGTTTATTTGTTATCTGGTAAGTAACCTGTGCATTTTCTCCTTTTTCAGGCTAAATGGCTGCACCATGGCTGTATTTCTAAAGCAAATGCATAACTTTTACCATTGTAGGGCAACATCACATTATATTTGAATTACTTTAAAAAAGCTTTTTTTGGTGTTACTGTTCCTTTAATCCATCCCACTCAAAGGTGAGGTACCTGTAATAGTAAGACATTTCAGTCACTATGTTTAATGAAATAGCTCAGTATAATGTTTTATATGCTATAAAATATATAGTTTAGTGTATAAACTATTGTATGTAGATTGTTTTGTATAAAACTGAGCAATAAAGAAATGACTTCACTTTATACACCTTCATAAATGCTTTCTCTTAAAATCCTTATTTTTCCGATTTCAAGATGCTCCTCCCCTAGGGAACCCCCTGCACACACCTTCCCCCCAACCTCCCCTCACAATCACACTTCCTCCAACAACTTTACTTCTTTAGGCCCATTGAAATCTCTTCCACTGGGCAGTAGCTGGATAGGAGGTTCAAGCCTTCAAAATCTGCTGTCCAATCCCAAATTGTGGCATGCCGACAAATCCGGTCCTGTTTATAGTAGAGTAGCCCATTAATTTCCTTATATCGGTGATCATCAACCAGTGGCTCATGCACAACATGTTGCTCACCAACCCTGTGGATGTTGCTTTCAGTGGCCTCAAAGCAGTTTCTTATTTTTGAATTCCAGACTTGGATGCAAATTTTGGTTGCATAAAAAACAGGTAGCCCCCTGTAGGCTGCCAGTCTACAAAGGGCTAGCAGTAGTTACACAACCCATAATGGGAACCAGGTCCGGACTGAGAATTAAAATAGGCCCTGGCATTTCAGGTACACAGAGGCCCAATTAGCCCACATAGAGGCCCAAACAGCCCCCACCAGCCCACTAAATACTATGGCACCTTATAGCAGCCCCTCTGGCATTTGCCAAAACCCACAGATTGCCAGTCTGGGCCTGATGGGCACCCCCCAGGAACTTTTTGCATGCTTGTGTTGCTCGCTCAACTTTGAATGTGACTCACAGATAAGAAAGGTTGGGGATCCCCTGCCTTATATAATAATTTGTTCCTATTGTGGGCTATTTGTCAGGAGCGCTCGCCGCTCCTTACCTGTCACGAGCGCTCGTCGGCTTCCTCCTTCTCGACGCAGTGCAGGATCCAAGATGGCGGCGCCGAGGACTCCACGTGGGCGCAAGGACGCCGGCACCGGACGCCGTCACGCGCTGTGGCGCTAAATTCAAATATAAAAGTACGCCAGAGGCCCAGGTTCAATGCCCGAGTATAGCTCAATATTGCTATTGTGTTCCTGGGTCTCTTAGCCTTGCCTGCTTCTTCTGATACTCCTGTTATTGATCATCTGCCTGTTCCTGACTTTGAAACCTTGCTGCCTGCCTTCTTGAACCTTTGCCTGGACCTGACATTGCTATTGAATTCCCCTGAACTGTACCTTGCCTGGACTCGCTGGAAAGGGACTTCCTCCTTGATCCTGACTTCACCCCCCCTCGTGGGACCCGGAGGCCCCCGCTGACATTATACTCGGGCCCTGGATCCCGAGGAAGCTGCGCCGGACGTCTGAAGAGCCCTTCGCGGGCTGGCGTCCCGTATGGAGGCGTATGAATCCCAGCAAGTCAGAATTGGGCATGTACTTGACTCCATTTTGTCCCGTTTGCCCTCTACTCCCGCTTTTGCGGAAATTCCTCCTGCTGTGACTGTTTCTCCGCCAGCTATGTTGCCGGCCTGTGAGCCACGAATTCCTCCTCCTCCTCGCTACAGTGGTGACCCTCAGGCCTGCAGGGGATTCGTGACTCAATGCCTGATTCAGTTCGAGTTTCAACCTTCCCAATTTTCCTGTGAGCGAGCAAAAGTGGGATATGTTATGTCTCGTCTGGAGGGCCGACCGCTTGAATGGGCAACACCACTCTGGGAGAGACCGTCACCACTGACGTATGATGTGAATGAATTTCTTCGGATGTTCAGATCTTTGATGCCCCTGGTCGGGTCGCTACTGCCTCCTCTCGTCTGCTACAAATCCGTCAGGGCAATCTCAGTGCCAGCGAATATGCCATAGACTTTAGAACCCTCATGGCGGAAACATCCTGGAATGAGGAGGCTTACAAGGCAGTTTTTTACCAAGGTCTGCCACCTCGCCTGAAGGATGACTTGGTATCCAGAGATCTTCCTGACTCCCTTGAAGATTTGATCGCTCTCGCTATTAAGGTGGACACTCGCCTTAAAGAACATCAGGCTGATAAAGAGCGAAATAAGAAATCTCATCCAGTGCTGGCACCACGCTTCCAAAACCCTGTGATACCTCCGTCCTCTCTGCAGTTAACCACTTTCCCTTCGGAGGAACCCATGCAACTCGGGAAGGCTCGGACAATCCCATTTAGCCGTTTCCTGCCCTGTCAAGCCGAGGAATACTCCTGCTCCAAGTAAGACTGTTTCCTTTGCTGGTAGTGTTGTTCCTAAGCCTTCGGAACATTCTCACCAATTTCATGTTCCTGTACAGATCCTGTTGCCCACCCAGGCAATACCTGTCTCAGCCTTCCTTGACTCCGGAGCTGCAGGAAACTTTATGGACTTGGCATTCGCTAAAAAGTTCGGCATTTCCCTCTTTCCAGTGACTCCTCCCATACGGGTCTTTACCATCGATGATAGACCCCTTTCCACAGACACCATCACTCTGTCTAATGGTGAATTATCTGTCCAGACTGGAATACAACATCGGGAGAAGATGTCCTTCCTTATCATTCCTTGTCCCTCCACTCCTGTCGTGCTGGGTTTACCATGGTTACGACTTCATAACCCTTCCATCGACTGGTCCTCTGGTCAAATCTCCCGTTGGAGTCTGCACTGCCAAAGACATTGTTTAATTTCTCAGCCCATCCAACGGGTTACAGCTTCTTCAACGAACCTGTCCTCTTTGCCCTCCGTCTACAGGGACTACTCCGATGTCTTCTGCAAAAAGTCAGCAAAATTCCTTCCCCCGCATCGGCGGTATGACTGCCCTATTGACATCCTTCCTGGAACCATGCCACCCCGTGGGCGGACTTATCCTTTATCTCCTGCAGAGACT
>CM044448.1:29764484-29775811 GCA_024363595.1 Xenopus borealis
CCTCCTTGATCCTGACTTCACCCCCCCTCGTGGGAGCCGGAGGCCCCCGCTGACATTATTGTCCTGAGACACAGGCCGGATAGAGGGACAAAGCTCATTATTACAGATTTTTCAGAGGTCCGAAATAAGTGTACTGTTACAAGAGACCGCAAAACAACCTTGTCGCTCAATGTAAACTAAGCATGAACATGATGATTCCCAGTGGGGTTTGGCGCACTCTAGTAATGCCACTGTAGGCTACTATGCTGAGGGATGTGATTTATCCCATCTGATATTGCTCTAAATTTATGTACAACGTATGAGCTAACCAAAGGTAAAAACAAGCTGTCTGGGGTTGTAGCAGCATGATAAGTGGTGTTGCTGGGAACAGGAGTATGCAGGGTGGTGGAGTATGAGGTCAGTTTCCCCAATGCACCCCCAGGCAGGCCCGGACTGGCCATTTGTGGGTTAGGGCAAATGCCAGAGGGGCTGCTATAAGGTCCCATAGAAAGTCAGTGTTTAGTGGGCTGGTGGGGGCTGTTTGGGCCTCTATGTGGGCTGATGGGCCTCTTGTGTACCTAAAATGCCAGGGCCTATTTTAACTCTCAGTCCAGTCCTGCCCCCAGGTACCCCATTCTGATACTGTATGCTGGAGCTCTAGCTGAAGTGACATCCCAGGGGTCTGTGCCTTTTATGCCTCAGAGCTAAACCCTATGACCAGTGCACTAAGACCTGATTGGTTGACTTATGCAAAACTATGCCTATGTTTGTAAATAGCAAGTATCTGCTAATTTAAAGAGTGGAAACTAAGCAGAGCACACCTTTGTCTTCTATTATAGCTAAGGAATCCTTGGAACTTGCCAGGTCACATTTGTTAAAAGTAATCAGTACACATTCTGTTTGTCTTTCAGCACAGGAGTACAGTAACATTTTATTGTCCATATAATTTAGCATACAATTATTTATATGCAGAGCTATCTTCACGCAATCGGTCTCTCTAGTGTTGCAATGTTTGCTGTTCTTTTCTCCCACGCTATCATAACATCAGCAGAGAATGGTTTAAAATAACTCACTGTTTTATGACTCTTTACTACAGACTTCAAATTATATCTCTTAATCATGTGTAAACTTGTTCCCTTTGAGTACACTGCCAGGCGTCGACAAGCTGTCACCTTGCTCTGGTGTGAAAATAAATGAAAGATGTAACTTGTTAGGGACAGACATAGCATAGGGACCCCCTAGTCATTGCCCTGTGTGGCTGGTGCACCACAAGTCTGGGAGGCAGCAGTAAAATTATCAGGGAGTGAACAGTAAATATATTTTATTACTTAAACTTAAACTTAACCAATCAGAAGAAGCCAAGAGAACTGCAAAGCAGGAAGTAGTGTTCTGTCTTTTATGTTAGACATCCAGTCACTCCAGTCTTTATACATTACATTTTTGGCTAACTATATTGGAAACATTTCTATTTTGCACACCCTATCTATTTACCCAGTTTTTATTTTTAAACTGAACAATTCCTTTAAGACTTTCTCCTGGCTACTAGTCAAGTGGTTCAAATATTTATATATGAACCAGACAGAGTCGGCAGCTTATTGACCCATGTGTGGGGCCATCCAACAGGCTTCCCCGATCGATATGTGGCCGAAATTCAGCCAGATCTCGATCGGGCAGGTTAAAAAACCTAGTTGGATCGTGAGTGCATACCTGTGATCCGACCTCCCGTATCCCCCTCCATTATGATCCCATTGTTGGACCCTAGATCCCACGATCGGATCAGCCCGATATCGCCCACCTCACGATTCCAACTATTTTTTATTCGATTGAAAATGGACCTATTCGATCGAAAAATGGTCCATTTTCTATTGAAAAAGCCCTTTAAAAAAACTTCAAGGGTCAAATGTCGCAGTTTTTTTACTTCTAAAATTCAGCCCTTAGTAAATCTGCCCCTTAGTTTTGCATGATTTTCTGACCAGCTGTTGCCTGTAACTCGTTTAGTTGGGTAACAATAATATCTTTGCATGTATTGACTATACAGGTATGGGACCTATTACTCAGAATCATCTGGACCTGGGGCATGCCGGATAACGGATCTTTCTTTAATTTGGATCTTCACACCTTAAGTCTACTAGAAACTCATGTAAACATTAAATAAACCCAGTAGGCTGGTTTTGCTTCCAATAAGGATTAATTATATCTTAGCTGGGATCAAGTACAAGCTACTGTTTTATTATTACAGAGAAAAGGGAAATCATTTTTGGTCTATATCATTATAATGGAGTCTATGGGAGATGGCCTTTCCATAATTCAGAACTTTCTGGATAACGGGTCCCATACCTGTATGACAATATCTTTTGTACAATTGCTGTCTGCCAATGAATAGCCAGAACATCATCTGATTTATAATTTTTTCTACTTATTTTAATATGAACTGTTAAAAGTAGATTGTTATATTGAAACTAACAATCTTTCGACATACAAAGACAGAAATAGTTATCTGGAGCTTTTATGTTTTTTTTTTTTTTGTTATGGTAAATAAAGGATGAGAAATAAACTCAAGAAAGGGAGAAATATAATAATACTAAGTGGCAGGTCAACACAGAGAAGCTACACAGAGATTGTGCATGGGTCTCCTGGTCATTGCTCCATATCCTAAAGCTGATTTCTGTGGCTGGGAAGGAAAGGTCTGGTCTAAAGTCATTTGGAAAGTTCTCTCTGGACCTGTATAAAAGACTAACCCTAATGGTTCCTAAATTGTGGGGCATTATGGTGCAGTTCTGTGCTTTAGTTAGCGTGGGCTGTTTATGGACAGATCTAGGGATAATACCTATTGACTATTCTAGATACTTCTAGATACTTCTGGAAGCCCATCTTGAAAGTCATTTGGAGAAAGATGTAAGGTGGACAATTTATTGATTGAATGTCCGATGCACTGGTGTGAACTAAAGAGACCCCTGTACAAATACTGAGCCTTTTAGGGATGGGGGTCAAACAAATTCCTTCAACCACTGCTTTAGATGGTCTGAAAAACAACTAAGAAGGTATCCTATATAAACTACATACAGGTATGATACCTGTTATCCAGAATGCTCGAGACCTGGGTTTTTCTGGATAAGAGGTTTTTCTGTAATTTAAATCTACTAGAAAATCTTGTGAACAGTAAGTAAGGATTAATTATATCTTTGTTTGAATCAAATAAAATGGTTTCTATACCTGTATGCAAACTTGAACTGCAAGTTCCAATTGATTACTATAAAATGTAGGGTTTGATAGTAGGTAAATCCCAACATCCAGCCTCAGAGAAACCTTCCCAGTGTATAATCTTGGCTTCTGGGTGGGCCTTATACCAAACAAGCCACACCATACACACCCAAACAAAATAAGGAGATGGAACAACAAATTGTAGGTTTGGCCACACCTTTTATAAGAAGATACCAACAAAAAATTAATCATAAGTGTAAAGAGAGGTGTAAGTGCAAGTGTAGTCTTTATGGGATACGACAGATAATATATTTTCCTCTGCCCTCTGATCAGTGTTGGACTGGCCCACAGGGATACCAGGAAAACTCCCGGTGGGCCCAGGTGTCAGTGGGCCTCTTGCTTATAACAATTTGGCCTATTTCATGTCCATCCCTATTTCTTTATGTGGAAAAAGAGGCTTAATAATGGAAGAGTAGAGTATAGTAAGCTAAAATAAGCTAAAAAAGAGGTTAACTGAGGAGAGAAAGAATAATAGTTTGGAATGTTGGGCCCCTGGTCTAAGGTTTTCTTTTGGGCCCCTGGTCTAAGGTTTTCTTTTGGGCCCCTTGTCTAAGGTTTTTTGGTGGGCCCCTGGCATCCCAGTCCGACACTGCCTCTGATTTATAGATGAGTAAAAAACCACTAGCCCATATACCAGTGGTTTTCTGCTTTTGTAGTGACTGTATTTACAATGTCAGCCCAGTGCCTATTTTACATCATAAAAGGATACTTTCATGGGTCTGTTATCCAGAATAAAATAAAAAACAATAAAATTTAGGGTAGGGTGAAGAGAGTAGCAGATGACACAGTTGCTCAAATTTGCTGGTTTATTGCAGTTGAAGTTTTATTTTATAATAACTGCATTGCTAATAATTTTGCTGATGGATAACTGCCTGAAAAGTGAGTTAAAGGTAGGGTTGCCACCTCACCCCTTTAAAACCGAACACATATGGAATACACAGCCTGCATGGCTAATTAGCAATTCATTTAGATGCATGATGCATGGCTGCACATAAATCAGTTCAGTCTGCAGCATGCATCTACATGTATTGCTAATTAGCCATGCAGGCTGTGTATTCCATATGTGTTTGGTTTTAAAGGGGTGAGGTGGCAACCCTAGTTAAAGGGGTGGTTCACCTTCAAGTTAACTTTTGGTATATTGTAGAAGAGCCAATTCTAAGAAACTTTTCAATTGGTCTTCAGTATTTATTTTTCATAGTTTTTTAATGATTTGCTATTTTCTTCTGTTTCTTTGCAGCTTTCAAATGGGGGTCACTGACACCATCTAAAAACAAATGCTCTGTAAGGCTACAAATATATTGTTATTGACACTTTTTATTACTTATCATTCTATTCAGTCCATCCCCTATTCATATTCCAGTCTCTTATTCAAATCAATGCAGGGTTGCTAGGGTAATTTGTACCCTAGAAACCAAATTGCTGACACTGCAAACTAGAGAGCTGCTGAATAAAAAGCTAAATAACTCAAAAACCACAAACAATAAAAAATGAAAACCAAATGCAAATTGTCTCAGAATATCCCTCTCTACATTATACTAAAAGTTAAATCAAAGGTGAACGACCCCTAGTAGCGTTGGCGCATTAAAGCATTTCATTATATGAGGAGTTGTGCAGTTCTACTCTTTACTTACTGAAATAGCCCACTCTTGGGCCCCCTAATTACCATGTTCATTTTACAAAATTTGGCTGGTTATGAAAGTTTGAACTAATTTCTGTGATCTTTTTTTTCAGTTATTACAATTTTGTTAATGAAGGTGAATTGCCCTTTAAGCTGTGAGTCTAACTTTTCCCAAGGGACATCTTATCTTATCTTGTTACAATTACTTATTTGCTTATCTCGAAATTGTTACAAAGTATCTTATCTGAACCTCCTGGCAGTTGTGGGCTCTCTGCCAAAAGCCAATTAGGTTAGAAACTTTTTTTCTGGCTGTTCAGTGCAGAGAAAAACAGGACTTTCCAGTACAAATGAGGGACTGCGGGTTGAGCTGTCAGAAGAGGGACTAGTATGCTAGTGTAACCTATGTATTTGCTGCTTTCAGGTCCAGATTTGTGCCCAAGGGCAGCAGAATTTTAAGGGCGGCTTGCCATCTAACCACGTTGCAGTAGTTTTGCAGGATATGCAGGCGATTTCGTAGCTCTTTAAATCTCCAATCCCCATGCTCTGAAGCCAACAAAATAGGATTGCATGCATACGAACAGGGCCGGAACTAGGGGTGATGTGGGGGCTCTGGGCAGGTGCCAGTCCAGGGGTCTTCTGTATACTCCTAGTTCAGATTTGCTCCCCTCTGCCACTCTTGCCTCCCTCTTCTGCCCACTTCCATGCACACACATACACACTGGGGGCTGGGTTTAGGGTTGCCACCTGGCCGGTATTTTACCGGCCTGGCCGGTATTTTTGATGGTTGATCCCAATGTTATTAATAGGGAAAAACACAAAATATATAGGAAGGCCGGTATTTTTTTCTAGAAAAGGTGGCAACCCTAGCAGGGTTACATGGAGAATGGGGGAGGAGGGAAAATGGGCCCTGCCTATAAATTTGGCCCTTGCTGTTGTGAGTGCTTTCTGATATTCTTATTTTTATTTGCATAACCTATGTACTGCCATGGAATAACCCATACCAGGGGTATAAACAGTTTCAGACTGGGCTGGTGGGACACTGGAAAAAAACTGGTGGGCCCCGCCAGCCCAGATCTGGTCCTTGCCCGGAAGCCAGATGCAGTTTCCGACCTCCCTCCCTGGCCCCTGGCACCGCTGTAAGAAAAAGAAGGCAGGCGTGGGGGCTGGAGGGGGGTTGCAGCTTGGGGAGGGGGGGCAGAGGGCACTTTGCATCTTGATATAAAATTCTGCCTCTTTTCATGATGTCATCATTGTAGGATATTGCCTAATCACATCTTTTGAAATGCTTACCTAGTCAAAGCAATTACAAATATGCAAAATTAAGAATTTTGGCCTGTCTATATTAATACAGACAAAGTACATTGACCAATTTGGTAGTTACTTGTACATAGCCTATCAAAGCTATGGAGAAAAGCAGTGGGGAAACTCTCACGAAGGGATGATTTTATTGAGTAGAGGGGTGAAGTTGTGGGGACCTTATAGAAGGCACAAATACCTCTTGCCCCAGCCAGCTCTGCATGTACTCATGTTCTTATTAAAAGCCAAGGCACAGGCAATCTACCCCTAGCTTTACAGACCCCTGTGAATATTATCTCTATATAGATGTAAAGCTGTGGTGTTTGTTACCTTTGACATTTATGTGGTCTTTATACAAATGGCCTGCGGGTGTCACTGTGCACATTACTTGTACTATACACAGATACAAATACACAGTACTTCCTGTACAGCTTGAGAGTGATAGAGTTCAAGTTACTGCTGTTGTGTAATGTCTGCATGAACCTGCTATTAAAGGGCACCTATCACAAAATAAATGTACCCCCAACCAACAGTACTGGCTGAGCCTGCATTCCGTTTGGGGGTACCAGTACTTTTTCTTAAAAAAAAATGCTCACCGCCAGCGGAGGCAAACTCGCACCGGGAGCGCTGCCATGACAGTTGAAGCACATGGCATAGTGAAAAGCAGCCACTATTTCTGGGCCACTTTTCTTAATGTGCTTGCGCTTCAACTGTCATGGAAGCTTGCACCGGGAGCTCCCTCCCAGTGCGAGTTTGCCTGCGCAGGCGGGGGGCATTTTTTTTAAAGAAAAAGTACTGGTACTACCTTCTGGAATGCAGGCTCTATCAGCCCGCACCTTTGGTTGGGGGTACATTGTGATAGGTGTCCTTTAAAGCACAGTTATACCATGCTCATCCTCGGCTACCAAAACACAACAGATTGGTGACGAGATGTCTCTTCTACCTCTGCAGCAGCCTGCAGCTTTTCTTCCAAACTCTGGTGAGCCTACCATACCGTTTACTGCTTGGATCCATATGTTTGAAAATTACATTATTGCTGTTGAACAAGGGGAGATTTCTGCTACTAGAAAGCATGCTTTACTTACTCGCTGCCTGGGAGGGTGGGAGGGACACCGCACATTCTATACATTACCATCACCTGATGAAACTTATGAAAATACTCTTACTGCTATAAAGAACTTTTTTGTGCCAAGAGTAAATGTGGTTGCTGGAAGATATAAATTCCGCCAGCGTGGACAGCGTAATGGTGAATCCACAGAACAATTTGTAGCAGCTTTGAGAGAGCTGGTTGTTACCTGTGAGTTTGGGAATCTAACAGATGAAAAGCTAAGAGACCAAATAGTGGAAAAACAAACTCACATCGCATTAGAGAGAGACTGCTCCTAGAACAGGATTTAACTCTTGCAAAGGCTATTACAGTTTATAGCCAAATTGAAACAGCAGTGGAACTTTCTGTCAAGGAACTGCTGGGAATGTACAGACAGTACTGTGGCCTAATAATGCACAGTCACAGGCAAAATACAGTGCTAAGGAAAGGGATTCAATGCAAAACTGTGCAGCAACTACAAATAAAAATACTGCTTCCACTGTGGTTCAACACAACTCACTGCAAATTATGCTACATGTCCTGCAAAAGCTGTACAGTGCCGCAAATGCTCAAAGGTAGGTCACTTTGCTAAGGTCTGCCATAGTTCTGCTAAAGATGTTCATGAAGTCACTACTACAAATATTACAGTATTCAGTTTGTATAAAGCTGGTAGATTTATTCCAGACAAGTTTATAAGCACTCCATTACCTAGTTACTTAAAGTATCCAATCCCTGTGCTTGGTTGCTTGACATTGACTGTACAATTTGAATCAAATTGTGAATAAGGGTACTGCTATACTTGGAAGGGATCTCTTTGCTGCATTAAACCTACAATTAGTGGATGGTCTCATTACTACAGCACCAGTGCCTGCCACACAGCCTGTGTCTAAAATTTCACCACAAAGCAACACTTCACTGGGCTGTGCAAAGAACTTTGTGCATAAAGTTAAGTTGAGACCAGATGTAAAACTAGTATGCCAGAAATTGAGGTGATTGACCTTCTCTATAAGGGAGACTGTCTCACAGGAACTAAAGAAACTGGTAGACAAAGATGTGAAAAATCAGAATCCTCCAAATGGTTTTCACCAATTGTTGTAACAATGAAGAAAACTGGAGGTATACAATTGTGTGTTAATTTCCGTAAACCTATTAGAGCAGTTGTTTTCCATAATTAACCTTTGCCACACATAGAGGAAATATTTTCAGAACTCAGGAGCAAAATTATTTTCTACTTTGGATCTTCAGAGTGCTTATCATCAAGTATTACTGCATGAGGAAAGCAGAGACCTCACTGCTTTATCACCCATGATGGTTTGTTTCGGTTCATGGGTGTACCTTATGGATTGGCTTCAGCACTGAGTTGTTTTCAAAGACTGATGTATTCTATACTCCATGACATACCTGGTATACAAGTCTACTTGGATGATATAATTGTCTACACTCCAACTATGGATCTTCATGGCAAGTACCTAGAAAAGGTTCTGAAATGCATTGATTCTGCAGGACTGAAACTGAACCTTTCCAAATGCCACTTCAGACAAACTCAGCTGTCATTTCTGGGTCATATAATTTCATAACATCACTGCCGGACCCTGGCCATGTCAAGGTTGTTACACAAGCACCTACTCCATTTCCAGACCTTACAAACTTTCTTAGGTCTTACTTCGTGGTATTCTAAGTTTATTACAAACTATGCTTCAGTTGTGGAACCACTTAAGAGCACTACTACGTGGAACTTCAAGTCTGGTTTGGTCAGAGACTGCTCAACATAGCTTTGAAATAGTGAAACAGTGACCATCCAGCACTAGCTTTATTTGATCCTGCACTACCCACTATGGTTACTACAGACGCTTCAGACTATGGCAGTTCTCACACAGATCCATGCTGATCATTTAGAGAAAACTGTTGTATTTGCATCCAGAACACTTACAGAGACAGAGCATAAGTATTCAGCTGTTGAAAAAAAAAGCTCTTGCATGTGTTTGGGCAAAAGAAAAATGGAGAACGGAACCTACCTATGGGGTAGAGAATTTACCTTATGCACTGATCATACACTACACTGCTTACAACAAAGGGACTAGGAAGAGCTGGAATGCGTATAGCTAGATGGTCAGCAAGGCTACTGAATTTCAACTACAAAATACAAACCAGGTTGAAAAAGGTTACTGCTGATTGTTTGTCACGTTTACCTTTACCTGCAGCTTCTGATATACTGGATGAGGACATAGAAGTTGTAGCATTAAGCAAGCTTGCCTCACATGTCCAATTCAAGTAAAACACGGGGAGATCTTAGAAAGCAAATGGCCAAATGATGAGAGGAAACTCAGTCCTGCTCTTCATCCTTACTATAGGATTAGACGCGAACTGTCCTTAGTAGATGGCTATGTTGTCCATGGAACTCCCCGCTTACTGGTACCAGAGACTTTGTGAGAAAAGCTCATACAACTTGCACATGAGAGTCATCAAGGAATTGTACGTACAAAACAAAGACTACGAGAACTGTACTGGTGGCCAGCAATGGATGCCAATGTGGTAACTGCCATTCATTCTTGGGTTACTTGTCAGAATCATGACAAAACAGCACATACACCACCACTTCTGTACCATTCCCTGATTCAGTATGGGAAAAATTTGCTATTAATATTGTTGGTCCTTTTACAGATGCTCCTACAGACTGTAGATTTGCTATAACCTTGATAGACTATTACAGTAAATGGTCTGAAATTTCATTTCTGTCTACAGTCTTCAGCAGAGAGGGTAATCCAAAAGAGTTAATATCAGACAACTGACCACAGTTTGTCTCATCTGAGAGAGAGGAATATTGCGCATAAAAAATCTTCAGTGTATTACCCACATCAAATGGAGAAATCAAGCAATTCAACAGAAGTCTGATAGAAGCACTACTGGGAAATCTTGGAAAGTATTTACAACAGAGTTTTTACATAACTACAGAGCAACATGCCATGCAACAACCCAATCATCTCCAGCTGAATTATTACATGGCAGACAGATGCGCACTAAGTTACATGTTGCAGACGTCAAACTTCCACCAAAGACTATTCCTAAAACTCATCTACTGCTGACATTTTGAAACATCACCAAGCCAAATGCTTATACTGACAGAAAACGTGGTGCAAGAGAAGTGCACTTTCAGCCTGGATATTTAGTCAGAATTAAGAAACCAGGAATACTGAAACAAGGACAATCTAAATTTACTACATCACTTAACGTGAGATGCCAGCAAGGACCATATACATATGAACTGTCTGATGGACCCATATGGAATGCAAGTTGTCTTGCTCCTGCAAGATATGACTTTGGAGACGTTCCATTTAATGAAGGACATTTTCCTACTCCTGATGCCAACTGCAATAGGCCTGAAGAAAGTGAACCTATAAGGCATACTGAGAGAATCAAAAAACTACCTGCATGGACCCAGGACTATGTCATGTGAATAGTGTATACTATTGTTTATTGTTTGCATACTGTTTCATTGTTGTTTATTACATTTGCAGAAATGCTTTCCTACTATATGGGGAAAATGTGGTGTTTATACAAATGGCCGGTGGGTGTCACTGTGCACATTACTATGCATATACACAGTACTTCCTGTACAGCTTGAGAGTGATATAGTTCAAGTTACAGCTGTTGTATAATGGCTGCACTGTTCTACCCTGCTCATCCTCTGCTACCAAAACACAACAATTTAGTAGAAGCAAATCCCACCAACAATGTTCCAACTAAACCTTTCACCAAGCAGTAGAGGTTGTTACAGCAGCACAAATGACTTCATATTGCTACCCTTTTTTCACTATGAAATATGTATCAGGACACATGATAAACCATATCTATTACCATCTATGCAACATCAGAACAGAGCATACATTCCCTTTTGTATACCACTCTAGACCAATTGTACTTTTGCCTAAAGTGTTTAGGATCTGACCCAATAAACTCTCAATAACAGATGTGCTCCTAAGGGCATTCTCTTCCCATCAATACAATTCAGGCAGTTTAATTACAAACATTGAATCAGCACTTAAGGCCAACAAAGATAACTGTGTAAGGCTTAGTCCAGACGGGGAG
>CM044448.1:29805655-29825367 GCA_024363595.1 Xenopus borealis
AAAAAAAAACCCACATTGGTGTTAGTAGAATTGAACTTATAGTTATAGCTGTTTGTGTGACTTCGGTTCTTTTCGTCGCTTCAGTGTCTTCTCCTTTCGTGACTTCGGGTATTTTCCACTTCAGGACTTCAGTGTCTTCTCCTATTGGGACTTCGGGTCTTTCCGTTGCTTCAGGACTTTGTATATGTTCGGCACTTTCGCATTCTGCCTCAGGACTTCGTAAGGAGCGCACACTTCTGCGCTCGTTCAGTCCCGGGACACTTGTCCCCCTGTCCCCCCCTGATGGCGACCCTGTAAAGAGCTATATTATATGAGAAGAGGGTGGTACATTAACAGTATAGTATCAAAGAACAGTGTAATGTCAGGGAGAGGGCTAAAAAGAGCATTAAAAAGTGAGCAATACAGGTATAGGATCCATTATTCAGAAAGCTCTGAATTATGGAAAGGCCTTCTCCCATAGACTCCATTTTATCCAAATAATCCAAATTTTTAAAAATGATTTCCTTTTTTTTTAATAATAAAACAGTTCCTTATCTATGATCCAAACTAAGATATAATTAATCCTTACTGGAAGCAAAACCAGCCAATTGGGTGTATTTAATCTTTATGTGATTTTCTAGTAGACTTAAGGTATGATCCAACTTATGGAAAGATCCCTTATCCGTAAAGTCCCAGGTCCCAAGCATTCTGGATAACAGGTCCCATACCTGTATAACGATCAATATGCTATTTGGGGAAGTGTAACATCAGATTGATATAAACAGCATTATACTATCAAGAAGAAGGATGTAAAGATCAATATAATATCAGACTGAACACTGTAAAGAACAATATAATAATAATTAAACAGCTGTATATAATATCAGGAGTGGACTATGAAGAGCATTCAACTATCAAGGGAAGATTTAGAAAGAGCAGAATAACATTACGGCAGGGATATAAGGAAGTAATAATAATGCAATATAAATGTTGATAGAGTACAATATCAGGGAAAGATATAGCAAGCAGTAAAAGTCAGAAGAAGGAAAGGAATAGCAATATAATATCAGGGAAAGATACAAATAGAGCAATTTAATACCAGGGTAAGGAATACAAAGGCAATATATTATCAGAATATATACAAAGAGTAATACAATATCAAGGTTGGGATATGAAAACTAGTATGGGTTTGGGATCTATTATCCGGAAACCCGTTATCCAGAAACCTCCGCATTATAGAAAGGCCGTTTCCCAAATCTAAATAATCAAAAATTTTAAAAATGATTTACCTTTTCTCTGTAATAGTAAAACAGTACATTGTTCTTGATCCCAACTAAAATATAATTAATCCTCATTGGAGGCAAAAACCAACCTATTGGGTTTATTTAATTTTTAAATTATTTTTTAGTAGATTTATGGAATGAAGATCCTAATTACAGAAAGATCTGTTATCTGGAAATCCCCAGGTCCCGAACATTTTGGATAACAGGTCCCATGCCTGTATAATTTCAGGCAGGGTCATATTTTCTGTGCACATAGAATGTCCTTCTCTAAATCTTTTTAAAGGAAAACTATACCCCAAAATGAATACTGTTAGTTTACAGATAGTTTATATCAAATGTTAAAGAATCTTACCAAACTGGTATATATATTTACATAAATATTGCCCTTTTACATCTCTTGCCTTGAACCAACATTTCGTGATGGTCTGTGTGCTGCCTCAGAGATCACCTGACCAGAAATATTTCAACTCTTAAGCTGGCCATAGACGTAACAATTACGATCTTTCTCGGAAAAGATCTTTCCAAGAAAAATCGTTCGTTTCAACATACACGTGTAGAGCTGAATCGTCAAATATACAGGTATAAAACAATAGAATTCTACTTGTATCTGACGATTCAGCACTAACAATGGCCGATGTTCAGGGAGCTTTCAAAGGCATCCGATCAAAATTTTTCGTCCAGTCCGATCAACCAGCCGACCGATATCTTAATCTTCTGACGATGTCGGTCGGCTCATTTCCCACCATACACGCACCGAATATCGTACGAAAATTAGTTTCGTACGATATTATCTGTGTGTCTATGGCCACCTTAACTGTAACAGGAAGAAGTGTGGAAGCAAAAGACACAACTCGGTCTGTTAATTGGCTCATGTGACCTAACTTTATAGTTTGTTTGGTATGTTTGTGTGCACCGTTGAATCATATGATCCCAGGAGGCTGTATTTTTTTATGATTTACCCAATGGCACATGCTACTAAAAAAGTATGTTATTATGAAAATGGTTTATTTACATGAAGCAGGGTTTTACATATGAGTTGTTTTATGCAATATCTTTTTATAGAGATCTACATTGTTTGGGGGGTATAGTTTTCCTTTAATGAACTCCGCCAGAAACCTGCTGTGAAATGCAGTGGACTAGCTGAGGGTGAGGGGGGATTTACCCCGTTTCCATCCATTCAGTAAATGCAGTCGTGGGGGTTGGCATTCTCAGGAGTAGGGATATAGAAAGCGATAGAATCATAATAAGGGGCAAATTTACTATCATTCCCCATAATTAGCTCGACCAAATTCGCAATTCGATAAGCATTTGACCATCGAATGCTTATCGAATTGTTTTAGGCTATCATCTAGAGTCCGAAAAATTAATACAATTTGAACAATCGAATACTCCGATCGTACGAATGGTATTCGAGCAGGACTTCAGAAGCTTCAGGAGCTTCCCATAGGCTTCTATTACAATTCGGTAGGTTCAATCTGGCGAAGTAGGCAGTCGAATAAATTTTAAATTTTGATTCCTTCGATCATTCGATCTATTCAATAGTCGATGATCGAAGAGGCCAAATTTGCATATCCGATTTCACGAAAAATTCGTACGATCTTCAATCCTACGAATTCGATCGAACTTCAATAATTTCACGTGAATTTCGTAAATCGGCCCCTAAGTGTAGAGATATGTCTAACAAAGGGGTAGAGATACAACGTACAATATAAAGTATGGAAGGTTTGCAAGGAGCAATATAATTTCACAATGATAGGGAATATAAAGAATAATATCATTTTGGGGAGAGACTGGGGGGCTGTTTAGAGCAAATTTACAGAAGGAAAAAGAAAAACATTTACTTTTCCTTTAAAGGATTTATACACCCAAAATTCAAGACTCACTACTTAAAAAATCCCTTGAGAAACACCTCAAATAAACACACACAGTGCATATATTCTACTCCACTCTATTTTACTAAACTATACCTTGTACTCCTCTACATCTCCTCCTACTCTTGAACTTCCCTATATTCATTTTACATTTTTCTATTCCAAAACTACGGAGAAAGCAGGGAATAAAAACATGTTAAACAACTACCATGTTAATCTACCACTACCATGTTAATCAATCCTATTATGTTATTATATTATGTTATACAAATGTACTGAACAGCATAATGTCTGCTTATGTTGATAAACTTTTACGTTGAAAAATCAATAAAAAGAAAGTTCCGGAAAGAATTGAAAGAGCAATTTGATATCAAGCGGGATGGATTTAACCAACAGTAATATATCAGGGGCAGATATAAATAACAGTTTAATATCAGGAGATGCAAAAATAATATAGTTATGCAAAAATCTTATAAAAAAAAACACACCTTTAGTGGAGGATAATATCATACAGAGCAGCACAAGCCAATCAATATTAGGGATGCACCGAATCCAGAACTCGGTTCTGGATTTCGCCTTTTTTCGAATCCTTGTGTCTGGCTGAACCTAATCCGAATCCTAATTTGCATATGCAATTTAGGAACTGGAAGAGAAATCACGTGGCTTTTTGTCACAAAACAAGGAAAAATGTTATTCCCCACTTTTCCCCTTTCTGTCCCTAATTTGCATATCTTTTACAAAGGATTAGGTGATTCATCCGGATTCGGTGCATCCCTAATTGATATAATATTCAACAGGATAACAAACCAATCTATATAATAACATACACAATATGAGAGCAAGCAGGTTTATATAGTAACATACAACAGAATGACATGGTAATTGATATAATAACATACACAATGTGAGTGAAAGTAGGTTTATAGAGAAACACAAAAAAGGATGACTTGCCAAGCGATATAATTATGACACAGAGCTTTATTATAACCCGCAGTGGGAGGTTGCGCCAAACAGAGCAACAAATAAAAGGTTATATCAGGGCTTTAACCTCCAGAATTGGCTTGTTTCTTATTCAATCCTATAAAAACCTTGTAAATACAAAGGCACACCTATACATTAAATCCTTTGCATTACCAGCCTGTAAGTGCATTCTCTGCCAGGAACCTAAGTTGATTCTGAAATTTTGTGTAAACATGACTTCTGACTTGGGATAAAAACCTTGAAAGCATCAGCCTTGACCTGTAGTAGGGACCAGCCAAATACCAGATCCTCCTTAAAGCGGCCATAGACGTTACAATTAAGACCTATGCTGGAAAAGATCTTTCCAGGAAAGATCGTTTAGGTTAATACACACATATAGAGCTAAATCGTCAGATATACAGGTAGAAACCATAGAATTCTATCTGGATCTGACAATTCAGCACTAACAATGGCCGACGTTCGGGTGCCTTCAAAATATTCTGGCCAGCCTGATTGATGAGCCGACCGATATCCAAGTCTTCTGCTGATATTGGTCGGCTCATCTTCCACCATACACTCACCAAATATTGTATGCTAATTTGTATTGCATAATATTATCAATGTATTTATGGCCAACTTTAGAAGATTCGGTTGAACAGGCTGTCACACAATGGGTTGTGGACAAAGTGCAGGTGCCGCAGACACACTGAGGGTTTTGCAGTCCCCCCTATCACTGTTCCTTGTGTGTATCTGCCAGGGCATTTCCTATTAAGATCATCAGAAGCAGTGGCAGATAGAGGGCAGTTTTCAATGTTGTTCTCTGGTGGAGGGTTCAGGCAGTCAAAACACCCCATGCCCCATTAGACTACGGGTTCAGTTTAGTTCAGCTGAGATGCTCTTGAATCAATAACCAAACCCTTGATACAGAGGTATCCTATGGCATAACAGGTAATCATGGCATTTGTTCTCCCAAGTGTTTGTAGTTCAGCAGAAAGAGGTTAGACACCCTCCTGTTTGAGTTACTGTAATATCATGCCCCTCTGTACTTTATACTGGGTTCAATTCCAGCCAGGGCACTAAATTATTTTGTATGTTCTTGTATTTTAAACGCACTGGCAGGTTAATTAGTTCCTGCTAAAACTGACTAAATATGATGGGGACTATGGATTGTTCGAATAATGTCTTGATACTTAAAGACCTGCCGGCAAATGCACTTATCTGTGTGATAGGTTCCAGGAAATCTCAGACACCCTGCTTTAACCATTCCACTTCTCACCTGTGCACTTCAAAAACCTTGTACAGGTATGGGACCTGATATCCAGAATGCTTCGACCCTGGGCTTTTCCTGATCATTAATATTTCTGTAATTTGGATCTCCATACCTAAAGTCTACTAGAACATAATGTAAATGTTAAATAAACCCAACAGGCTGGTTTTGCTTCCAGTAAAGATTCATTTTATTTTAGTTGGGATCAAGTATAAGCTACTGTTTTAGTATTAAAGAGAAAAAGGAAATCATTTTTAAAAATATGGAATATTTGGATAAAATGGAGTCTATGGGAGACAGCCTTTCCGTAATTCGAGTCTTTCTGGATAACGGGTTTCTGGATAATGGATCCCATACTTGTACTTCAAAGGTGACAGATTATATGCTGACACTCCTGGTACTATCAAACAGCTGGCGCTGGGTGTTGTATTTTTGCAAGGTGCAGATAACAAACAGGGGACAGACCCCTAAAGCAACAGCAAGTGATTAGGAAGGACAGGAATGCCAGGTCACTATTCCTTGTACATTGCCCAACAGCAAGAAAGGGGTTACTAAGCCACAAGGACACCTAGCTATTTTTATACCAATAAACCTTGGCAGAGCTTGTTATGCTGTTTGTTAAGAACCGGAGCTGGCGGGTTTGGGTAAGAGCTGAGCACCAGATCTGTGCTTGGGAGAAGTGGGGGCTGGGCCTGCTGTCTCTGAGTCAAACATTAAGGGATAGGACTCCTAGCTTGTGATTAGATTTAGCATTATGTTGTTTTGGGTTGGAAATTCGCTTTTAATATCATCTCAACGAAACACCCCCTAAGTAAGAGAAAATTGAGCCAATATACATTTCTAGTGGGAGTTGGGTTCTACATAAACCCCAATCAGACATCAGGAAATAGATAGATAGAATTATTTACTACCAGTTTAATTAGATAGGACCGATCAGCAACCAATGCCTACGTATGTCCGTGTATGATAGATTTATTTTTAAAGCAAGTATTCTCTGTAAAGCAGAAGGCTATTCTTGGTAATGAATCCACCTAAGGGCAGTGCTCAATTAGACTCTATGCATTTACTAATACTCATCAGGGCAAGCAGTTGGGAAGCCTCTTTGGATGACCCACAAATAAATGAGGGTCCAGGTGTAGAGTAACCTGAATTAGTGTGTTGTATCTGAATATTTATAGAAAAGTAGACTGTGTATTTGCAGCTCATGGGCTAAACTGTGACTTTGACAAGCATATTAAGGGCTATTATTTATTCAAGTCAGATTTTTTTCTGGTTGGACTTTTAAAGCAGAACTAAACCCTAAAGTAAACAATTCCCACCCCCCTACCCTACATAGACCCCCCTCCCCCAGCCTTGCTGCTCCCCCAGGCAAGTGCCCCTAAGTCTTTACTTACCCCTTGGTCCAGATTCAGGGATCGGAGTTCACGGCAGCCATCTTTCGGGTCTTCGTTAATCTTCATGTCTTCTCCAACTGCGCATGCGCTTTTACGCTGCTTGCATTCTCAGATTAACGAAGACCAGGAAGATAGCTCTCGTGAACTCTGATCCCTGAATCTGCACCGAGGGGTAAGTAAAGACTTAGACTAGGCTGGTGTGGTGGGGAGGGAGGGGGGAAGGGAGGGGGGAAGGGTTTTTTAATTTGATTTATTAAACTCTGACTCAGACCTGCCAAGATCATGTAGAAGTCAGATGCCCAGTTGATATTTTGAAGATATTCTGATCTGCACTGGGTTTCGTACAAAAATTTCATGGTTTTCAGGCGATCTGAAAAAGTCTGAGCACAATTCAGATTTTTTTCATGATTTTATCGAGTCTTTGCCCGCACAAGAAATGTGCATGAAAATTTATTGATAGGGGGAAAGTCCATGCAGATTTAGTCGGAATGGTTTTCAGAAAACAGTGATAAAATTTTGGATTTTGATAAATAACACCTAAATGTTGCAATTTAAATGTCAGCCATTTAAGGTTCAGTCAAATTTCTATACAATAAGGAAGTAATTGATGACTTGACCCTAAAGATTTCTCCCTTTGTCCCCCCCCCTTCCCAGTTCTATCGCTCTTTCAAAACAACGTGGACCCCGATCTCAGTAATGAAGATGGACTGACCGTCCTGCACCAGGTACAGACGCAGCCTTTGTGATTATTGTGTACTGGGTTCCCTATGATCCTCTTTCCTTGGGAAGGTTAAATAAGTGTGTTAAAGCCTCACACAGTGGGCAGACAGCAAGAAATGGCACATTCCTCCGCTCCCACGTTGCTCTCTTTATGAACAATGGTTCTAAGTGCTACCAAATGGCCGTCTGGCCTTGCACCCCCCCCAATTCAGACGGGAAAGATTCAGCTGTGCACTGGCCTCTGATGTGGGTACGGAATTGTACAGTGTATGTGGGGACATTCTCAGTGAATAAAATGACACATTTATTTCTTTTCTTATATAACCTTGCACCTCACCCCCGCTGTCTGTTGCTGATGACACACACTGCATCTGTCTCTTTGTAGCACTTTACTAATAACATGTCTAAACCTGGTCATAGACGTAAAGATCCGATCGTCGATTCGTATGATTTTCGACCTGTGTCCATCTCCCGACCTGCCACTTAACCTTCAGATCAAATAAAGCAGTAAAAGCACAGATCAGCCGATGTTCTGTCCCTACAGGGATCGTACGAAAGTTGTGTCCGACAAAACAGTGACAGTTTCCCACTGAAAATCCTCAATTCATACGATTGAATTGATGCGTCTATGGCCAGCTTTAGTGTAAAACAACCTGTCCCCCCCACGTCTTCGTCCCATAGCATGCCCTCTCCCCCTCGCTGTCACTCATTCTCCCCCTCTACCCCCCATAGTGCTGCATAGATAACTATGAGGATCTGCTGAAGCTACTCCTGTCACACGGTGCTAATGTGAATGTTACAGACAACGAGCTCTGGACCCCACTCCATGCTGCTGCCACTTGTGGGCACACTAACCTGGTGCGCATCCTGATTCAGCAGTAAGTGATACTATGCAACAGTATAGACTGTGGTGTGTTCATTCTTACCTATCCATGTACAGCCACGTAGTTGCCTTTATCTTTATCTGAACCTGTTAAAGTAACAGTAACACCAAAAAAGTGTTTTAAAGGGGTTGTTCACCTTTCAGTTAACCTTTAGTATAATGTAGAGAGGGATATTCTGAGACAATTTGCAATTGGTTTTCATTTTTTATTGTTTGTGGTTTTATAGTTATTTAGCTTTTAATTCAGCAGCTCTCTAGTTTGCAGTGTCAGCAATTTGGTTTCTAGGATACAAATTACCCTAGCAACTCTGCATTGATTTGAATAAGAGACTGGAATATGAATAGGAGAGGGACTGAATAGAATGATAAGTAATAAAAAGTGACAATAACAACACATTTGTAGCCTTACAGAGCATTTGTTTTTAGATGGTGTCAGTGACCCCCATTTGAAAGCTGCAAAGAAACAGAAGAAAATTGCAAATGATTAAAAAAACTATGAAAAATAAATAATGAAGACCAATTGAAAAGTTTCTTAGAATTGGCCCTTCTACAATATACTAAAAGTTAACTTGAAGGTGAACCACCCCTTTAAAGGCACAACAGTATAATGTACTATTTATCTGCACTGGTAAAACTGGTGTGTTTGCATCAGAAACACGACTATAGTTTATATAAACAAGCTGCTTTGTAGCCATGGGGGCAGCCATTAAGCACGGGATACACAGTAGATAACAGATAGTTCTGAAGAACTCCATTGTATACTACAAAGCATATTTGTTAACTGCTGTGTATCCTGTGACTTTTCTCCTTTCTCAGCTTTGAATGGCTGCCCCATGGCTTTTTTGCATATGCAAATTAGGGCTGGGAAGGGGAAAACATTTTTTACTTTTTTTTTTTACGTTTTATGACAAAAATGCATGCAATTTCCCTCCCCGTCCCTAATTAGCATATGCAAATTAGGGTTCGGATTCGGTTCTGCTGAGCATCCTGCTGGAATTCTGGATTCGGTGCATCCCTAGTTCCTTTATACCCACTTACCCTCCGTGTTCCCAACATGCCCTGCCATAATTCACCAGGAGGCATTGTAGACAGAATGCCCATGAAAGAAATGTGGGTACAGTAATTTGCTATAAAGCTTACGTAGTCCCCCAGCAAGCTGTCAGTAAAGCTGGGAATTATACATGAACAGTAGATAGCAACTAAAAGGCCATAAACATAGCACCCCCACTGTGTTGTATTAAATTTTAAAGAATATACCAACCAAGTATGGGTATCATGGCAGGACAAGGCAATAAGGGTGGGTAGGAAATGCCAGAGTGCAGGAATTACTCCCAGGAGCTAGCAGCAGTGTATTACTGCAATCCCATGCAACCAAGTCCTAGTTCATACAGAATTACCCCTCCCCCCAGTGGGAAGGGTATGTTGGGAGGCAAGGGGAAATAATGCACACATTGAAGAAGAGTTGAAAGTAATTCCAATGGTTGGGGAGCATGAAGGGAGCATAGGGTTTGTCACCTGCTGTATATCTGCATGCAGACTTGATGGTAGGTGCTTTCAGAGAAAAATGAGTGTATAATGATTAATATTGCACACTCACAACATGAGATCACATAGAATAACTGATCAATGCACATATACTCTCACCCACCACTGATTATTTTAGTGGCGCAGACCTCCTTGCGGTGAATGCTGATGGGAATATGGCGTATGATCTGTGCGAGGATGAAGCCACACTGGACGTCATTGAAAGCTGCCTGACATACCGAGGTGAGAGCCAACTGGGCAAGGCTTGAAATACTCACATTAAATAGCACTACAGCTCCCAGTCTCCTCTCATAAGCCATTGGTTCTTGGAGGATACTTATATCAGAGAAATAAATGGAGTGATGTCGGAAAGCATCTTCTGTACCAAACTGAACATGTGCCTTATAGGGCCCATTCAGAACTAAAACTAGCAGCCATGAAGATCATGTATCTTCATACAGTGAGGTTGCCAAATGTCCATATGTTTGAATGTAGTGTGCGAAATTGTGCCGGTGCAATTATTTGTCCACTGGGCCAACAATTTGATCATCATAGGGGCACATGCAGGGCTGTTGGAAGAGGACTGAATGAATAGGCCAATGTAGTCCTTGCCATACAGAATTTTTAAGCCTACCTGATAGATATTGCTGATCCCTAGTTGGGATAGGTATTGGTTTGGTACGTCCAGTGCCAGATTGAGCTGCTAGGGGCCCATTGAGTAATCTTTGACCAGAAGCCAACTCACTAAACTATTTTTCCTTCTCTCTTCGCTATATTAATCTATCTTCATTTCTTCTCTTTGTCCTCATATAGAAATTGGGAATGGCATTTGTATAGGCATACAAGGCAAATTGGTGAATGAGCAGGAGGGCCCACTGACACCTGAGCTCAACAGGAGCTTTGCTCTTACCCAGTTTAAAACTGGGTACACCATCCCAAACATGGGCAAATAAGCTATTATTGGCCTTTGTATGCCCTCCTTTAAACCCTATGTCATTACAAGCATTGTCTTGAATAGACTGCAAGATATTTGTTTTAAGGGGCAATGTCATTTAACCTCTAGTAACCTATAAGGGGAAACGTGAAAAAATGTGTTGACTAATAACTTTCCTTTCACAGAAAATAATATGTTCCACCATGCACCATTTTCACTCACGCACATATATATATAATACACATCTGAAGTTCCATACCTTGATAGTAAGTTGATATGAAACTCATTCTTACCACTTCCTATTGCTTCAGTCCCCCTGAACAGCAAGTGAGAAGTGCAAAAAATATTTACATTCTCCTGTATCTTTTATACATATATATATGTGTGTGTGTGCGTGTTTATTTTCATGATGCAGAAAGACATGTTTTAGTTTTGCTTTATCTTTATACGTGATCCATAATGCAGTTGAAGACCACTTTTCCTTGTATGTTTGTAGGCATTACGCAAGAAATGATTAATGAAGCTCGTCAAGCACCGGAGTGTCACATGCTGAATGACATAAGGGCTCTGGTGGCAACTGGACAGGACCTGAACAGGACCGATAACCAAGGAGCCACACTGGTGAGTTATGAAACTAGATGTGGGAATAACTCTATGACTATAAGTCAAAGTGGGTGCAAAACATTGGGAATACCATTGCTACCTAATTTAACTCATTTATACATAATTTTAGAAGCACTTGTGCTTCCCACCTGCCTTTAAACTCACACTCTGCAACACACTACCCTTCTGCCCTCTGTATTAACGTAGCCATGTCTGTTCCATGATACTAGATGCAAATATAAGCCAAATCCTATAGAGCCCAATATAATTCCCTCTGGTGAAAGGGCAAGAAGAATGTACATAGAGCACTGGCAGCCAACAGCTTTCTTCCTACAGTGTGTGACTGCCCTTGTTATATCCCACTTGACCTATCAAGATAGGGAATTATGTTCCTATATTCTCCACCTGTAGCCAAAAGGCAAATGTTACCACAAGTGTTACTGATGAAATATCGGTGTTACAAATTTCCTGTCCTCCAATCTGCTGAGACACCCAGGGTTCTTTTGTATTGAAAGAGCAGCGACTGAAGCTGTTAAGGTGGCCATACACGGGCCGATAAAAGCTGCCGATAGACAGAGTTGGCAGTTTATCAGCCTTGGGCAGGATTAAAAAGCCCGTCGGATCGCGGCCGCATCTGTTCATTGATGCAGTCCCCACATGTTGAATTCTCATTTAAATCCATCTAGTATCATACTCCCAGGTAGAGTCCTGCGCGGGTCCATTTTTTGGGACCTGAACCGTACCCGCACCCCGGACCTGCATTCTTACCCGCTTGGACCCGCGACCCGAACCGTACCCAGAACCCGCGACCCGCGACCCGCTGACCATCAAGAATCAGGAAGTGCTGTCATCATAAACAGGAAGTGACATCATCGGAAGTAGCCGGGATCAGAAAAAAAAGGAGTAAAACAGGAAGTGCTGTCATTGTAAACCGGATGTGACATCATCAGTAGTAGAAATGCTCAGAAAAAGGAGTATAGATCCTATAGCGAGGATCCACGACCCGACCCTCAACCCGCCAACCTGCAGAACCACCGGCCCGCTTCTATACCCGCACCCAGAAATTCTACGAGCAACCCACAGGGTACCGCGGGATTTTGCGGGTAACCCGCGGGTACCCGACCCGCTGCAGGACTCTACTCCCAGGTAGGGTTGCCACCTGACAGGTATTTCTGATGGTTGATCCCAATGTTATTAATAGGAAAAAAAGAAAAAATATATAGGAAGGCCAGTATTTTTTTCAAGAAAAGGTGGCAACTCTACTCCCAGGGGACAAATTACATATTAGTCAAGGTGTTTGTAGTAGGGTTGCCACCTTTTCTGGAAAAAAATACCGGCATTCCTAAATATTTATGTGTTTTCCCTATTAACATTGAGATCAGCCATCATGCTAACTGGCCACGCTGGTAAAATACCGGCCAGGTGGCAACCTTAGTTAGTAGCAGAGCTCCCTGTGAAGACCATAATCCACACTATGGAAAATATGTTTGTTACCTTCAGAAATTCTAACAGTGAATAGATTATCCTTGCTTATAACATAATTAAAACAGGATAAACTCTTTAAAGGTAGGAATTTGGGGTCTAGGGGGAATCTCATCTCAGTATAGACTACATACAAGAAACGATTGTTCCAAGCACAGTGCAGTGTCTGCTTTTATACCCAAGAACAGTAACACTGTAAAATTTGCTACACTTAATACCCATGGATTGTAAGCTTTGTGGAGTAGGCCTTGTGGATGTTTGTCTGTTAAACACATTACTGAAGTTACAATCATCTTTGTAGGATAATTGTTCTTCTAATTAGGACTTGCAAGTGGCTTTTTGAAAGTAGGTAATTATCTCCACCTCGTGGTTGTGCATTGCAAGTACAATCCTCTGAATGATTTACAGTCCAACCTCAAATTTACATCCCCTGATTTTGTTTTTCCTCATTTTACATTGTTGTTTTCTGGTCCCACCTATATATATTATGCATAATACATTTCCCGGATTTTACATTTTCCTGGATTTTACACCATTTTTTCTGGTCCTCTCAAAAATTTAAAATGGGGGTTCTACTGTATCTGCTTTTGGCTGTTTGTTTCTGCCCTTGCATGAATAGAAAAGTTTCAAGCCTTATGTTCTCACCTCAGCTCCATATAGCAGCGTCTCGTGGCTTTGCAGAGGTGGCTGAGATGCTTCTGGAGAATGGGGCCCATGTTGATTTGAGAGATCCTGACGAGTGGGAACCTCTACATGCTGCAGCCTTTTGGGGCCAGGTAAGATGTTTACAATTCTTTTATTCATGCATTCTTTCCCAGACTGTTATATGAATATTGACAGAGTTTAATATAAATTATATTACCTCTGTTACCCATTTAATGCCAGTAGGCTGGCTTTTTGCTCTAGGTCAAGATCGTGTTTACAAGGCATTTCATGGTGTGGCAGGGTAGTAGTCCTAACTTTCCTCTACTAGTACCATTGTGTAGTTAGTACATGCTTAGTTTCCAAATCTCCTTAATCCCTTTTACAGATCTATGTAGCAGAGGTCTTAGTGTCGCACGGTGCCAGTCTCAGCGCTAAAACAGCCCTGGATGAGACACCTCTTGGTGAGTCAGGTCACTCTCTCTGTCCCCTTTATCTCTAGGAGGTAGGAGGACACATCTTTATTACTTAAAGGGGAATTCAACCTCCCAGGCACTAACTCCTCCTCTCACCCCCCGTAGGCCCTCCTCCCCCTCGGCCTACCTCTCCCCCCAGGCTATTGCCCCTAAGTTGCTACTTACCCCTCTGTGTAGGTCACCTCCAGCGAAGTTCAGTCTTCCAACCACTTCTTCCTGGGCCCTCTTCTCTTCCAATGGCTTCTTCCTGGATCCAGCTCCGTCAGAGGTGCATGCGCAGTAGGACGCTGGTACTACTGTTCCTGCGCACAAAGTTCATAAAGTTCAATCGGCGAACTTTGTGCGCATGTGCAGTAGTAACAGCATCCTACTACGCATGAGCCGACGGATCCAGGAAGAAGCGTTTGGAAGAGAAGATGGCCCCTGTGAACTTCGCTGGAGGGGACCTACACAAAGGGGCAAATAGCAACTTAGGGGCAATATCCCGGGGGAGAGGTAGGTCGGGGGGAGGACGGAGGGGACCTGCGGGGGGTGGGGGGAGGGGTTAGCACCGTGGGGGTTGAATTCCCCTTTAAATTTATCCTTTGGTTGATTAAATCCTTTGCATTGTAATGTTTGTCTTTTGAGTTTATGTCTCATTTTCCTCTCTTGTTTATTTTTTCATCCTCTTTCCACCTTTCCATTTGGGCTTCACTGTGCCTGTGTACCCCTGTGGCAGATCTGTGTGAGGATGAGGAACTTCGCTCTTTGCTTCTGGAACTGAAGCACAAACATGATATCATTATGAAGTCTCAGCAGAAGAACAAGTCCTCTTTGAGCCGCAGGAGTTCCAGCACTGGGAGCCACGGGTCAGTCTGCATCAAAGGCATCACAGGGGAGGAAGGATGGGAGAGTAGATAGCTGAGACATATGCCCTGCCTCCCTAACCTATAGATAGTTATAAGTTAGATAAGAGGAAATGGCCAGTGCTGTATGAGAGCAGGTGAAATTTTTAAATCTGATGCCCTTACCATTATTTCTTTATTGGTTTCCATTTCTTCCTATCAGCACCTTCTCTTACCCTCTCTGTGTGTCTCCACCCAGTAAAGTGGTGCGGCGTGCCAGCCTGTCAGAGAGAACCAACCTGTACAGAAGAGAATATGAGAAGGAGGCAGTGGTGTGGCAGTGCTTGGTGTCTTCAGGGAACACGGAGGGCACCCAGGACGAGGAAGAGAGTAGCCCAGAAATACAGCAGGTAACTCAAGCAATGACTGCAGGGGAGCTATCACAAAAAATTAAAATTTAATTTAAGCTTCATCATACTGAAATAAGAAACTTTCTAAATACAATCAAATAAAAAAATATTTAGCATTTCTGAAATTATATTCACTATCCCTCTCTTAGCATCTGTTTTTCTTCATTCTCTCTTCATGCAGCAGTTGGATTGACAGTTAGATCCAATATTTCTTATAGGGGTGCTCCCTTCCCTAGCAGATGTATTAGAGTTCACTCAAATAACGGATTCCAGTACAAACAAAATCTAACAAAATAACTGCCTTTTGCACTAATCCTGCATGTAGAGAGACATTATGTCTGGTGATTTTAATAGAGTGAGCTCTTCCAGGCAAAAGGAGTCCCCCATAAGATATATTGGATGTAACGGTCAGTGATTATCTGACACCCAACTGCTGCGTGAAGAGAGTATGAACATAAACAGATGCTGAGAAAGGAATAGTGAAGACAAACTTGATTATTTCAGAAACGATACCAAATTTTTAATTGATTGTATTTAGAGAATGTATTATTTCAGTATGAAGAAGCATGTATTCATTTTTCATTTTCGTGATTGTTGCCCTTTAAAAAAAATCATCTGAATAACCAGAAAACAAATAGACAGGGTTCTGGTAGGAGTCCGAAACAAGATTATTTTTTAGTGGAAAAGAACTGTTTTTCCCAAACGAATGCAATAAACCGACTGCAATACTACAGCTTGTCTCAGAACAAAAAATCTAATCTTCTTTGTCTCTGAATTTAAAGAGCAGCAGCTCATTTGTCCAGCCGATTTCAGCAGAAAGACATGACCCAGTTAAGACTCGGTGTAGCCAGTTCAGAGTAGATGTATTTTGGAAGGTCAGGGCAGCTGAAGGGTTTCACAGTAAGAGATTAATACTTTGATCTGTATGTGAACGCTTGCAGGCAGAGAATACTGCCAAGGATATATACAAATATTCTACCAGCCTGATATTTCTTAATCCATAGGTGTATAAGTATAACTGATATTGTTGTAGAACTTGCCCTTTAGATTATCTTGGCAGTACATGCAGTAATGAAACTACAGTTGAACCTATTAAATTTAAAGGCTGTCTTATTAAAAAAGGGGCCTTTGTACTATGCCAATATGCTACACAAAACATTTCAAGAAATACATTTCTAGCATTGCCAAGTTCATGCAGTAGGCCTGACATCACCCTTTCTGACTATACCAGGGGGCCCCAACCTTTTTTTATCAAGGACCAGAGGGCTCTGGGGAGACTGTGTCCAATTCGGCGTGCCGGCGTCCAATCCTGGCGCGCCAGCATCCATTTTGGCACACCGGCGTCCATTTTGGCGCACCTTGTAAATTGCGACTAGGTTCTGCGGCCCACTCCAGGACTGCTGGCCTGCGGCCTTGTGTTTTGGGACCCCTGGACTATACTATCCTTCTCAGGCTTTCAGAATAAAATGCCAAACATGATCAACGATCAGATCTGTCCTATTTGTCCCAGCCAAGGTTGCCAAATGAGATCTAAATGCAAATAATAAATATCAATTCCAAATTCTTTCAGGATATCATAGTCTAAAATGTTGAAGGTTTGACAGTGAGCCCCAAATGTATCCTTTAGAGTCATGAATTGTAGAACTTCCCACACTAAATTTTAAAGCTGGACTTGCATATAAAGACCTAATGGACTTGAACATTGCCTGATTTGGCCACCCATGCACTGTGCCAAATTTTCATGATCCGGTCATTGGATTAAGGAGACCTGTCAGATGAGCTCCACATGAGTGTGCTTTTGTGGTCCTCACTCAGGACAGGATTTTCAATCTTACCCATTGGATATCTAGCATATTTTTAGCCAGATACCAGTTGGGAAAAGCCCTATACATGGGCTAGTAATCTGCTTACACGGTCTGGAGTGGCCAGGTATATAGCATTTATTGACCCAATGGCTTTTTGATCTGTGCCACACCAATGTTTACATTGCATCGTTTGATAAGTCAGATAAAACTATTCGTTACAAGGGCCACATTTTTTTTATTTTACAATATCTGTGGATGAGTACAACAACTAGGGGACTTATAAGGCTTACATAATACCAACATGATTGTGAGCCCTGCTCACAAGTTAGCAGTTGAGCAGTTGAGCAATCAAGAACCCCATGCTGTAGCCACACGAAAGTATGAAAAAGGAGAGCAAAGATAATCTGTTCACTAATTTATTTCTTAATCTTCTAAACAGCAAGCTTCTCTGGATTGTGAGCAAACACTGGGTCCATCTGAATCCCAGTTCCGGAATGGATTCTGCCCTCCTCTGCCTTCTCGATACTGCCCTTCTCTATTGCCTGATATCCCAGTGCCAACTCCAGTTTCAAACGGTAACACCAGCCACTCCCTCCCCTGCTATACTGGAAGCCCCCTTTGGAGTAGCATTCTGGACCAGGCCCCCTTAACTCTGTCTGAACTGAAGAGGCAAAGGTCAGCGGCTAAACAGGGGAGACTGATGCATAAGAACAATAGCGACTTGCAGAGACTCACAGCACTAGATTATAACAGCCCCGGGACACCTCCCTGGTGCTCAAATGGGGGGCCTGTTTATTATACCCCATCCAGTGGGGATCCTCCCATTCTGAGGTTAAAATCTCCCATGGAGGAAGAGGAGGAAACCAGAATATTGCATTGCTGTCGGATATCCTAAACCGGAGGCCATGGCTTCAAGAGAATGTTTTGAGATAATGTGCAAGTGCCATACGTATAGCAAAGAGCACTTGTTGCCGCACAGAACAATGCATGCCTGTTTCATGTATATCTGTACATAGAAAGTCGTGTATCCTTGTATATACTGAGCTGTATATAGAACGCCTCACCACAGTATACAGAGTTTTACAAGTACCTCTTCTGTACACAAATCTGGGTGTGCATACCCTATGTAATGTATACTTGTACAGGAACTGTAGCTGTAAATGTAGGACTGTTTATATCTGTGTATACGCAGCGATGTACATCCACAAAGCTCTATATTTGCGTACAGGTACTGCAGTGTGAATGTGTGGGTGTGTAAATACTCCAAGTGGTATAGATCTGATGATGAACTGTTCATTCACAATAGTTGAACAGTTGTAATTGCACAAGGCACATACGCGGACACTGCTGAAAACACTTGGTTCGGTGTTACTAGGCCTTGCCCACCTGTTGCTCCAATTTCTGCCATAGACTGAGCATTTCCTATACTTATTTATGGGGATTGTTGGAAGCCACATTGTGACTGTTTCACTTCTCTGTAATTAGCCATAGAGTGGTCAGTACACAATGGTCCTTAGTGGTCAGGTGTACACGCCCATAATCTCAACTGAGTATCCAAGGCACAAAGTAATAGGGGTAAATTTATCAAAGAGTGAAGTTCCGCCACTAGAGGGAAATTCCACCGCTCTCCATTCATTTCTATGGGATTTTGAAAGGCCTATTTATCAATGGGTGAAGTGAAAGTTCACCCTTTGATAAATACGCCTTTCCCTCTCGTGGCAGAACGTCACTCTTAACTTCACTCTTTGATAAATATACCCCATAGTGTTTGGCAGCAGAAAGGCAATTGGTACTTTGGTTCTGTTCATTATATGCTTACAAGGGAACACCACCTAATTTACTGCGACCTTGACTTGCTGTATCAGAGGTTGATATTTTATATATTTAAATATTTAAAGTTCTGTGCTTCTGTTTACTGTGCTTCAGCAAAGCTTTCCTATCTGCTCATTCTCTGTTAAACCAGCCACAGGCACCTGCAGTCAGCAACATAGTAAATGTTAATAAGTATCCTACATTGTTTGGTGGGATGTTGGCTCTCATACTCAGTGTATGACTAGAATCCCTGCCAAAAAGGAAAGTAGGGCTACTGCTGTTAAAGGAACAGTAAAATAAAAAAAATCTAAGTATTTTAAAGTTATAAATATATAATGTAGTGTTTCCCTGCACTGCTATTACTGTTTATATAAATAAGTTGTTGAGTAGCAATGGGGGCAGCCATTCAAAAGAGAAAAGGCTCAGGTTACACAGTGGATAGCAGATAAGCTCTGTAGAACATAATGTTGTTATTTGCTATCCACTATTAAACCTGTGCCATATAACCAGGGCCACCATCAGGGGGGCAGTGCTGCACTTTTCGAAGAGCCAGGCCCGAAGCCTTGACTCACAAAGTCCCAAAGAGGCAGACGGCGGAAGTTCCGAACATACGCAGTCCTGAAGCGACGGAAAGACCCGAAGTCTCGAAGGGAGCCGACACTGAAAACCTGAAGCGGCAAAAAGACCCGGAGTCACGGAAACCGCTATAATTGAAGTCCTGAATTCACAAGCTCAATTCTACTGATACCAATGTGGGTTTTTTGTGTTTTTTTTTTATAATCCCCTGGCCACAAATGTTTTATTTTAATACTCTATAGGCCCCTGTCACCAATTTTTTTTTTT
>CM044448.1:29825377-29835726 GCA_024363595.1 Xenopus borealis
TTTTTTTATATTTTTGGTGCCCCTATTTTTTTAACTTCTAAGGGGGGCCCTGTTTTTTTTTTTAACTTATAAAGGGGCCCTGACCATCAATATGTGTGGGGGTGTTATTTTTTAAGCACTGATGTGTGTGGTCTTTTAATTGTGATGTTGAGTGGGCAGGATCAGGGGAGGGGCTTGGGTGCCAGGGTGGGTGGTTGTACGGGGCCCTGTGATTTCTAATGGCGGCCCTGCATATATCATATCATTTTTTCAATTTCCACCTTTGCTACACAGCGGCTTGTTTATGTGAGCTCTAGTAGTGTTTCCACCAGTTGTACCAGTGCAGGGTAGCTCTACATGTTATTTTCATTACTTTAAAACTTTTTTGGTGTTACTACTCCTTTAATTAATGATAATTACAAGGGTACCAGGAAATATTCTTCCTCCCCAGCCCCTAAATTTTGCTCAATACTGCAAACACTGATTTCCTTTATAGTATCAGCCCCCCTCTGTGGTGTTTATACAAATGGCCTGCAGGTGGCACTGTGCATACATAGGACGAAAATGCTAATAAAGCATTGTTATACCCTCTTCATCCTCGGCTACCGAACACAACACCCTCCAAAAACAAATCTACAGGAAGTCTCTTCTGGATATTGACATTGAACTGACTGAGCATGCTTCATTGTTTTATATTGCCCCAGACTACCTAGTTATTACAGTTAATGTCTGCTTATTATCTGTAAACATTGGCCATTGCATATCTACTTATAGAGTGTGGTTATGTCATACCTCCCAACTGTCCCTTTTTTGGAGGGACAGTCCCTCTTTTGAGAGCTCAACCCGCTGTCCCTCATTTGTACTGGAAAGTCCCTCTTTTCTCTGCACTGAACAACCAGAAACAGAAGCAAAGATTTTAACTTAATTGGCTTTTGGCAGAGAGTCCAGAACAGCTAATAGGTGCAAATAAGATACTTTGTAACACTTTTGAGATAAGAAAATAAGTAATTGTAACAGTTTAGATAAGGAGAATTATTTTCCAACATTCATAACCTGTCAAATTTAGTAAAATAAGCATGGTAATTAGGGGGTACAGCCTCAAAAATAGGCGTGGTCACAAAAATGTTGCCATGCTGTGGGCAAAAAAAAATGTTGTCCCTCTTTTTACATCCAGAATGTTGGGAGGTATGTTATGTGCAGTACAGTGTGGCCCAGGGACCCAGAGCTGGATGTGTTCAGAGCACACTGTGTGCAAATCAGTGCACTTCAAGGCAATAAATCTTGTTATAAGCAGAGAGGGAGTGTGATACCGAGTTACAATAGTATTGTCTGGTGCTTTGTACCCCCTGATAATCAGCCAGTCCTCTTAAACGTTTTACAGGTTCAATGTATCGACTTTCCAAGCTCCTTTTATAATAAAGATAATTTTAAGGAGAGTCACTGTGTCATTTTTCCCCTTGTTAATGGTGTTTCTTATGGCTGCCAGTTGGGGCCAATCCTTCAGTGTAGGGTTGCCACCTGGCCGGTATTTTACCGGCCTGGCCGGTATTTTTGATGGTTGAGCCCAATGTTATTAATAGGAAAAAAAGATGACTATATAGGAAGGCTGGTATTTTTTTCAAGAAAAGGTGGCAACCCTACTTCAGTGATATGTATTAGTGATGTGTGGGCCTGCCTGAAACCCGTGGGTCAAGCGGTTTTCGGTCAGTACGTTCTGAGGCTGCAGGGGTTTCAGGCTGAAATTTAGCATCCATTCTCCCTGCCCACAGCCTACTTCTGCCCCACTTCCACCTCTGCACGTGCCTTTTATATACTCCTGCAGGCCCTGCCCCTTTCATGTAAGAGGGGTGTGGTTATATAAAGAGGGGCACAGGCCTGATTAGGGTCGGGCGCAGGCTATGGCACAGCAGCTTAGGGTCGGGTACAGGTCAAGTTTTTCTCGACCCACTCATCACTAATATGTATCCTCTAAACAGAAATAGATGTTGGGTCAGTGTTGGACTGGCCCACCAGAATACCAGGAAAACTCCCGGTGGGCCAAGGTTTCAGTGGGCCCTCATACTGCTAAACTTTTGGCCTATATCATGGCCATTCCTTATTTCTATCAGAACAAAGAGGCTAAATAGATGGAATAATTGATTATAGTATGTAAAGAAAACAAACTAGGAGAATAGAGTTTGAGGAGATGAAGAATATTAGTACTCCTGGTCTAAGGTTTTATGGTGGGCCCCTGGTGTCCCAGTCCGACACTGTGTTGGGTGAACTAGAAGAAGTTAATATGGGTGGTCCTGTAGTTGAGAATTGCCACCAAATTCTAACCACTAGAGATTTACAATGGGTTTAAAGCCAACGGGCTCACATTCAGCTAACATTGCCCTATTGTGTATTGATGGGCAAATCTGACCCGTTTCGCTTTGCCTAAAAATTTGTCAATTTGTCCAGTTCATTGGAGTTCTTAGTCATTATTTTTGCAGCAAAAAATGTTGCTCCTCACTACTATTGTGTTAATAACTCTACATAAGGAGCAGAGAGTTGAGGGTTGTAGGTGGATAGAGTGAATGGGATAACAAACAGGTGGTCATTGGTTTCTTTAGTGGAGATCAGGAAGGAGGCCTATCTACAATTATAGACGCTATAGGATCACAAGCCACTGTTTTAAACCCCATAGTGGAGCCTACTGTCTGTTTTATTGGTGGGGAGAATTTATTCTCCATAAAGCAGTTGTTAATTCCTCACACCAGTCTGCAAGTCACATCTTTGGGGCTGACTCAGCAGGTAACACATTCTGTCTGTGCCATGCACCTGCAGCTTAGAAGACAAATGGCTTTCATTAGCAACAGATTGTTTTTTTTCACAAAGGGTGCTCTTAGGTACAAATCAACCAGGCTGTTGTCCCACATTACAGGGGTTGTTGACCTTTGGGTTAACTGTTATTATGATGTAGAGAGTGATATTCTGAGACAATTTGCCATTCATTTAATTTATTATTACTTGTGCTTTTTTTAGTTATTTTGCTTTTTATTCAGCACAGCTCTCCAGCTTGCAAGTTCAGCAGTCTGCATTGATATGAATAATAAAGATTCAAAGGGAGCACACCTAGTCCCAATAAAGCGAGGTGCAATCTGCAGAGTTACCACACTCTTAGAATGAAGAGAAAAAAAGTATTTATTTTACATAATGGTTGCAAAAATTAAACAAATCAAGCAATGGCCCTACACGTTTCGACCAATAAATTCTTCATCAGCGGCAAAAACAAAATGAATAAGATAAAAGGCAGAACGAGTGTGACACTATGTTGAAGTTTTATACCTGTATAATGTCAGTACTGCTGTCTCTGTCTGGCCCAGTGTGACATCACTTCTGACCATGGTATTACAACCAGTGTCGGACTGGGACACCAGGGGCCCACCCAAAAACCTTACACCAGGGGCCCACCATAAAGCCTTGGACCAGGGGCCCACTCTCAGTAACAATATTCTTCATCTCCTCAATCAACCTCTATTCTCCTAGTTTGTTTTCTTTACATACTATAATCAATTATTCCATCTATTTGGCCTCTTTCTTCTCATAGAAATAGGTAATGGCCATGAAATAGGCAAAAAATTTAGCAGTATGAGGGCCCACTGACACCTTGGCCCACCGGGAGTTTTCCTGGTATTCTGGTGGGCAGGCCCGCACTGGCAATCTGTGGGTTCTGGCAAATGCCCTATGGGCTGCTGTAAGTTGCCATAGAAAGTGACTATTAAGTGGGCTGGTGGAGGCTGTTTGGGCCGCTTTGTAGCAGTAATGGCAGGGCCTATTTTGAATCCAAGTCCAGTCCTGCTGGTGGGCCAGTCCGACACTGATTACAACTGCTAAAATCATCTGTAGTCAGAAGATGTAGAGGCTGTAGCATTGGAAAAAACCTATTGGATTATTTTCAAGAAAAAACCTGCTCTCCACCAGAACATTGAGCATTGGGGATGATGGACAAATTGCCCTAACAACCTGTATGTCTATCCCAATATAAGGATGGGGTTCCCAGATGTCTTTGGTGCCTAGTTATAACAGGGCCGCTAGGCCTGGATTTGTGGAAAGGCCACCTAGGCCCGGGCCTAGGGCGGCAGGATTTTAGGGGGCGGCATCCTGCCCAGCCACACTCACATTGGTTCAGAAACACTGGGGATACGTAGGAGATACTATAGTTTTTTTTAATTTCCGATGCACCAATCCCCATTGCTCCAGTCCTGATGATGAAAATTTGCGAACAAAGGGCAGAATATGGGGGAGACGAACGGAATTGGGCCTAGGGGAGCACATTATGTATATCCAGCCCTGAGGGCCGCCATCAGGGGGGGACAAGTGACCCGGGGCTGAAGGGGCAGTGCTGCACTTTTCGAAGAGCCAGGGCCCCCTTGCGACATTGAAGTCCTGAAGCCACAAGTTCAATACTACTGACAACAATGTGGGGTTTTTTTTTCTAATCCCCTGGCCACCAATGTTTTATTTTAATACTCTATAGGCCCCTGCACCAATTTTATTTATTTTTTTAAATATTATTTTGGGGCCCCAATTTTTTTTAACTTGTAAGGGGGCCCTGGTGCCAAGGTTTTTTTTTTAAAAAAAAAATATTCTTTGGGGCCCCAAATTTATTAACTTGTAAAGGGGGCCCTGGCACCAATGTTTTTGTAAAAAAAAAAAAAAAAAAACTTTTATAGGGGGACCTGGCATCAATTTTTTTTTAACTTGTAGGGGGGCCCTGAACACCAATTAAAAAAAAAACTTTTATGGGGGCCCTCGCACTCCAGTTTTGTTTTTACTTATAAGGGGGGGGCCTGACCATGAATAGCTTTTTGTGTGTGGGGAGGTTACATTTTTTAGCGCTGATGTCTGTGTGGTCTTTTAACTGTGGTGTGGAGTGGGCGGGATCTGGGGTGGGGCCTGGGTGGGTGCCCTCAACAATTTTGTTGTACGGGGCCCAGTGATTTCTAATGGTGGCCTTGAGTTATAATGTTATTGTGATTCAAAAATCCCTTTGTCACATGCAGTACCATTTTGCACCTGTTTGTGCCGGCCCGTTCAACCATGCTTCTGATCTCCGGGATGTAACACAAGTTGGAATGCGTCCATGATCCCTGGAACACATCAGCGTTTCAACAAGTGGAAGTCACTTCAGTTTGAGCTGCATCAAAATTTTACACCAGTATAATGGGTTTTTTTTTCCTTTATTCTGAGAGTGTGACCCTCATCTTTTTTATTGATATGAATAAGAGACTGGAATAGGAGAGGCCTAAGATGAGTAATAAAAAGTAGCAATTAGTAGCCTTACTGAGCATTTATTTTTAGATGGGTCAGTGACCCCCATTTAAAAGCTGGATAGAGTCAGAAGCAGAAGGCAAAAAGTCATTCTGTAGATTTTACATCTTATTTGTGAAATTTGAACTAACCCAAACAAAGCGTATTCTTATACCAATTCACACTAACCCAATTTTTCTCCCTGGATACACAACTTCTGCATACCAACGGTGGAAAGACAATCACATATACAGCGTACTATTATCTATGGGGATTAAGCCCAAGAGACAAAATGACACCCAAGCAGCAGCAGACATGTGGTTGCTCTGCCCCTCCCTTTCATAAGCTCTAATAGGGTATTACTGACAGCAGGGGGCGTGTCTAGCTCCTTCTAGTGGAATCATTTTATGAGGGTGTGATCGGCTTGACCAATCAGCGCGCTCCCCGGGCTTGTTTGGATTTAAATGCCTCATAAGTACACTTCACAGCTCCTATACTCTAGTAGTGTTCCAGGAGTAGATTCCGGGTTTGTAGGCTGTGTATAATAATGGCTAACAAGTCTCAGTGCCTGGATGATCTGCCTTTGGGTGGTCGCTGGCCCGCGGCCCCCCCGGATCAGTACAACGAGGCTCACCGGCTGGCGGTGGAGGAGCTGATGTCGGAGGGTCCAGAAGCCATGCGGGGCTTTCTGAAGCGGGAGCGCCTGCCGAGCTTCCTGTCAGAGCCGGAGGTGGTGGAGATCTTGGGCTGCGCCTCGGTGCTTCTGTGCGGAGATGACGAGAACTCTATGTCCACCTCGGTCGATTGCTCGTCCGTCACTTACTTCCCTGATCGCTCAGACTTGGAGCCGCCTATTCTCGAGCTCGGCTGGCCGGCCTTCAGCACCGGCTCGTACCGCGGGGTGACTCGGGTAGACGTGCACTTCCAGCCCAGTTTCGGGGACACCATCTACACCTGCAAGGAGGCGGCCCGGGAGCTCATTCAATCTGCCAGAGAGGTTAGGTTTCTGGGTTCTGGGGGGATACAATGGGGGGGTGAGGTTGGGGAGCTGATGGAGAACTAATGAGAGCCCAAGGCAAAACCACTAAAACCAGCCTTAGGTGGGGATGAGAAACAGAACACACTCTGGGGCAAATTCACTAAAGCGTGAATCGTCTAACGCTAGAGCTTATTCGCCAGCGTGACATCATTTCTCAACTTCTCCAATCCACTAACCGTATCCCGGGAGAAAATTCGCTAGCGAAGTAGATAGACTAGCTCACCTTCGGACCCTTACGCCAGGCGAAGTTGTGCACTGTCCAAGGGACGTAACTACGCTAATTCACTAAGATGCCCATTTTACTGAACGTTAGCTCTTGCGCTAGACTTTACTTCGTCAGGTCAGACCTGGCGAAGCTGTATACAATAGATAGGAGTTTAAAAAAAAAAAATTTAAAATGCTGGCGTCTTTTTTTTATTTTTTTTTTAGGGTGATAATCTGAAAAATAGCGTAATTTTTTGGGGGGTTACCCTCCTTCCCCCCTACATTTCCTCACATATGGCAACTCAACTATAGAGGGGGCACATGTTTAGGGCAATAGGAAAACTTTATTTTATTTATTAAAGGTTTCCTGGGCTTGTGTAGTGGAATGTAATGGCTGTAACATATACTTCTATTATACGTTTAACTTTGCGCCGTATGCAAATTAGGCATCGCTAGCGTAAATGCGCTTTGCTTGGAAAAGAAACTGTAGCACGACTTCCCTACCGTTTGCCTTCCTGAGTTCAACTTCGCATTTTAGTGAATTAGTGGCGGGCTGGTGAAAATTCGCCTGGCAAAGTGCGGCGAATTGTGACGAAGCCATTGCTAGTGCATTTTTGCAACTTAGTGCCACACAGCATGATACTGCCTTTAGTTCTATTCTCCAGGTTTAAAGGAACAATAACATTAAATAATGAAAGTGTTTTAAAGTAATAAAAATATAGTGCAGTGTTACACCAGTTGTACCAGTGCAGGGCGTTTGTTTTAGAAACACTACTATTGTTTATATAAATAAGCTGATATGTAGCAATGGGGGGGGGGGGCAGCCATTCAAAGGAGAAAAGGCTCAGGTTACACAGCAGGAAGCAGATAAGCTCTGTAGAACATAATGGTGTTATCTGTTATCCACTATTGTGCCATATAGCCTTTTTTTCAATTTCCAACATTGCTACACAGCAGCTTTTTTAAATGAACTATAGTAGTGTTTCTGAAGCAAACATATTTGTTTTTACCAGTGCAAGGCAACATTACATTTTACTCTCATCATTTTTTGGTGTTACTGTTCCTTTAAGAGGAGATGCACCCAAAACTGTCTTCTTTTAAAGGAGAAGGAAAGTCTTCTTCCACTTGGGGGTGTCATATGTTAGGCACACTCAAGGGATTGTATTGACTTACCTGAAACCCTGGGCCGTTGCTCCTATCAGCAGAAAATTGCACCAGCCCAGAGTTTTACCAGTGAGCACCACAAAGCTATCCTCTTCCAGCTTCTTCTTTCTTCTTGTAGCTGCACATGTGCAGTAGGTTGAACAGCCGAACTTTAAAGGAGAATTCAACCCCTTTGTGCTTATTTCCCACGTGGAGAAGAATTGCTGCAGCTTCTTGCTGTAATTGGGGATTTTATGGTTTGTCCCCATAGGGCAAAATGCTTGTATTTCTAGCTGCTACTAATTTGATTTATTGCCATTTGTTGAACTATAACTTCTAGCATGCTCTGCTGTCTTATACAACTTCCCTCTGAAAAGTGATCCAAGTTTGCACTGTATGTAAAAATCCTCTCCCTATATTAACCCTAAATGGCCAGACACCTAATAGCTGAGCTCACTATTTCCTTTTCTGGCCACAAATCTATGCGTTAAAATCTGCATAAGCCCCCCTGACCATTGGCATAACTTTAAATTCCTGGGCACCCCTCCAAAAACCTGGCCATCTCCAAAAGTTTACATCTCCTGTCCCTGTGAGCATATAAAGCTTCAGTCTTGTTTGCTCTGTTCCTTTAACGGCTTTGCTTGAAGCAAGTGCTGAGGCATTCTGTAAGTACAACACTGATGCATGGGTGGGATACAGAGCAAGCAGGAAGGGGGGAGGCTGTTGCTGCAGGTGGGACACAAAGCAGGTTCTGTCTTGAAACAAAGTGAATTGTGGGTGTCTTGTAAGAATTCCCCCAGCTTTGTCAGCAGTCCCCTAAGGGAAGCCTGTAATACAAAAGGTATGCTGTCCGTGCTTGTGAGGGGTTAATATGGCAAGTATTTTCATATCCACAAAAATCCCCCACCCCCATACAAATAACTCCTAAGCTCAAAATAATGGCTGATTTGAAATAAAACAGGAAAATAGCATGCTCTTCAGATATCCCCCCCCCCCCAAACCCATAAATCACCTGCTGTAAAAGTAACTGCCACCACCAAAGCCTATGAATGTCCATGTATTACTAACACGCAATAAACCTGTGTAACATGTTATATCCAGTTTTCACACCCTGGACGGTGCATGTGTTGCTCCCCACCTACAGTATGCAGCGTTATCAACCTGTACATTATTCATACAAATGCTTATGTATATCTTTCAGGCTTGGGCATCTCTTAGAGCTGGAGACCTGTGGGCCAGATGTGGCCTCCCAAGCCGTTATTACAGCAGCAATTCTGCTCAAAGGCACCATAAAGTTCTTTGTATGATATTGTTATTTTAATAAAATGCCTTGGACAGGCAGTATGATCAATATTCAACCCCCCTTATATCTAAAAGAAAATGTGAACAGCCTCACCCTAGTGTGCGCTTGTATTTCTAATACCAACCACGTAAGCTTTGCTTCAAACCTGGCCAATCACACGCCTGTGGTCAGTTTTGGAACCCAATATCCCCAGTACCTTTTTATTACTAGTAATAATTGCTATATATTTTTTGTAGAGGTTACAGTTGTGCTCTCTGCACTTGAAGAGCTGAACTTTTTCCAGAATCTAATTTCTGAGGCTCCTGGTAACCTGCCTCATGGCAGGAGCACCCCTGGTAATCTTTTGTAACCCTGGTAATTCTTTTGTAACTGAGCACCTTGGATGTCTGAATTGGGTCTCAAAGGCCTAATGCAAGTACAATAATTTTTTGGCCAATAAATTCTATAGCTACTGTTTGTTGAGTCAGGAATATGTCAGATAACATATTCTTGTGTTAAGGTGGCCATACATGAGCAGACCAAGTCGGCAGCTTATTGGCCCATGTATGGGGCCCTCCAACGGGCTTTACCGATCGATATCTGGCCGAAAGTCGGGCAGATGACTATTGGACAGGACTAAAAATCCCGTCGGATCACGGGCGCATCTGTTCGTTGATCCGACCACCTGTATCCCCTCTATTGTGATCAGATCATTGGGCTATAGGGCCCACGATCGGATCACCCCGATATTGCCCACCTTAAGGTGGGCATATAGGGGAGAGATCCACTCGTTTGGCAACATTGTGAAACAACCATATCTCTCCGTGTATGGCCACCCTTAGGGAGCTGTTATCTGGTTACCTTCCCATTGTTCTGTTGTTAGGCTGCTGGGAGGGGGGGTGATATCACTCCAACTTGCAGTACAGCAGTAAAGAGCAATTTAATTTTATCAGAGCACAAGTCACAAGACTTGGGGCAGCTGGGAAATTGACAATATGTCTAGCCCCATGTCAGATTTCAAATCTATATAGAGAAAAATCTGTTTGCTGTTTTGAGAAATGGATTTCAGTGCAGAAGTCTGCTGGAGCAGCACTATTAACTGATGCATTTTGAAAAACTTTTTTTTCCCATGACCGTATGCCTTTAATCATACTTCACTACAAATGCCCTATTTTTTTCTTATTAATTCAAAAAGCCTTTCATTCACTTCTGTACAAGAACTATAACCATTGTATTGTGTATAGCTTATCTGTTATCTGCTCTGCAGCAACATGCCCTATTGCACCGTGCAGCTTCAATGTCTGTTCTCATGGCAACACAGTAGCATATTTATATACATTATAGTCTGGTTTCTGAAGCAAACCCAGTTTTTCTTCAGTGAATCAAAAGTTATGTGCCAATATAATTGCTACTGAAAGCAGCTGTTTC
>CM044448.1:29837534-29847543 GCA_024363595.1 Xenopus borealis
ATCATAAAAATCACCATAGAAACTCTTTAAGTACTCTCTTATGGTGATTTGGATATTGAAATAAGGTGTTTTTTGTATTGCAATCATTACCAACCTCCAGGCCCAAAACTTGCCTTTCAAGATATGAAGCTTGCTTTGGTGGGGACTACTGAATGTGAGCATTTATTATTATGCCCTTGGGGGTTATATTGAGCAATTAAACACCCATTGCACTGTGAGCATAGCATCTACATTACTGTTCTCCCTGGAGGGACTGCTTGATGATGCTGGGAAAATGAATGGAAAACCCAGTAAGTCTGGCAGTTGTGTCTGAGCTTGTCCTATGGCTCTGCAGATGCTTCCCATTCCCTCTCTTTCTGCCATTACATTAATAATACAAGCATTTAAGCTGCCAGGGATCAGTATATTCATACATAGTTCCACCAAACTAAAAACAGTTTGAGATTATTAATAAATACACTTTTAGTAAGTCGTCGTCCATGATACTTTGATTACATTGGTTCCTTATTCATGGTTTGGTAGGTGTAGATTTTTGGAACTCCTTTTTTCCTATGTTCTGTAGAACTTTTTCATAGACATTAATAGTCCCGGAAACCAAAGTTTTAATGGTAGAATACTGTAAACTATATTAATAAGAAGGTTTAATTTGTCAATAAAAGCCATGGTAAAGAGCTGCCCAGCTTTCCATTTAACTGTACCATTTTTCACAAAGACTTAAACATTGGAGTGCTATACATTTACTTGAGGATCTAAATCCACCAGTCCCATGTCCTTTGGATGGGCAGCCCCTAGGGTTGCCACCTTTTCTTAAAAATACTGGTCTTCCTATATATTTATCTTTTTTTTTTTTCCTATTAATAACATTGGGATCAGCCATCAAAAATACTGCATATAATCTGCAGTACTGAGTACTGGATGTAGACCTCATTTTTTTTGTATTTGTACCGACGATTGTTCTTCATTTACAGGTCATTGCCTTGGTTATGGACTGCTTTACGGATAATGACATATTCAGGGATATCCACGAGGCTTGCCGGAAACGTAGGGTTCCTGTCTACATTCTGTTGGACCAGACGCAAGTTCCTCACTTCCTTACCATGTGTTACAATCTGGGTATTTCCATTGAAACAGAGCCGGTAAATAAGCAGACTGATTGGTTTTTAGGTTGACAAATAGTGATATGAAGCAGGGGAATGCAGTTGGTTATCTTGCCAGTGTAAATGTCATCCAGATTGCCCAAACACTGCGTTGCCCTTTCATTGCTAATCATCTTAATAACCATAGTTCTGTATAGGTATCCTTTTTTGATAAAATACATTATTGAGTGAACGTTGGCAAACTGAAATGGCATATATTTATACTTGGCATTCCATATCCGTGTCTTGACAGACTACTGCTTTTGTTTTTGCTCTTGATCAACCTGCTTTGTTCCTTGCAGCACATGAGAGTCCGAACATTAACTGGGAACAATTATTATACACGTTCCGGCACCAAGATCGTTGGGAAGGTGCGGGAGAAGTTTCTGTTGGTAGATGGAGTCAAAGTGGCAACAGGAAATTACAGGTATGGCTTTGAATGCATAATTGTCTGATATGGAGTTAAACCTGATGGAAATTCTCTTAAACCATTTGAAGCCCGTTTGTGTAATAATTATCTTACAGAAAACACTGACTGTGAGCAATGGAACCTCATATATCACCCTCTAGCAAGCTAGGGCTCCATATCATACACAAATAGACTTCTAATCCTCTTGATGAATATGTTTTTGAGGGACGAAGGGATCAGTATCATCCTTTATTATGTGGGATTAGCCTAGTGTACGTGTAAAAATATATGCATTGCAGAGCACTTCTGTATCTAGTTTTTGGTGGACTGACCAGTCTTTATTTTGTTTTTCTTCAGCTTCACCTGGACTGATGGAAAGCTTAACAGCAGTAACATGCTTGTTTTGTCTGGACAAGTAGTAGAGAAGTTTGACCTGCAGTTCAGGATTCTTTATGCCCAGTCCAACCCCATCAGTGCCAAGCTTCTCACAGCTATACGATCCCGTGCTGTTTGCCTGGACAAACTTCCCTACAAAATGCCTCCCTCCAAGAAACCTACAATAAGCAGCCTATTGCGCATGGATCAGGCCAAGCTTTCCAGTACCCCAAAAAGGCAATTGGATGAATCCAGTGCCAAGTACAACAGGAATGCTGTTGCCCTGGACAAAGCTGCAGAAGAGGAGTGGCTCCAGAACTGTGACATTATCTCAGGGCTCAAGGAGATGAAGAATGTTGAAGTTCAGACAGAGCCATGGGAGGGGAAGAATAGCATAAAAGGGGTGGATGTTGGTGTACAGACTTCAATAGCTGCTGCAAATGCTGCCACGCAGACCTCTGTATTATCAAGAATTGCTTCCACCCAAACCACAATGGTCTCAAGATCAATTACTACTCAGACAACAGAACCTTCACAAACTACAACCCAGGCACCAGCACCTGCTTCAACAGTAGCCCGACTCTCGAACTCCTCAAATTCTTCCTCATCCTCATTTTCCTCCTCTTCTTCTTCAACAACCAGTACTGGCTCAAATTGTTCTATGAAGTCATCTGACTTCTCTGTCACTGCCTTTTATCAGCCGGAGTATACTCTGGGAAATTGCTTCAAGAAACTGACCAAGGAGAGGCAATATCACTACTCCACTATCCGCTCTAAACTCAACCATATGGTGTCCATATTGTCTAATGGAAACCGTGTACCTAATTCATACATGACCAACGATGCTCCGTGTTATGGTCTACAGAGGAGAGACGTTATGCACAGTAGTCTCCTCAATCTTCGAGATGGGGTGCGCTTTTATCCTAACATATGACCAGGGATGGATTCCAGGTCTAAGGTCTATTCTTAAACCTTTCAAGTGTGCTTTCACTAATGCTTTATATCTCTTTGAAGCACTTTATTTCTTTGCAGTGCCTTAAAATGAGTGGCATGTTGTCTTGTAATAGTATATTTTTGACTAAAAGCACCCCCTTTTATAGATGTTTCTAACATTCTTTACTCATTCCCCTTGAGGGAAGAAGCCTAACCTTAGGCATAAAAGGAAGAGGCAAGTTGAGAATTGCATAACTAGGAGGAACAAGTCAGACTCCTTTTCTATTGTAGATGGATGGGAAGAAGATTTCATGTCACCTGCTTTTTGAAACACCTCAGGGTGGTTGCTTTGACTTTTTTTCAGGAAAAAAAGGCTTAATTGCTCCATTAATAGACCAGTGCCTTGTTCGTGTGGCAGTCTACAATGATCTAGCGATTGACATGTTTACAGTAGTCTCTTCCCCATCTGGTACAAAACGCCCACAGTGAGTAGCCGGCAGTATATAGACAAAATAGCGGTACATAAAATTAGCACCCATTGGCCCATCTATGAGACTAAAATGATTGCCATCTTGAATGGCATTTTATTGGTCTTGGGGTTATTTTACAGTTTTCCTGAGAACCATATCAATGTGATCCACCTAAACGGAGGTGATCTTGAATAAATCTCCAGAGGGCAGGAACCCTGGAGATTGATCATCTTTATATGTATGGTTCAACTGTGGATGGGAACAGGTTCATGCTTTAAAGGCACTGAAGACAGATTAAATGTGCTATGTTCAACAAACAGGAGAACACAAGAAAAGACAATTTGTTTTTTTACATCAGTATAATAAAATTGGACATTCCTGGGCTTTCAGTAGTTCAAGCACCTGTTATTGTTTATCATGATGAAGTTACCAGTTTTGCCATATTCTTCTTAAATAGCTAGATCAGATCAAATACACATGTTCATGAGTGCATGCACATACATAGCTTCAGACTGACTGAAATGCAATGCCATGGGATGCCAATGTGTGCCTGCCACGTAGGAATGTTTGCAGTAATACTAAGATTTCTCTTTTGAAACTGGGATAAATAACCCGTCCTTGTTTACAGTGTATTTTAACATTGGCATCAGTTTTATTTGACTTTCATCAACTATATATTTTGAGTCCATTGCTGCACCTTCTGAAAACAAATGAATGTGGGTGGAGAACACCGTTGAAAAATCAGGACAAAGAAATCAAGTGGTGTCTCAGAGAAAGAGTTTATGTATCCCGAACACACAGCTTGATGGCGCTTATTTTTGTGTGTGTGTATGTGTGTGTGTATGTATACATACATGCATGTATGTATGTATACATTCCTTCACTACTTTTTATTCAGTCTTAAAAAATTGAGTATTTAGCCCAGGACTGCCATCAATAACGGGGCCTCATATGACAAAGTTTGCTGGGTTGCCCCGACCCCACCCACAGGTCCACCCACCCCACATTAATAAAAAAAAAAACATTGTTGGCTAGGGTCCCCCACATGTTAATATAAAAAAGAACATTGGTGGTTTGCCACCCCCATACATTAATAAAAACATTGGTGGTAAGGGCACCCCCCACACAGGAAGAAAAAATATGGTGTCCAACATTCGTGGCCATGCCCCCACCCTCACACATGCGTGTAAAAATGCACATCCCAGAGGTTTAAAAAAAGAAATTGGTGACCAGGGTCTCCCCCCCCCCCATATACAATAACAGGGACCACTGCATTAACTTTAGGGGGCCCCTGCCATGTTGCACTTTATTAGCAGGCCCCCCTACTGTCAATGAGCTGCCAACTTCAGAAGGGAGGGAGGACCACAAGTGGCTGCATCTTCTGTCTATTAACAGTAATCTCTTCCCTTAGTCACAGAATTTTAAGTCCTGGTCAAGCCACATGGGGATTGGATGAGCTGGAGGGGAAGTTCCAACCTCAGCTATCCAATACCTGAGCAGCTCAACTGGGACTTAACTTTTGGGACCAATAATGGAGGGGAGTGGACAGAAGATGCAGTCATCTCTGCTTCCACCCTCTTTTCCGAAGTTGGCGGCTCTGTGACAGCAGGGGGCCTGGCTAATCAAATAAGTGCAGCACAGCTGTGCCCCCCTTAAAGGGGTTGTTCACATTCCAAACACTTTTCTGTTCAGTTGTTTTCAGATTGTTCCCCAGAAATAAAGACTTTTTTCAATTACTTTTTTCCAAAATCTAAGTTTAAAGTTGAATATTGGTGTATCTGGTGTTTGAGTCTGACAGCTCAGTAATTCTGGTGCAGACTCTAAACTGATACATTTCACAGCAACATCTCTGGAGTATTAGCAACTATTGTATCAATTCTAACAGCTGCCTTTAATGAAACCCAGAGATTCTGCTCGGCAGGGACAAAGACAACAAATGTATCCATTAAATATATCAGTTCGGGGGGGGGGGGGGGGGGGGGGGGGGTGTAAAAATGGCACTTTACACTTCAATATATTAGAAAAACGGTTACAAATAGAAAATAGACCGTAGTTGGAAAAAGTCGTTCTTTCTGGTGATCTATTTGAAAACAACTAGTTGTTTGAGGGTGGACAAACCCTTTAAGCCCTAAAACCCTGCAGGCCCCAAATAAGCCGTACAACCCTCCGGGCCCAGTACAACACTCCCCCCCTGATGGTGGTCCTTATTTAGTCACTTGGCCAGTGGTCCTTATTTAGTGCACAAAAACACTTAACAGACCTACATTCTTTTATCAAGTGAATATAATGTGGTTATATGCAGGCCCTGGGCTATAGCAGCATGTTTTTTTCCCTCAACCCTAGAGCTGCCAGCCACAAGGGTTGCTCTGGGACCATGGGTTGCTTGGCAACATGCATTTCTAATTGATTTTACCATAACCTGGACTTAACATAGAATCTAAATTGCTGATACTGTTCTTTCCAGTGACATGGATTCTGCATTGTTGGCACGGGAATATGTTATGCGTCCCTTAGCAGTGTTCCAAATATTTGTCATGTATGTTTTTTTTCTTACCAGGGAATACCCTGCAATGTGAATGAAGCACATGAAGGAGTGTTTTACTTACAATATAACATCTGCACACTTAGTATGGAGAGTCAAATCTGGATGACCCAACTGTTTGGCTCACAGATCAATGATCAGATAGTAATGGGACCAAGGGAGGCCTGTTGGGAGTGAATGGTGTCAGTATGGTCCTCATCCCTTGGGATTGTATATCCTGCCTGCTAGATATCTAGCTAATTTTCTTTCAGATATTGCCCAGGCAGGCCATTATCAGGGCTTCATACATGGTCTGGAAGGGCCAAGATATATACATTCTGCCTAGGAGATCTAAAATGACCCCTATTATTCTTTCTTTAATTTAGAGCAAATAATTACTTTTAAAGTGCCTCACCTTGACTGTAAGGGCTCATCCAGACGAGCAGATTCGTGGAGATTAGTCGCTTGGGGACAAAACGCCACATCTTTGAGGCAACTAATCTCCCCGAAAACTCCCCGTCTGGCCTTAGCCTAAGAGAACATAGTTATTGATGTTTGTGCAGTCGATGCAAAAGAAATTCCTGCTAGAAAAATAGGTTAAAAATGTAATCTAGTTAATAATAATCGACAAATAATTCATCCGCTCAAAATTCATGTCTGCAAGCAGGATGTGCTAAAACAGCATTTTTGTTTTGGGATAGACACTATATACGGTTATATTCAAAAAATACAGACCTCAAGTTTGTTTTATGTAAAGGCTTTTATTTCATAATCCTGTAGCATAGCTGGCATGGTGAAGGCTTGGATTAGGCACTTTTGGGTGGTTCAGGTTTGTTATATTTGCTATGTAAATATTATCTAGTAAAAATGTCCTGCATGTCTCGGGATACAGTAAATGAGATTGTGTTTGTTTGGTATAAGGTTTATTAAAAGTTTGCTTTTAAACCAGTTTTGTCTAATTTTTTCATCAACGTAAAATGGATTTTTTTCTTTGCGGGTTCCTCTGAATCGCTACCCCTATACAGATATTATTTCAGCTGTATATACAGAAGTTGTAAACTGTTGAACCCTGGATTTTTGCCTATCACAGCCAATCTGGTCTTCATTTTCTAATTTGTAGCAGTCTGTGCAACATTATAGGTGATTGGTTAAATTAATATAACACTTTATCACCCCAAATCTTGACTTATACTGTACGTATGACCTTCATGTTGCCAGGAAAATGGTAAAGAACTGATGTGCATTCCCCCTTGTTCTCCTCATAACTGGCCTGCAGACTGCCCTCCCCCCCTTTTTTTAGACTTTTTGCAGTAGGTTGTACCGAGTAAGGCTCTTATTAATGACCAATTTTAACATTACTTACTAGAATAGGTTAACTTAAAGGGATGGTAATTTGAGCCCTAGTTGTTTAAAATGCAAATTGGAGAACTGCTGAATAAAAAAGATAACTAAAAAAACTTTAATAAATTAAAAATTAAGACCAATTGCAAATTGTCTCTACATCATACTAAAAGTGATCTCAAAGGTGAAAAGCCCCTTTAACAATGTTTTTTGTGCCTAGGGTTGCCACCTGACCGGTATTTTACCGGCCTGGCCGGTAAAAATGATGGTTGATCCCAATGTTATTAATAGGGAAAAAAGATAAATATATAGTAAGGCCAGAAAAGGTGGCAACTATATTTGTGCCCCAAAATGTAATTTGCTGTAGGACCCACTAACATCTAGTTATGGCACTAGCTGTACAGGGGAAGAAGGCAGGATGTACTTGAACTTGGCTCATTGATACCTGCACTACGTGACTATTCTCTGCATGGGCGGGCCTAGGGCAGCAGGATTTTAGGGGTCGACATGCGGCCCAACCACACGCATTGGTTCAAAAACACTGGGGATGCGCTGGAAATACAATCATTATGTATAATGTGCTTTAATGGCTGGCCCATTGCTAAACAGCAGCTTGTTATAAACTGTAGTTGAGTTTCTGAAGCAAGCACACATCTTTTACCGGGCAGGGAAACAGTACATTATATTTTAATTGCTTTAAAGGAGAATTCAACCCCCTAGGTGCAAAAATCCCTCCTCTGAGTAGGCCCCACTCCCTCCTGGCTAGCCGGTAAAACACCTGCCAGGGCCGGAATTAGGGTTGCCACCTCACCCCTTTAAAACCGAACACATATGGAATACACAGCCTGCATGGCTAATTAGCAATACATTTAGATGCATGCTGCAGACTGAACTGATTTATGTGCAGCCATGCATCATGCATCTAAATGAATTGCTAATTAGCCATGCAGGCTGTGTATTCCATATGTGTTCGGTTTTAAAGGGGTGAGGTGGCAACCCTAGCCGGAATTACAAATTTACCAGCAATATCCGCCGGTAATTTGTTATACCCTTGCTAAAAGCCCTTGGCCTCAGGCTAAAACGTACTTTTCCTTCATTTTCTGCCCCTTTTTCTGTCACTACCCCACCCGTTTTACATCATGGCCCAGCATTTATGTGTGGCTCCACCCATTTTACATCACAGTCCTCCCATTTAGTTACCTCCTCCACCACTGGCCAGTAAATTTATTTTTAAAAAGTAGCAACCGTACTCCTGGCCTCCCTCCCAACTGGTTACTTACCCCTCCTTCTATGTCCTCTCCAGCGAAGTTCAAGGCAGCCATCTTCTCTCATGTGCTCCTCTTATCACCGGCGTCTTCTGGCGCATGTGCAGTAGGAGGCATTTGTCGGTTCAGATCTACTGCGCATGCACCAAAAGTCACAAGGTTTTTGAAAAAAGAAATCGCAAACTTTGTGACTTTCGGGTGCATGCCCAGTAGCTCCATACCGGCAAATGCCTCCAACTGCGCATGGGCCCGAAAAAAAAGATTGCAAAGTTTGTGCATTTCGGGCGCATACGCAGTTGGAGGCATTTGCCTGAACGGAGCTGCTGTGCATGCTCCCGCAAATCACGAAGTTTCCGTTTTCTTTTTTGGACACTTTGTGACTTTCGGCGGATGCACAGTAGATCGGAACCGACAAATGCCTCCTACTGCACATGCACCAAATGACGCCACTGAATACAGGAAGAGGAGCGCTAGGGAGAAGATGGCTGCCATGAACTCCTCTGGAGAGGACCTAGAATGAGGGTAACAAGTTAGGGGTATTTGGGCATGCCTACAGAGGGGGGGGGAGAGAGAGGATTTTTGCGTCTTTGGGGTTGAATTCTCATTTAAGACTTTTTTTTTCATAGCACGCGTGCTATTTTGGGTAGGGATGCCACCTGGCCGGTATTTTACAGTTGATCCCAATGTTATTAATAGGAAAAAAAGATAAATATATAGGAAGGCCGGTATTTTTTTCAAGAAAAGGCTGCAACCCTAATTGTGGGCTACTTTTGAAGTTCCTCTTGGCTGGCTTTGTAGCTGACTTAGTCTGGTTTTGAAAATTATACCTGGCAAACCTAGGTTTTATAATGATTTTATTTGAACTCTACAAAAGTAATACAATTAACAAGTATTCAGACCGACACGCCGGTCGACAAGAATGGACGCCGCCCAGCATTCTCCGTCACTGCAAGGGAGGAAGAATGAGGCAAAATGTGTGTCAAACTAAAAGCCTTTACGATGGAACAAACACTGCAGATAAAACAGGACAAAGATGCCGCGCAACCTATTGCTAAGTTACCGCCTACAAGTTTGACTAATGTAAACGTCAACACGGAAACAATGACCAGCAACCAATCACATGCATCGCTTCTGCGCATGCTTCTTGCGCTATTCTGCGCTTCTTGGGCCATCAACAAAGATGGCGGCGCCCGTGGGGCCGGTACGGTTCTGGAAGCCGGGTAAGGAGACTAAAAAGCTGCTGTTTTATAAAGGGGTATTGGAAGCTGGAATAGTTGCTTTCGCTTTTATTGAGGTTGAATGCAACAGTGCGTTCTTAGTACATATTTCTGTGTGTAAGCCTTATGTGTGGCCTGCTGCAGGAGGGAGACAGCCATCGGTGACTCTGCTGGGGAGCCTTCTCTGTTTGCTATCTGTACCACTAGGGCTGGGCGGCTGATGGAGTTGGTGTGAAAATGTAGAAGCCAATCAGACATCTGCTGTCATCTCAGAAACTTGCCTTTAAGTTCATTCCAGTTGCTGATTATTTGCATTCATACATTTTTATTTTACTCCCAAAT
>CM044448.1:29859107-29882403 GCA_024363595.1 Xenopus borealis
CCCCCCCCCCCCCCCGAATGGGCTACTCAGCTAGCTTCCGGAATTCCAAAAACTAGCCCTGTCTCTGGATAAACTCTTAGCCAAATTGGATAACCAAGCCTTCCAAGCGCAGAGCCCCCTCCCCGTCAGACGAGGAAGGTGACCTAGATTCCATTGCCACATCCCCTCGGGCACTGGACTCTGGAGACGACCTGGTTCTCTCCGACGGTGAACTTCCCACAGTTCCAATCAGGAGGAGGAGGAATCCCCAAAGCTATCCTCTGAGGCCATAGACTCTCTTATTTCCTCTGTCCTAGAGACCCTACACCTACAAGAACCAGGTACTAGTTCTAGCTCATCTAATTCCCTGTTCAAACGACACAACAAACGCTCTCCATCTTCCCCTCTCATGATCAACTTGAACAGATCATTCAACAAGAGTGGGATAAACCAGATAGACGTTTCCAGGCAAGTTGTCGTTTCCTAAGACTCTATCCTTTTCCACAGGAACTCATAGACAAATGGGCATCTCCACCATCTGTGGATGCACCGGTGTCAATATTATCAAGGAATACCACCTTGCCGGTTCCTGACGCCGCCTCCTTCAAGGATTCCATGAACAAGAAGCTCAAAGGTATCTTACGTTCTCTTTTCTCCACCTCAGGTACTGCGATTTGGCCAGTCCTTGCCTCGGCGTGGGTAAGCAGAGCCGTTCAATCCTGGTCGGAATCTTATGCAGAGCAATCGACTCCGGGATTCCACGTGAAGATCTAGCACAGCTAGCTTCACAGATTAAAGAGGCTAACAATTATCTGTGCGAGCCCCCCCCTCGACGCTCTTCAGGTAATTAGCAGAACCTCGGCTCTGTCTATAGCGGCCCGCAGATCTCTCTGGATGAAGCTTTGGACGGCTGATCTATCATCCAAAAGGTCTCTTACTACTCTTCCATTCAAGGGAAATCATGGCAAAACCACACCAAACCGACGAGTAAGGCCATGTCCGCATGACTCGGTAGCCCCCCCTCTGGAAAACACATCAGTGGGCGGAAGACTTCTCCAATATGCCGACGCTTGGATGGCTGTAACACAGGACGCATGGATTTACGAGGTAGTCTTACAAGGGTACCACTTAGAGTTCACATCTCTACCTCCACGCCGTTTCTTTATGTCCAGACTCCCTCAAGAAACACAAAAGGTTCAAGCACTTCAAGAGGCAATCGACAAATTGCTCATGGAAAATGTCATCATTCCTGTACCACCAGAGGAACGGTTTCGCGGCTATTATTCAAACCTTTTCGTGGTTCCCAAAAAGGATGGGTCCGTTTGCCCAATTCTGGACCTAAAGGAACTAAACACCTTCATCCGCCCCAGGAGATTCAAGATGGAGTCGCTCAGATCCGTTAAAGCGGCCATGTCTCCAAACCAATTCCTAGCGTCCTTAGACATAAAGGACGCTTATCTTCACATCCCAATTTTCCCTCCCCATCAGAGATTTCTGCGCCTTGCCTTCCAAAAATTTCACTTCCAATTCAGAGCTCTTCCCTTCAGTCTAACCTCGGCTCCTCGTGTCTTCACCAAGATCATGGCGGTAGCTGTGGCAGCAATCCGCGTAAGGGGGATCTCCATCACCCCCTACCTGGACGACATCCTCATCAAGGCACCTACATACACAGAGGCTCAACAAGCACTATCAGTTACCATGTCCCATCTGCGGGAACTAGGTTGGCTCATAAATCTGGACAAGTCTTCACTGAATCCGCATAAATCCATGAGTTTTTCTTGGGATGATAATCAACACGCAGACACAGACCATATCTCTTCCCAGAGACAAGATACTCCATCTACAATGGCTAGTACGCCTCCTTCTGTCAAAACCTTCCCACACAATGAGATTCTACATGAAGGTACTAGGGGTAATGGTCTCCACCCTAGAGGCCGTACCATTTGATCAGCATCACCTCAGAAAGCTGCCGTGGAACATCCTTGCAGCTTGGAATCGCAAGTCTTTGACCCAGGAATTCCGGCTATCTCACAAGACTCGGGTCCCTCTCCTCTGGTGGATGAAATCCAACCACCTGACAAAAGGCAGACCCCTGGGGGAACCACAATGGAGACTGATCACCACAGACGCAAGTCTCCTGGGATGGGGAGCAGTAATGGAGGGTCAGTCGGCTCAAGGTCGCTGGTCCAAAACGGAACAGCGCCTTCACATCAACCGAACTAGCGGGACAACCGATACGAATCCAATCCGACAACGCCACCGCAGTGGCGTACATCAACCATCAAGGGGGCACAAAAAGCAGAAACGCTCTAAAGGAGGTGACACACATCTTCCACTGGGCGGAGAGCCATCAGTCTCAACTGTCAGCCATATTCATTCCAGGACTCTTAAACTGGGAAGCGGATTATCTAAGCAGACAATCCCTAGACCCTGACGAGTGGTCCCTAAAGGACACCATATTCCAGAGGATAACGCACAGATGGGGGACGCCAGAGGTCGACCTCATGGCATCACGCCACAAACGAAAAGTTCCGCTGTTCTTCGCAAGGTCCAGAGATCCCCTGGCAATCGTAGCAGACGCCCTAACCTCCCACCGGGAGTTCCGCCTCTACGTCTTCCGCCTCTTTCCCTCATCCCGCAAATAATCAAGAAGCTTCAGAGAGAAAACACTACGCTTATTTTCATAGCACCAAAATGGCCTTGTCGATCATGGTTTTCAGATCTAGTGAATCTTTCGGTAGTGGAACCGTGGACTCTGCCCCTCATCCCGGATATCTCTCTCAAGGGCCAATCCTCCACCCGTGCCCAGAGACCCTCCGTTTGATGGCGTGGCTACTGAGACCGCAATTCTAAGACAAAAGGGGTTTTTCTGACGAGGTCATCCTTACCATGCGTGCAGCCCGCAAACCAGTCTCCGCTAAGACTTATCACAGAGTCTGGGCCACCTATCATTCGTGGTGCCATCGTCAAAGAATCAACCCCCTCAGTTTTTTCCATGCCTAAACTACTAGCCTTCCTACAAGAGGGCTTGAGACTAGGCATGTCCCTAGGAGCTCTTAAATCTCAGGTCTCGGCTCTCTCTATACTGTTCCAAAGGCGTCTAGCCCTGCTCTCTGATGTAAAGACCTTCCTTCAAGGAGTGACCCACATACAACCCCCCGATGCCTAAGTGGGACTTAACACTTGTCCTACAGGCCCTACAGTGCGCACCTTTCGAACCCATGGACTCCATCCCCTTGCAGTGGCTCACATGGAAGGTTGTATTCCTTTTGGCTATTGCTCCTGCGCGCAGGGTATCTGAAAATTCTGCACTTTCATGTAGGTCCCCCTGGCTGACCTTCTACAGGGACAGAGCAGTACTTCGCACTCCTCCTTCCTTCCTTTCCAAGGTGATTTCCAGTTTCCACCTCAATCAAGAAATCACTATTCCTACCTTTGCTCGACTCCCGCAAACGCGAAGGAAGCAGCACTGCACACTCTCGACCCTGTTCGAGCACTAAAATTCTACCTACACCGGGTAGAGGATATCCGCAAGTCGGATTCATTTGTTTATCATTCCCTCAGGTCCTCTTAAGGGCACATCGGCGAATAAAACCACGATTCCCGATGGATTCGACAGGCCATACAAAAGGCCTATGCATCGCAGGGTAAGTTCCCCCAGGCATAATCAAGGCTCACTCTACCAGGGGAATGAGTGCCTCCTGGGCTTTCCGTAATCAAGCCTCAGCAGAGCAATCGTGCAAAGCTGCAACGTGGACATCCATTCATACCTTTGTCAAATTTTACCAGTTTGACACCCTTGCGGCGTCTGATACGCTACGGCCGGAAGGTTCTTCAGGCTGCGGTGGTTCGTTCCACATAAGCCTCTGCCTCCCGCCCTTATAATCCAGGGGACAGCTTTGGTACGTCCCCACTGTCCCTGTGTCCCCCAAGCAGACCTGGAGAAAAGGAGATTTTGTGTACTCACCGTTAAATCTCTTTCTCTTCAGTCGCTTGGGGGACACAGGGCTTCCCTCCCTGGTCAGAGGCTTATCTGATCTTAGATTCGGTTGACTCAACGTCTGTTATTGTTATATAGTTATCTTCTGATTACATCATTAACCTCCTGTTGTTTACTTCTTTGGTACAAACTGGGAACCTTTCCTATAGAGGAGGGGTATAGCAGGAGGAGGAGGGGTCAAGTTTTTTTTTTTTATTGTATTGTGTCCTGCCTCCTAGTGGGAGCAAGCTATACCCCACTGTCCCTGTGTCCCCCAAGCGACTGAAGAGAAAGAGATTTAACGGTGAGTACACAAAATCTCCTTTTACATGAAGCAGGGTTTTACATATGAGTTTTATGTAATATCTGTTTATAGAGACCTACATTGTTCGGGGGGTATAGTTTTCCTTTAAGGATCAAACCCCTATGTTCCACATACTTAGGTAAACTAATACTATTCAGTGGACTCCTGGCAATCTTATTTGGGGTGTTTTGCATTGGTACCTAATGATGTGTGAGGAGAAACGATGCTGTAGATTGACACTTTTAGGTAATTTTTCAAAAAAATTCACCACTTTCTATAAAAAAAATATAAATTAAGGCTAGAATTGCAACTTGGTAGTTTGGCGTACAGAGATATATTTACCCATTTTTGATTCTCCAGGATCTGTTCTTTCTAATAATGTGTAGTTTTGTAGGGTAAACCTACCGTTCGTAGAATGTTTGACCTTGAAAACAGAAGTATGCCGTTTTGTGGTGTGGTGCTTTGGAAATTTGGTAGTTTACTGCTTAGAGATTTTAATCAATACAGGTGAGAAATCTCCATAAAACTATATATATTTGGTATTGGCATGTTTAGGAGACCTAGACCTTTACAAATCGGCTGTGTAAAATAAATTGTTTTTGATATATGTGAATATGATTTTTTTAAAAATTTTATTAGACAAGTAGAAGCCTATTATTTTTTTTTTTTAAGAAACCCAAAAATTCTAGCATATTTTGAAAGCTCCAGGAAAGGCCCTTAAAGTGAAAGACTTCAAAATGTTCAAAAATGGTCTGTCAAGAAAAAGTACCAAATCGGCTGGCAGCCATAGGGTTAATAAAATTTGGACCCTTAAATGTAGGGCAGTGCAGAGGAGCTCCCAGTCGCCATCTTCTGGCTCTTTGTATAGTCTTCGGGTCTCTTTGGCATTATGAAGCTTGCCGGTGCATGCGTAGTTGGGCCCCCCTAATCTTGCAGGCATTGCCCCCCTCTCCCTCCCGGCAATGTGCTTTAGTGTTAAAAAAAAAAAAACCTTGTAAAAATTGTGATCCTTAAATGCAGAGAAGCGCAGTGGAGCTCCCGGACCCATCTTCCGGATTTTCGTATAGTCGACGGGTTTTAACGCAGATTTACGCATGTGCAGTTGAAGCCAATACCTTGACTTCCCCAACTACGCATGTGCGGCAAGCTTCATGATGAGACAGAAGATGACGACAGGGAGCTCCTCTGTACTTCTCTAATTTTAAGGGTCCAGATTTTTTAAAGTTCTTTTTAAAACACTAAAGCACATCACCAGGAGGGATTGGGGCAATCCCTGCAAGATTATTGGGGGGTGGGGGGGGCTTTTGGTGGGGTGGGTTAGTTCTCCTTTAAGGTAAAATATTACTGGTACCACTTGTCTAAACAGCTTCTTTCTAACTGGTAGGTTAGCCATGAGTTCCTTTTCAGCTCTCACAAGACACCAGTTGGAAAATAAGGGAAATAAATATACATCCATTTAATTGGAAACATGCATCAGTAAAAACAAAAACATCAAAGTATAGTGCTTTTTATATAATCAGCAAATTTTAAACACACACACACATGTTCCCATGGCTAGCCTGACTGTCGCTTCTCTGATCCAACAGCGTGCTCATTTTAGACGAAGCTCATGAACGGACTCTCTACACAGACATCGCTATTGGCTTGCTCAAGAAGGTGAGATGTTTTCCCAACATATTTCAGACACTTTTGAGGAGTGCAGCAGGTGATCTCTTGATTTACTCTATTCTATAGTAAATCTTCTGCTTAGAGACATGTAGAGTCAAGTACATTCTACTGCTTCAGATTCACATCTTTGGTATTCAGAATGGATTTTGAGGAACATCAATGTGTAGTTTTTTGGCTCACACATGTATTATGAATTCACAAAATGCCTAGTAAGGGAGAAAGCAAATCTGACTTTCATAAGGGGGGGGGGTGCATGAAATATGTGAAAATGTGGCAGCATGTAGCAAAAAATTCAAAGTATTTACTCAACCGCAACTGTGAATTTGTCATCTCACCTCCCATAAATCTTGCTTATTTGGGCTCTGAATTATGTCTAAGCCTTTGCTAAGTATAGTGCAGTGTCATATATATTGGTGTATAGTACATTATTATTATTATATTTTAAAGATGATAAAAGTACATTATTATTATTATTTAGATAATGAGCTTAGCTCTTGGTATATAAAAAATTATTTAATTACAGCAATGGATGATTGTATGTCAAGGAAACCCTCTTATTTTCCTGATTCATTATTGCTTTTACAGGTTCAAAAGAAGAGAGGAGACCTTCGCCTCGTGGTAGCATCTGCAACACTCGATGCAGAGGTAAATGCTACAGTACAAATAGTGCAAATTTACCAATTCAGACAAAAAATTTTAGAAATAAGGAATATCTCGTATAAACTGCTACAGTTTACATGCCCTAAATCATTGCCCATCATTCCATGTGAATGTGTCACATGGTATGACTAAACTATAGTTACATAGTTAAATTGGGTTGCAAAAAGACAAAGTCCATCAAGTTCAACCCCTCAAAATTAAAACCCAGCATATACACACACACACACACACACACACCCCTCCACTCTTTCACACAAACCATATATGCCCATATACTAACTGTAGAGTTTAGTATCAAAATAGCCTTTGATATTATGTCCATAAAATCACCCAAGCCCCTTTTAAAAGGATCAACAGAACCAGCCATCACAACATCACCCGGCAGTGCATTCCACAACCTCACCGTCCTCACTGTGAAGAACCACCTACACTGCTTCAAATGAAAGTCCTTTTCTTCTAGTCTGAAGGGGTGGCCTCTGGTGATCCTCTTTATAGGTAAAAAGGTCGCCTGATATTGGTCTATAATGTCCTCTAATGTATTTGTAAAGTGTAATCATGTCCTCTCGCAAGCACCTTTTTTCCCAGAGAAAACAACCCCAACCTGGACAGTCTCCCCTCATAATTTTCTTCCATCCCTCTAACCAGTTTAGTTGCACTTAGTCTCTGTACTCTATCCAGCTCATTTACATCCCTCCTAAGGACTGGAGTCCAAAACTGCACTGCATACTCCAGATGAGTTCTTACTAGGTATCTATAAAAAAGGTATAATTATGTTTTCATCCCTTGAGTTTATGCCCTTTTTTTATGCAGGACAGAACCTTATTTGCTTTAGTAGCTACAGAATGACACTGCCCAGAATTAGACAATTTGACAACTTGTTATCTATGACAACTTGTTATCTATAAAAACCCCAAGATCCTTCTCACTTAAGGAAACTGCCAACACACTGCCATTTAGTGTATAACTTGCATTTATATTATTTTTGCCAAAGTGCATAACCTTGCATTTATCAACATTGAACCTCATTTTCCAGATTGCTGCCCAGTTTCCCAACTTAGATAAATCACTCTGCAAAGTGGCAGCATCCTGCATGGAACCTATAGTTCTGCACAATTTAGTATCATCTGCAAAAATAGAAACTGTATTTTCAATGCCCACATCCAGGTCATTAATAAACAAGTTGAAAAGCAAGGGACCCAGTACAGAGCCCTGCGGTACACCACTAACAACACTGGTCCAATTAGAAAATGTTCCATTTACCACCACTCTTTGAAGTCTATCTTTTAGCCAGTTTTCTATCCAGTTAGAAATACTATGTTCCAGGCCAACATTCCTTAATTTAACTTAATGTAACCTTCTCTGTTCTCTATTACACATAAAACCATGCTGGCACAAACTCATAGTATTGTTATTTGCTATGAAGTCCAGTATCCTATCCTTAATTAATCCTTCGAAAAGCTTTCCTACCACCGACGTCAGACTGACTGGCCTATAGTTTTGAGGCATAGAATGGGATCCCTTTTTGAATAGCGGCACCACATTAGCAATTCGCCAGTCTCTCAGCACCATGCCAGACCTCAATGAATCCAGAAAAATTAAGTAGAGAGGTTTGGCAATCACAGAGCTAAGCTCGTTAATTACCCTGGGATGAATCCCATCTGGCCCTGGACCTTTGTTTATCTTAACATATTCTAGTCTCTTTTGAATTTCAGCATGTGTGAACCATGCATCATTAGATGTATTATTAGAATGGGGACTATTAATAAGGAAACCTTCATTAGCTGGTTCCTCATTTGTGAAGGCAAAATGTCTAAGATGGAAAGTTTGTCTCAGACTTTTGGAATGTAATTTGAAAGTCACATGATACAATTAAACAAGTCTCTCTACAGTTCTGTCACCTCTGCTTTGTCATGGACTTTCCCTTAAAGTCCTGTACTTACAGCAATACTGTGTATTCTGATCTTGTTCCTTTCACTCTTCTTCATTTGGGATTTGATAGCAAGAATTCTCACATTTAATGCCTGACATTCATGAATTTAATACCTTTCCACCATACAGAAATTCAAGGCATTCTTTAACCAGAATGACACCAGTGATCCCAGCAGGGACACATGTGCTATCCTTACGGTAGAGGGGAGGACGTTTCCTGTGGACATTTTCTACACGCAGAGGTGAGTCTGTCTTCGTGTTGCCAATATACCACCTGAAGGGTAGGTCCTTTTGTAGGGTAAATTCTCTTTCACCTTATGTATTTTATATGCAGTGTTCAATTAGCCCACAAAGAAAATGAAATCCTAGGCTTCAGACAGCTCTCTGGTATGGTGTGGTTGTCAGAGCTTTCTAGTTTGTCACCTTTTGGAGATCATTCTAACCCCCCAAGCTATTCCATACCAATGACAACATGCTATGCTTTTGAGCATGTCTGTAATAGAAACCCAAGTACAACTATAGGTCCCTTTTCAAGCAGGACATCTTAAAGTTCCCAACAAAGCAGAACTAAATAGTAGTGATGGGGGAATCTCCCCAGTTTCGCTTCGCTGAAAAATTCGCAAATTTCCAGAGAAATTCGCGAAAAATTCACGAAACGAGTCGCGGCACGCTTTTGACGCGCGTCGCGTCATTTTCGTTGCGCGACTCGTTTTTAGGGCGTATTTTCGCCAAGCGAAATTTCGCTGGCGTTTCGCAAATTTTTTCTCCAGCGGCGAATCGCGGGAATTCGCCGCGAATTCGCCCCTGCCGAATAAATTTGCCCATCACTACTAAATAGTTCTCTTTACAGTTCCTTAAATGCCTGGGACTTAAAACAGTAGAACCCTTCAGTTACCAAGGTTACCAAACTAGCAGTTTTTTTAGGTGACTTGGCCACAAAGAACACTTCAGGCCAAATCAACATAATATTGGATGAGAATGGGGGGCCTATGGAGATCCACTGGGAAAGGGCCATGTCAATACGCTTATATAGCCCTAGTTTGATTGTATTTTCTAACCTGTCTGCTAGAAATCTGGATTCATTTTATACACACATTGATTGGACAAGCCAACGGAGTGGGGGTGGGGTATTTATAGGCTGATAAGTTTACCACTCTGCAGGGGCCAAGTTGGCAGCATTTCTCAAGCTGGCTATGGCCAACTCAACTGTCCAAGCTGCTGGCTCCTGAGGGAGCTGTGCAGGCCAGGCAGTGAGTAGATATTGAGTGAATATTGGAAAGCATATTCCTTTTTTTATATTCAGTTTTGATATCTGACATATGGCTAGACATTTTGTCAATTTCCCAGCGGCCCCTGGTCATGTGACTTGTGCCAGCTCTTTAGGAGGGAACTGCTTTTTGGCAGGTTGTTGTTTTTCCTTCTCAATGTAACTGAATGGAACACAGTGGGACATGGGTTTTTACTATGGAGTGTTGTTCTTAGATCTAACAGGCAGCTGGTATTTTGTGTTAGGGAGCTGTTATCTGGTTACCTTCGCGTTGTTCTGTTGTTGGGCTGCTGAGGAGGAGGGAGGGGGTGATACCACACCAACTTACAGTACAGCAGTAAAGAGTGATTGAAGTTTATCAGAGCAAGTCACATGACCAGGGGCAGCCGGGAAACTGACAATATGTCTAGCCCCATGTCCGATTTCAAAATTAAAAATATAAAAAAAAATGGATTTCAATGCTGCTGGAGCAGCACTGTTAACTGATGCATTTTGAAAAAAAAAATTCCCATGACAGTATCCCTTTAAGAAAAAGCAAGAAGGCAAAAGGGAGTCAAATAGGGAGAGAATAACAAATATAGATATTGAAAGGATTGGCAGTATAAAGTTAGATTTAGGCTAAACTACTGAGGATTAGCAAAAGGGGAGAATATGAGAAAAATAAGCAAAAAAAAAAAAAGGAGAGAAGAATATAAGGCAGTGGTTCTCAACCTGACCCCTTTTGGGGTCGATCGACCCTTTCACAGGGGTCGCCTAAGCCCTAAGGGGTGTCCAAAATACAAAACCATTGTCTGGACAGGGTGGGTTAAAGAATAGTGTTGCGGCTGCCATTTGTTATTAAGGGAACGCGCAGTAGCTGACAATTCCAGGAGCGCGCAGTGCAATCATCGCTTCATGGGGGCAAATTTACCACAGGCAGGAGGTCTTGAATCGGAGCCTGTCACTGTGGGGGCAATATTCTGGAATATTTAAGGAATTTGCTGCGGGCCAATTAAAAATGGATGGCAGGCTGAAGTTTGGACACCCCTGACTGGTGAGACAATACGTACTTCACCTCAGCTGTTTGTGTATTTTACCGCATAACAGTAGCACAATTACAGTTATGAAGTAGCAACGAAAATAATTTTATGGTTGTGGGTCACCACAACATGAGGAACTGTATTAAAGGGTCGCGGCATTAGGAAGGTTGAGAACCACTGATATAAGGGAAGCTAAAGGAGATTAGTGGCCCCTGTCTCTTTAGGTTCCTGGTGGGTCCAGTTATCCCAGTCTGACTGGCGTTTTTTTTTTGTTTTGAGATATTCTCTACTTCTTATCCACAGCCCTGTTCCAGATTACCTGAAGTCTACAGTGCAAACAGTGATGAAGATCCACCAGAGTGACCTTGAAGGTGACATTCTGGCCTTCCTAACTGGCCAAGTAAGAGAATCTGTATAAGACCCTTCAATCATTTATAAAAATTTGCTGTGGCAGTCACATTTTTTTAAGTGAAATTTCTTATTTCTGAAATTTAAGTTGACTAATGGAATTCCTGAGATATCTATAATGCTGCCCTGAGGAGCAGATGATTTACAGTAACATCATTTAGTTACTTTTTCATATTTCTTACATAAGAACCTAATTGCTGTGGGATCTGAAAAGGGTCCTAGTGACTCCTAGTGGATGAAAAAGGAAACACAAATGCTGGGCCTAAGTGTTTTAGATCAATGATTTTCTAAATTCTCAATTTTTTTGGTCTTTTGCTTTTTTTGCTTGGACATCTTTGCTTAGATGTTCTGTATAATTTGCAGCATTTTTCAGAAAGTCAGAGAGACTGTTTTGCAGCAGCTCCCAAAGTTGTGGCCGCAGGATGTAATTAAACTACTGGGGGATTAAGCAAGAGTATTAACCTGTTCACTGCCAGTCGATTTGGTAACTTGCAAACTCTCATTACCAGATTGTTACCAGTTTTTGAACATTTTGTGCTCTATCAGTTTCGGGTCTTTTCCTGGGTGTGGTGGGGGGACTTTCAGTTTACCCAGGTAAACAACATATATATATATATATTATTTTTTTTCAGGACAACCTAAGCAGTCAATATATGCTAGAATTTTTATGCAATTCTACTTTTGTAACAAGATAAAGGCTTCTAAATGTAAATAAATGAAAAAAAAAAACATTTTCCATAATATTAACACATATAGTAGAAACATAATTTATTTTATGCATACAAATACAACTGATTTGAAAACCCCCATGTCTCCTAAAAAGGCAAGTTATAGTTTTATGAAGATTTCTGACCTGCATACTTCAGATTTCAAGAACAAAAAAAACTACAGGGTCACAACAATTTCCTAAAACTACAGGGTTTTATAACATTTTCTGACATTTTTTTTAAAGACCACCTCAAAGCTTCCACAGCACTATTTGGGATTCGGCTGAATCCTTTGTGAAAGATTCGGCTGCAAACTGATTTGAATCCAAATTTGCATATACAAACTAGAGTGGGTAAAGGAAAAAATGGAAAAGGAATGTTTCTCCATTGTCGGCTTGGGGGACACAGGAAACAGTGGGGTATAGCTGGTACCACTAGGAAGCAGGACACAACAAAGTAAACTAAATTAGTTCCTCCCCTGCTGGCTATATCCCGCAGGAGGCAGAGCCCAGTTCAGTTTTTTGGTGTGTCCTCAGGAGGGAGGACGTGATCATTCTACAAGCAACTACATTATCAATTTCTGCACATTGAACAGGCCAAGGACCCCTACACTGATTAACTGGTCTCTGCAGGCACTCTCCCAACGTGGGATTGTCTCCGGGGTTATTAAGGTGTGTGTTTACCACCGAACCATCCAGTCCCCTAATTGTACATTCCCCAACAGAGGACGGGATGTGACTGGCCAGATGACAGGAGGGAGCTTGAGAACTGCTATCATGTACGTACAAGCATCCAGCTCTCATTCCCAGCTCTGAAACACAAATGTCTGCGTTTGTGTCTTTACTGCCACACTGCCCCAGTGTCCGCTCCCCCCTCCCCTCCTCCTCCTCCACAAAGTCCAAGGCAAAGGGCTTGGGGCGCACTCAGGGGCATGTCATTTGAAACTTTATTCAAAGCCCACATATTGTGCTGGGGAGGCGCGCCTCTGTACGGGGCATGCACATCCTTTTTGTGCATCTCTAGTATGCGCACTGAAGCACCTTTTCTTCTGGGTTTGGTCACTTCTGGTTTTTTGATCTGTTCAACCGGGTTTGGCGCCAAATCTCCCACTCTACTCACGGGACTGACTCGATGTGCAAAAGGGGGATAGCTGCTGCCAGTCTTTCATTAGGAATGCTCCCTTTTGGGCCTCTGCCTCCTACTCCATAACACTGCAGGTGGGTCTCATACCCCCTTCCAGACACAGGAGGTCCTTGTCATCTCCAGTTCCTTGGGCTTACAAGGTATTTTTTCCAGAGGAGCGGCATGTGTAAAATATTTAGCGTGTGCTAAATGCCGCAAACATTTAACCAAGTGTCATAAAGAACCCTTCTGTTCAAATTGTATTGCTTCATCTGTTGGTTCAAATTCCCCGGGGACTACTCATCCCAGGGGCATTCAGGGAACCCACACACAGACCCTCCTACTCGGGACTCACAGGACAGGCCACAGTGGGCATCACAATTGGCAACAGGGATTCCCAGAATGGCCAAATCCCTAGATAGGCTCCTAACATGTTTAGAAAGCCCAACCATTAAGCCATATTAGAGGAGAGCTCCAATCTCCTCTTCAGAGAATGAGAGTGAGAGCGAAGACTGGTACCAGTCACCTCCCTCCCCAAGATCCAGATCTTTCAGAGGGAGAATTGTCCCAGAGTGACCAAGAGTAGGATGGCCCCCACACTCCTTCATCAGCGGTCATAGATGCTCTATTCTTGTCAGTGCTAGACACACTGCACTTTCAAGAACCAGAGACCTCTTTGGGAACTTCTAGTTCACTCTTTAAGAGACACAGAAAAGTTTCCACAGTTTTTCCCTCCCACTATCAACAACTGGGACAAACCTGAAAGATGTTTCCAACCTAACAGGAAGTTCCTAAAGAGCTATCCCTTTAATAACGAGCCAGCGGACAAATGGACCACACCTCCATCAGTGGATGCTCCAGTTTCCCGGCTTTCCAAGAATACCGCCTAACCAGTTCCAGATGCCTTGTCCTTCAAGGACGCAATGGATAAAAAGTTGGATGCATTTTCTGGTATTGCCCTTTGCCGAGCCCTTGCCCCGGCATGGGTTAGCAGAACCATCCAGTCATGGTCAGACTCTCTGCTTAATGCCATTCACTCGGGGACTCCACACCACAAATTGGCAAGTTTGGTCTTACAGATCAAAGAGGCAAACTACATTTGTGAGGCTTCCCTGGACACAGTCCAAGTGATTAGCCAAACTTCGGCATTGACAGTTGCCGCCCGGTGGTCCTTGGGCCTCAAACTATGGTTTTCCTTCATATGGGAATTTTTTCCAGGGCTCACATAACCAGTTCCAGGACATCGCCCCCTCATCATTCTACCACAGGGAGAGGCCGTTGGATGGGTGGCAAGGCCAGATCATCATGGCAAGCCCGAAAATCCTTTACCAAGGCCACAGATGAGAACACCTCAGCATGACGGTCCTGCATCGGCCCAGGGGCCATAGGGGGAAGACTACACCACTGCGTGGTTATCTCTCCCCCAGGATCCTTGGGTACACAAAATAGTGACACAGGGTTATCACCTGGAGTTTTCTGTTCTTCCCCCTTGGTGTTTCTTCATGTCCAAACTTCCACAAGAGTCTTCCAAATGCAAGGCATTCCAGGTGTTCATTCTCAAATTGATCCAATTAGAAACAGTCATTCCAGTCCCATCTGGATAAAGATTCAAAGGCTATCTATTCATAGTACCCAAGAAGGATGGGTCATTTCGTCCAGTTCTAGATCTCAAAGAGCTGAACAAATTAATTAATTCTAGCAAATTCAAGAAGGAATCCCTTCATTCAGTCGTAGCGGCAATGTTTCTAGAATAATTCTTAGTATCTGTGGACATAAAGGACACATACCTACATGTCCCCATTTTCCCTCCACATAAGAGATTCTTGCACTTTGCCTACCAAAATCTTCATTACCAATTTACGGCACTTCCATTATGGCTGACTTCAGCACCCCGGGTCTTCACAAAGATCATGGCAGCAGCCATCGACTATTCGCAAGAGAGGCATCTCAATCACCCCTTACCTCGACGATATCCTTGTCAAGGCTCCATCAATTGGAGAAACACAGCAGGCACTTCAAGTCACAGTGACAACGCTGCAAGATCTGGGTTGGTGTTTCAACAGGAACAAATCCTCCCTAATTCTCAATCAGATGATGGTCTTCCAGACCACTATAGTGGTTGAATCTCAGCAACCTTAACAAGGGCAGATCACTTGGAATCCATCAATGGCGCATTCTGACAACGGACGAAAGTCTATTCGGATGGGGAGCAATTCCGGAGGGCAGAGCAGCCCACAGCTTTTGATCAAAGAAAGAGCGCAGATTGCCGATCAACATACTGGAGATTCGGGCAATCCATCTCAGGCTAGCTCGTTGGCAACAATTCCACAGCAGTTGCCTACATAAATCACCACGGTCTGAACACGGAGCACAGCAGCATTGAACGAGGTCAAGCTCAACTTTCACTGGGCGGAAAACAATCAGACACTACTATCAGCCATATACATTCCAGGAATTCAAAATTGGGAAGCAGACTTCCTCAGTAGGCAGTCTCTGGATCCAGGAGAATGGCCACGAAAGGAAGAAATCTTCAACAACATCATAGAAAAAATGGGGAGTACTGGAGGTGGATCTTATGGACACCCAACAAAATCGAAAAGGTCCCAGCTTCGTCGCCAGATACAGAGATCCCGTAGCACAGAGTGTGGAGTGGAACACTAGCTTACGATTTTCCTCCTCTTCCGCTCATACCAAGAATGATCAGAAAATTAAAGCGAACAGACGGCGCTCATACTTGTTGCTCCCAAGTGGCCAAGAATGCGGTTCTCGGACCTACCAAATCTGTTTGTCGACGAACCTTGGCCCCTGCTGCTTCTATCAGACCTCCTTTCACAGGGTCCCATACCAAATCCTGCAAGCCTCCGATTGATGGTTTGGCTCTTGAGACCCAGATTCTAACAAGGGGTTCTCTGACGTAGTAATGGAAACAATGCAAGCAGACAGGAAACCTGTGTCCGCCAAGACTTACCATAGGGTTTGGAAAATTTACCACCTTTGGTGTTCCCAAAGCAACAGGGACTCGACACTTTTTTCCATTCCCAATCTACTAGAGTTCCTACAGAAGGGACTCTCCATGGGACTATAACTGGGATCACTTAAGTCACAGGTATCTGCACTGTCCGTGTTATTCCATAGACGTTTGACTCTTCTGCCAGATGCCAAGACTTTCCTGCAAGGAGTAGCACATTTATCCCCATCTATCCAGGCACCCACACCGACTTGGGATCTTTCTCTAGTGCTCAGGACCCTCCAGGGGCCACCTTTTGAACCATTATCTCGGTGTCCCTACAGTTGCTTTCTTGGAAGACCATATTCCTCATGGCTATTGCTTCAGCAATAACCATGAACTCCACGCAGTCGTGCAAAATGCCTTTCCTGGTCTTCCACCACGATAGAGTGGTGCTTCTCACAGTACTAGCGCTACGCAACAAGTTGGCACTATAGAAATACATGTTAATAAAATCCTTCCTTCCGAAGGTGGTTTCCTCTTTTCACTTAAATCAAGAAATCACCATTCCAACCTTTTGCTCGTTGCCCTCCAACCCCAAAGAGGTGGCCCTTCATTCCCTAGAGCCAGTCTGGTCTCTCAAGTTCCATCTCCAAAGAGTACAAAATATAGGCAAAACAGACGCCTTCTTTGTCTTACCTTCTCACGTTGGATCAAACAAGACATCCAATGAGATAACACAGCACAAGGTCAGCAGCCCCCTCTTGGATTAAAAGCGCGTTCACCAGAGGGATGAGCACTACCTGGGCCTTTTGGAACCAAGCATCATTCTATCATTTTGATACCTTTGCGGCATCTGACAAGCGTTTTGGGAGGAAGGTTCTTCAGGCTGCGGTAGCTTCTCCCATGTAAGCCTATCCTTCACCACCCTAAATTAAGAGACAGCTTTGGTACGTCCCCATTGTTTCCTGTGTCCCCTCAAGCCAACAATGGAGAAAAGGAGATTTTGTGTACTCACTGTTAAATCACTTTCTCTTTAGTCGCTTGGGGGACACAGAACATGCCTCCCTGGGATAGGGTTTCTCGCTACCTGTCAGACTTGGTCTGTTCACTATACCTTTTTGCCATTACAGTCATGTGTGACGTTAAACCGTTTATAATTACAAGTTTCACGTTATTGGTCTTTATGATGATTTTGGTACAAACTGAACTGGGCTCCACCTGCTGGGAGATATAGCTGGCAGGGGAGGAGCTAGTTTAGTTTCTTTGTTGTGTCCTGCCTTCTAGTGGTACAAGCTATACCCCACTGTGTCCTGTGTCCCCCAAGCGAATGAAGAGAAAGAGATTTAACTGTGAGTACACAAAATCTCCTTTTTACTTCCTTGTTTTGAGACGAAAAGTCACAGGATTTCCCTTCCCACACCTAATTTACATATGCAAATTCGGATTTGGTTCGGCCACACACAAGGATTTGGCCGAATCTTCAAGGGGCCCCAAAAGGAAGACACCCTATATGATCTCTCATTTCTGTCATTCCAGCTACTACATTTAACACTTTCTGTGGGGTAAAACTACTAAAATGTAAGTTCACCCCAGAAAGTCACATTTTTGGAAATTTCACATTCCCCAAATCCAAAAGGGGTAAATATTACTTTATACTCCAAAGTCCCAAACCGCAAAGCTTTCCTTAAACCATCTCATCTCCCACATATCATAAGGTACCACGATAAATCACTCTAAATATGAAGGCCAGGGGTACACTGAACAGTTTAATGCCCAGTATACAAAGGTTTACCTAGGTATGTGGCCTCTTGGCTTCCTAAAAACAAGACTTAGTATTATGGACACTTTTATTACTAGTCTAGATGGACTATGAAAGGGGGCTTGGGGTATGATAATTACAGCTCAATATCAATAACTCCTTCGAAAAAAGAACTTTTCTTTTTGGGATTGGTTCGCTTACCCGGCTTGGATGTATGTAAGCACTTAAAGCTTGCCTAATTATGTTATTTGGGGTGCCAATCTCCTATCTTTGTGCCCCAGGCACTATTTGTAACTGGAAGGCCATGGAATGTGAGATGTCCTCTACAGCATATTTATTTTTGTATGGATCAAGCTCATCACTCCTGAGGAAAGGAAATGTATTATTCTTTATTATTTAGCTAGAACTATGCTGTTGAGCAGGGGTGCTACCTACTAGATATCAACTAATTTCACCAAGCAAGATTGGAACTACTGCCCCCAGTGAGACAGAACCAAAACATATTGCACATCTTTGTTTTAGACTATAGTGTATATAGCCTTTTAGACAGGATTGACTATATAATTTATGATCTCTGATTCTTGCCTTGCTTTGTAGGAGGAAGTTGAGAGTGTGGTGTCCATGCTTGTGGAACAGGCCCGCATTCTTTCTCGCACTGGCATGAAGAAACACCTCCGTGTGCTTCCCATGTACGCAGGACTCCCAGCCTCTGAGCAAATGAAGGTGTTTGAGAGGGTCTCGCACAGTGCTAGAAAGGTAAGGCTAGAATGAAAAATCTGGTTTTCATGTTGTACATGTCTTGGTAGATGTCATTGATCATGCTATATAAATATGTGTGTGAGATGTTGTAATGATGCATGTTGCTTGTCTTAGTCTGCAGCCTAAGGCCTCTCCAGCTATTGCTGAACTACAGCACCCTAAGATGCACAAACATCCCTTACTGGCCTTTATACCTTCTGGTGCCAGCCCTTGTTTATTGTTCGCCCCATATGCGCAAGTCTCCTTTGTCCCTCCCAGGTGGTGGTTGCAACGAACATTGCAGAGACTTCCATTACTATAAACGGGATCTCCTTTGTGATAGACTGTGGTTTTGTCAAGTTGCGAGCATACGACCCCAAGCGTGCTGTGGAGTCTTTGGTGGTGGTTCCTGTATCACAGGCTTCAGCCAATCAGAGAGCGGGACGAAGTGGCAGGAACCGTTCTGGGCAGTGCTATCGGCTGTACACAGGTATTAGTCATGCCTCACTTTCTTACTGCTTCTGTCTGCCTTTGTGGGGCTTGTGGTCAAATCCCATCTACAAGCTTGCTGTCTGTTCCTCTCTTGTACTTCTTGTCTACTACGCCTGTCTATTTCTTTCTTGCTCTCAATTTCAATTTTTCCTTATAGGGACAGAAAGGGAAGAAAGAGATTGAGAAAGAGATAGCGTTATCTTTTGATAGGTTTAGAGAGCCTGAGGGCTGTGACACACGAGGCTATTTGGGGAGATTGAGTCACCTGGCGACTAATCGTCTTGACTTTGCGGCGACCAATCTCCCCAAACGCCTTCACCTCACTCTGCTCTGACTTAAATGTAAAATCGCCAGCGCAAATCACACACCCCGATTCTTTTCCGAAGTTGCCCGAAGTTTCCTTGTGAGGCAACTTTGGGCGACTTCGGAAAACTAATCACCATGTGTGATTAGCGCTGGCAATTTTATTATTAAAGCCAGCGCAGAGTGAGGGAAGGAGTTTGTGGAGATTGGTCGCCAGGCGACTCAATCTCCCCAAATAGCTTAGTGTGTCACAGCCCTGAAAGTCACAAAACCGTACAGGGAGGAGATACTAGTAAGCCAAGAGATGAGACAGGAAGGAGTAATTAAAAAAGCTAGCCTAAAGAAAGACAGGCATATGTAAAGATGTTAAGAGTTGCAGGCAGACAGTGTATTCATTTAAGTATAATGTACTATTGCCCAGTACTGGTAAAGCTGGGGTGTTTGCTTCAGAAACTAGGGATGCACCGAATCCACTTTTTTGGATTCTGCTGAACCCCCGAATCCTTTGCCAAAGATTAGGCCGAATACCAAACTGAATCTGAATCCTAATGTAAATATGCAAATTAGGGGTAGGAAGGGGAAAGCCAAAATTTATCTTGTTTTGTGACAAAAAGTCTTGCAATTTCACTCCCGCCCCTAATTTGCATATTCAGATTCGGTTCAGCCAGGCAGAAGGATTCGGCCGAATCCCAGTCCTGGATTTGGTGCATCCTTATCAGAAACATTACTATAAATTTTATACTTAAGCTGCTGGTGAGCAATTTCGTACACCTGGTGTGGGTCCCCGGTGCACATCTTGCACCTAGACCCAAACATAGCTAGTTACACCATTGCAAGCCCATACAGTTTTAGCATTACATTACATGACACTTTGGCAGAAAAATATACTATATTTCATTTTCTATGCTTATCCTCCATGCTGTGTAGCTTATGGTCTTCACTTATTCTTCCTTCTTCATGTTATTCCTTCTGTATATCATCAATTTCTTTTTAATCTCCATTTTGTCTATTCTTTTTTAATCTTCCATATATTTTGCTCTTGCTTTCCCACCACTACAGCCTATTTAAACTACTTGAGATGTTTCTCCCTCAGGACGAACTTGTCCCTCAACCATTTATTAAAAACCGGTTAAATCAGTTTGTTGTTCTTCACATGCTCCTTCGTGTCTCTGTGCCCCACAGAGTCTCTTCCCTATGTCTTGGCACACTAAAGGGCGACTTTTGAAAACTGAATGCTGTGAACCAATCACCTCTTTCCGCACTATTTCAAATGAAAACAACCAGTTGAGTGCCTCACCCAAAAAAATATCCTCAGGGAGTTTGGAGACAGAGGAAGTGAACAGTCTTTGTAATGCTGCATAATGAACATGCTGAACATTATCCAATTACGTGATGCCCTGCTATTAAACTGTGTCCTTAAGCCATTTTCTGGCTTTTGTCATAATGATTACTTGGCAGAAGTTTAAAAAAGTAAAATATTGGTTTCTGTTAAAGTACTGACACGTTAAGTAACTGCTTTCAGATTTTTCTTTGTTCACTGTCACAGTGGCTATAACTATATTTTTGAGATCCATTCAAAACATTTCTTGTCTTCAGATGCATTCCTCACCTGACTTTCCAGCCTTGCCAATAACTTGAATACATCTCTTCTCTATATTTTTCTGCTCAGAGGAAGATTTTCTAAAGCTGCCTCCTTCCACGGTACCAGAGATGCAGAGAAGCAACCTCTCTCCAGTCATATTGCAACTTAAAGCACTTGGCATAGACAATGTGCTACGTTTCCACTTCCTTTCGGTAAGAGGGTAATTTTTGGGACAATGGCAATCCATGTCATTATATTAGTACAGCATAGCACCGAGGCATCTAGCAGAATACCAATATCAAGCCAGAACATCAGTCCATGCAGCTGCCTGCTATATATCTGTCTCATTTACCCAATGCAGCCAATAGACTCCCACAGAACACTTAGGGGCAGATTAATCAAATTTGTGGGAAGAATTCGAAATTAGATCGAATTTACAAAATTCGATTGGTCGAATTTTAGAATATGCAAATTAGGCAAATTCGACCATCGAATTTGTAAATTCGATCGAATAGATCGAATAAAAATCTATTCGACGAGTCGAATTTCGAATTACTTCCCTTTTAAATTTTGTCTGACCAATCGAATTGTGGTAAAATCCTTCAAATTCAATATTTGAATTCAAAAGGATTTTACTTCCCTTCCATTCACGTGGTCGAGTTTTTTTAAATTCGAAATTTGGCCAATGATAAATCTGCCCCATAGTATCACTCGTATTAAATCTTTGTTTTAACAAATGAAGTATCCACTTCTTTAACCTATAAAAATATTAGAAGTCACTGAGGGGTTCTGTGACTATATAAAGGCGCAAGGCTGCCGGCTGAGTTATACAGGGAACTCGGAGTATCACCCATGTATTATAAGGAATAATGTATTCCCTGCTGTAAATAAGGATATTGGATGTCACTGAGGAGTTCTGTGACCATATCAAGGCACAAATCTGCAGACTGAGTTATACAGGTTAGGAACTATAAATTAAAAGGATATTAGACTGAGCAGGAGTTCCGTATATATGTGTAAAGTCTGGATGGTAGCTGGGTGGTGGCTGGTTACAATTGTAGTGAAGAGAAAGCTAGGAATCCAGGAGAGTGCTGGTTTGTTTACCTTCCAAACACTTTTTTTTTTTTCAGTTCAGGTTGTTCCCCAGAAATAAAGATTTTTTTTTCACTTACTTTCCATTATTTACTTTTTTACTGTTTTTCCAAAATCTAAGATTAAAGTCGAATGTTCCTGTCTTTGGTGTTTGAATCTGGCAGCTCAGTAATTCAGGTGCAATTTTCAGGTTACAATTTTGCAACATTTAGCTTTTACATTTCTCTGCAGCATCTCTTGAGTATTCTCAACTGTTGTATCAATTCTAACAGCTGCCTGTAATGAAAAAAGGGATTCTGCTCTTCAGGGACAAAGATAAGCAATGTATCAACTAAATATATCAAGTTAGAACAGTTTACAGGGTTGGTGACCCCCCTCCTAGAGCTGCTTTAGAGGGTGAAAAATGACACTTTACACTTCAATGTTCGAAAACTGTGACACATAGAAAATTGAAAGTAATTGGAAAAAGTCGTTATTTGTGGTGAACTATCTGAAAACAATTAGGTGAACAACCCCTTTAAATAAATTCCAGAATTTACCTGTACTACAAAGTGGGATTATGTTTGTTTTTAGATCGTATTAGCTGTTTTGTTTAAATGTTTGTACAGATATTGAACATGTTTTAGTATAAATTGAATAAATATTGCGATCTTACATTTTTCTTGTACTCTGTCTTGCCAGCCCCCACCCGCACAGTCGATGGTTCAGGCCTTGGAGCTCTTGTATGCGTTAGGAGGTGAGAACACTTTAGTTTCCTCTGAGCTGAGAGTCATGCAGAGAGAAAGACTGCTTTGGTCCTGGCTGGGCCCTGCACCTGGCACTGGATAAAGAAACAATCTAACTCCTGGTTAAATGTGGCAGGGAACAGAAAGGGAGTATTTCTAAATGCTATACAAAAGAATGCAGATCTGTGAAATGTGTCTCTGCCAAACTGGAGTGTGCTTCTTTTCACTATTTAGGAAATATATCTCTGAACTCTGTATGTGGGGGCATCAGGTTTAGATCAGTTGTTTTAAAGCAGCCCCTTATTTCTCTCGTTTGTCATTTGATTTGCATATTTGTTAGATACTGTGTGTCAGTTCTTGTAGTCAATGTCTTTTTCTCTGTCAGTAAATTAATTTGTATTGCAGGGCTAGACAAGCATTGCCGACTAACTGAGCCTCTAGGGGTGCGAATGGCTGAATTTCCTCTTAACCCAATGTTTGCCAAGATGCTGCTTGAGTCTGGTAAGTCTTAAATGAAATGCAGTGTCTCTCCTTAAAGGACAAGGAAAGACCAAAAATTGAATAAGGCTAGAAATGCTGTATTTTGTATACTAAACATAAACATGAACTTACT
>CM044448.1:29895403-29909746 GCA_024363595.1 Xenopus borealis
ACCACTGATTGAAAGGAAACCACGATAGTGTCTCTGTGCTTGTAGGGCTCGTACATCCTTAACTTGCCTTGTTCCATGGTGAATAGGATACAGGAGGCCATGAAGCCAAGTGAGGATGCTGATGCCACTCTGAAATGCAGAAGGTCACTGTATTGTTAATCTGGCTCACTGTGCAGCACAGTCCATGGCTGGTGATACAGGTAGAGAATTCAACATTTTCCACCAAAACAAATGTTTTTAAGGTTATTCCTCCTCCTGCTCTCATCATCATTAGTGTCTGGAGATAGTGGCTCTTCCCTTTCACATTGTGAGGGATTACCCTATTGTAGTGCATAGTGTGTTGATCACCAGCACAAATACTGAAGATGTGCCAAATGAACTGGGCCAGCACTTTTGAGGCAGGGCTCTCTTTATCTTGGTTGTAATTTTCATGGGAAGTGTTTGGGGAGTTCTAGCTTATACAGAAGGATAGTGGTCTGTCTGAGGCTCTCCAGTCCATGCTTGAAGCTCCACATCTGGGCCCCCCATTCACTATGTTGATCTTGATGTAGACTAATAATTACATTAGCTATCTCTTTCATGCCAGTATTACACATTTGTAGGAATGTCCTGCCCTGACAGTGATTGGACAAAATATAATCTAGCCAATGAACAGCTAACAGCACATACAGAGGTCACCTGACTTGCTACTCACAGCAGTTTCTGTAATTGGGACATGTAGTTAAATGACCGGCTAACACAGACAGACTTGATGCTCTTTTGGAAGAAATGCATTATTTCCTTCTGCCTGGTACTTTGCATCTGTTTTAAAGGTAAAGTTATTCCAGGGACATATTCACATGCTCACAATAATACCTCCCCAACATTTCGGAAATGGAAAGAGGGACGAAAAGATTTGCCGCACGGAGCGAGGCAATTTTTTGATCATGCCCCTTTTTTGTGGCCACACCCCACTGATTACCATGTCCATTTTACAAAATTTGCCAGGTCCTGAAAGTTTGAACACATTTCTGTAGTTTTTATGTTTTATTACAGTTGTACTAATGAAGGTGATTTGCCCTTTAAGCTTATTAAATTAAATTGCCCTTAAATCATTTTCTCCAAGGGACATAACTGTTACAAATGTATCAAGTCTGGGCTCTCTGCCAAGAACCAATTAAGATAGAAGCATTGTATCTCTTTTGGCTTTTCAGTGCAGAGAAATAGGGACTTTCTCCGTTCAGTGCAAAGAGATTGGGACTGTCCAGTACTAACCTGGGACAGCGGGTTGAGCTGGCAAAAGTGGAACTGTCCGACTCAAAATGGGACACTTGGGAGATACGTCTTCCCCTCCAATTGTAGGCCATGATCTGCCAATATTAATGTAATAAAAGCCCTGACTTTGGTCCAGTAACCCTCAACTGTCAATCACGGAGTAGTATTTTAGATTGTAAGGTCTTGAGGTCAGGGACCTACTTCATCTGTTGGCACTTGTGTATCTATATATAAGCTCTGCCTACCCATATATCTATATATAGTATTTGTTACTTGCCCTCCTTGTGTGTACATTTCTATACAGTGCAGTGCTGCCCTTTACAAATAGTTATACATACATACCGGCATGGCCGCCATTAGAAATCACGGGCCCCCATACAACAAACTTTTTGGGGCCCCTCCCACCCTGGCACCCAAGCCCCGCCCCTAATCCTGCTCACTCCACATAACCATTAAAAGACGACACAGACATCAGTGCTAAAAAAAAAGTAACCCACCCCACACAAAAAAATGTTATTTAGAAAAACCTTGGTGACAGAGCCCCCCTTACAAGTTAAAGAAAAATTGAAAAATTGTCTCCCTTAGCGACGGACTCGGGGCGGCTGCACCCGGGTCACTGCATCAAGCGGGTAAGCTGTTTTCTTTAGGAACTTTGCAAAAGTCTTTAACGTGGTGAATGGAGTGGTGTCTGGCTTGAGTTATTTCCAGCGAAAGGCCTGGGGCTGAGAGCACCTGGGCCACATATGTTTAATGTTGAGAGTTAATTTGTAATAGAACAGACCTGCTAAAGCATATATACATTGAGTTATAACTCCGATAAGGATATTGGTGGTACATTGTACCAAGTGTTTGGAAAGAAAAATTGGGGCCACAAATAATATTTTTTTAAAAATTGGTGGTAGGGGGCTATAGAGTATTAACATAAAACATTGGTGGTCAGGGGATTAAAAAAAAAAAAAAACCCACATTGGTGTCGGTAGAATTGAACTCGTGGCTTCAGGACTTCAGTGTCGGCTCCTTCATGACTTCGGGTCTGTTAGGCACTTCCGCATTCAGCACATGGGAAGGAGCGTCACGGCTTCGGCACTCGTAAGGGGGGCACTACCGGGACCCCCTTCAGCCCTGGGTCTGGGACACTTGTCCCCCCCTGATGGTGGCCCTGCATACCGGCTACCTGTTTGAAAGCAAGCATCTGATTGGTTGCTGTGGTTTAACAACCCTGGTACAAACTTTGGCACTTTGCTTCCAATCCCCATGCAGTTCATTGGAGCTCTCAGCTGTGAGCAGTTTCCCAATTAAGAGCAGATCTGCAGAACACACACTCTGGGTCTGATGTTTGGGTTTACTTTTAGCAGAGAGCAGCCTGGACAGGTAAGGCTGTTGGCTTTTTTTTGTTTCTCTATGAATCACCCTGTGGGAACCATCCAGGTAACTTCTGGAAAATCATGGTGGGTTGATAGGTCTATCTGAGTGCTGTTAGGATGGATCAATACAGTGGGACAGTTATTTTGGACATAAAAATCTCTTGGAGCACCACATTCACACTATTATCCTTTTGTTGGACATATCTGCTTTAGCCACTGTTACTAGCAGCATGGGCTTAAAGGAAAGTTGAAAAAATAAAATGACTTTTACTTTTTTTAATGAAAAAGAAATCTATCTCCAATTTAATTAAAAATTATATACTGTTTTTTTTTTATAAGAAACCTGACTGTATGCAGTGAAATTATCCCTTCGTTTACTTCTGTGGATAGGAATTGTCAGATAGTCCCTCAGGGAAACAATCATACTTATGAACAGCAGAGGGAGCCCCCGCCTTACTTACCAGCCATGCAGAACTCCAGCAACTTGCAGTCAGCGACTGTGTAGAGATTTGTATTGGATTTTATTTTTGCCTTTACATCCCCTTTACTGTTTCCAACTCCAGCTGCAGGGACAAAGATCATGGAGCCAGATTTAAACAAATAAAATGGGATTCTATTTGGAGGATTATTTTGCTGCAGCCACTGGTTCTGCAGAGTTGGAGAAAGTTTGTATTAAACAATACAAAAACTATAAAATCCACATTAGATTACATGACAACACAGGACCCAGTGCAGTCTGTATATTCTGATTATTAATCTTGCTGTATTGGTTTCTGGCAGATATTATTTTTTTTGTGCTGTTTTGATCATTTATGATGATCCCTAAGCAGCCCAGATCACACTGAGCATGTGCACAGTCCTGGTCTTGCAAAGATGTTTAACAAAATTTCAAGATGGTGACCCCCTGTGCCCAACTTTGAAAGCATAAATCATTTGTTTGATTAGGCTTGTGGTGCAGTAAGTTCATGTTTAGTATACAAAATACAGCATTTCTAGCCTTATTCTGTTTTACACTTTCCTTGTCCTTTAAAATATATTCTAAATGAGAGAGTAAGCTGCTGTTTAAGGTCCATTTAACTTGCACCATTGAGTGATATATGGTCACAGAACTCCATCCTTATAATTTACAGTAGGGGGTACATTATCCCTTATAATACAGGAGTGATACTCAGAGTTCCCTGTATACCACAGTCTGCAGCCTTGTGCCTTTATATGGTCACAGAACTCCTCAGTGACTTCTAGGGGCACATTTACTAAGGGTCGAAGTGAAAATTCGAATTAAAAAAATTTGAATTTCAACCTAATTTTTGGCTATTTTGACTATCGAATAGCCCAAAACTCACTTTGAATTGAAAAAAATTGAAAATTGAAAAGTACTGTACTGTCTCTTTAAAACAAATTCTGATTCTACACCTTGCCATCTTAAACCTGTTGAATTGCTATTTTAGCCCATGAGGGACTTCCTGGAACCTTGGAAACTTTTGAAACTCGAAGGATTTTTTCCAAAATCGTTTGAATCTATAACTATTTTTATTGATCTAAAATGGAAAAAAAAATTCGATGGTCCAATTTCAAACAAATGAATGATGAGTTCCCTGTATAACTCAGCCTGCAGCCTTGTGTCTTTATATGGCCATTGAACCCCTCAGTGACTTCTAATATCCTTATAATCAGACTATACGTGCCATACCAGTTTGCTGCCACAAGGTGACAGTGTATCCCCATAACTTGTTAGAGCAGACATGACTTGTATGGAATCCCAGTATATAAAGATTCATGTAGTAGGAGGGTTTATTGCTTCTCATAGAAATGATGATAGTTGCATCTGGCTTTATACCAGGTGCTTCACAAATGATCTGGCTCAATATCTAACATGATTTGCATCTAAATCTACATATTTATATTTGGACACAGTTTGCTAAACACAAAATCAATGCTTTCTTTTTTTATATATTGGTTAGAGAGTCACCAAATGGGCTCCAAGGGTCCCTGAGTGAAAGGCTATACGCGTTACTTAATGACCCCCCCCCCCAAATATGTTATTCTTTAATCTGATTGGGCAATGTACTGCAGCCATTGTTGGGACTCCAATATGGACAATGTTAGCACCCTTTCTTTTCAGTTGAGGGTTCTGTTTCTCTGCTTTATTTTCCCAATCTGCTATATTTTCCCTTGCCAGTTCGCTACCTGATTATTACAAATGCAGCAAAAGCCAGAGCTCTACTTTTTGACATGTGTTTTAATATATAATTGTTATTTCTTGAAGGATGAAAGGTAAAACTGAAAGTGCTTTCATTTTCCAACCTCCTGTTTCTTATAACATTTGGATGATACTCCTCCCAGGCCCTCATGAGAATCCTGTCTTGGCCCTCGTATTCGAGTTATTTAAGATGGCGAATGCAAAACTACAGATGAAATCCATAAAGAGGAACAAAACCCGTTATCTAGAAAGCTCTGAATTACGGAAAAGGCCTTCTCCAGTAGACTCCATTTTATCTAAATAATCCAAATTTTTCAAAATGTTTTCCTTTTCTAATAATAAAACAATAGCTTGTACTTGATCCCAACTAAGATATAATTAATCCTTATTGGAAGCAAAACCAGCCTATTGGGTTTATTTAATGTTTACGTGATTTTCTAGTTGACTTAAGGTACGAAGATCCAAATTATGGGAAGATCTGTTGTCTGGAAAACCCCAGGTCCCTTTCATGTAGTATCCTTGGCACTCAGGTCCCTGGCAGCGACAAATATACATTTCATCGTGGTTGAGCAGTTCATTGAATTGAAATTCATAGTTCTCTAACAAATTGCACTTACTGTTATCCATATGTTTTATTGCAAATTCTATAAAAGTCTTACACTGCAGGGCTGGTTACAGGTCACAATCCATCTTAAAGGGCAAGGAAAGTGTAAAATAGAATAAGGCTAGAAATGCTATATTTTGTATACTAAACATAAACATGAACTTACTGCACCACAAGCCTAATCAAACAAATGATTTATGCTTTCAAAGTTGGCCACAGGGGGCTGTCATCTTGTAACTTTGTTATACATCTTTGCAAGACTAGACTACATACACATGCTCAGTGTGGTCTGGGCTTATTAGGGATTGTCACAAATTATCAAAAAACAAAGCTGCTTGAGTTCTGCATGGCTGGTAAGTAAGGCGGGTGGCTCCCCCTGCTGTTCATAAGTATGATTGTGTCCCTGCCAGAAGTTAGGGACCGTCTGACAATTCCCATCCACAGCAGTAAATGAAGGGAGAATTTCACTGCATACAGTCAGGTTTTATTATAAAAACAGTACACATTTTTTTAATTAAAGTATATTGGAGATGGATTTATTTTTCATTAATGAAAGTAAAAATAGGATTTTATTTCTTTGCCTTTCCTTGCCCTTTAACTACTTGAGCAGAATATTTGCCCAATAGGACATTGGGTGAGACTGCTCATCATATGGCTTGACTGGGTGCTTAGTTGGGACACAGTCTCTGAGCTTTAGTGATGGAAAAGCAGAGCATTATATAATATATATCATAAAATTACTTGCATATCCTTCTCTCCAGACCCGCATTACTCTTGCTTAATTTTTATTGGTTGAACCCTCCTTTCTGCATAGTGTGGTTTGTACAGGCTTAGACTAGCCCATGGTCATCCAATTATTATTGCAGTTGGAAGCAAGTTAATTGCTTGGTTAGATGAAGAGGTCCCACAGGCTAAGTTGCCTACAACAACGGAGCTTACCAATCACTTCCACAGGCTTTAAGGGTCACCAGGTTTAGTCTCCCAAGAGGTGAGGGTTTCCAGAATTTCTTTATGCGATTAAACAGATTAAATGACTGAGGGAAAATGTTACTTGGGTATGTGGTGTAAGTGTGGCCTGGTGATAGATCTCAAGGAACCTGGTGACCCTACCTCAGGCTCTCGGCTTCTGCTTGTGATACAGGAGACCCAGGAAAGCTTTTGGGTAAACAATGGCACTGTTTCCTCTGGGAAATAGTTTCTGGCTATAGTACAAGACACAATAGGAAAATTTAGGGGCAGATTTACTATTGGTCAAATTTCGAATTAAAAAAAATTAGAAATTCGACCATGGGAATAGTGGGTGAAGTAAAATCCTTGGAATATCGAATTCGAAAAATTTGATTGATCAATCGTGCGAATCGATCGAATTTTCTTTATTCAATCTAAAATAATGATTCCCAATTAGGTAGCTTGGTTCTGGCGAAGTAGATGGTCGAATAAAAATTTAAAGGGGAAGTAATTCGACCATCGAATATTCGAATAAAATTTTATTCGAATATTCTAATTATTCGAATTCGACGAATGAATTTGTCTAATTTGCATATTCAAAGATTCTAATTCAAAGTTAATTAAAATTCGATCGAACTTTGAATTCTTCATGTGAGTTTTGTAAATCTGCCCCTTAGAGTATGCAAAATTCCAGTAGCTGTAACCAAGCTAACATTATGATGTGCAATGCCAAGTGCCAGATGGAGGGGTGTAATGGTAGATAACATTGCACTCAGGAGCAGTGGAAATTCATTCCTTGAAGTCATTAATCTACCTCTACCATCTGACAGTCTGATGGACGAGACTTGTGTTTGTCAGATGCCAGGCTATTACTACCTGCCTACTGTAACTTTAGGGGGAAGAGAAATAAAGTTATTCATTAAAGCCCCAGTTTCCACAAGTACACAGCCTCTATCCAGCTGAGAGCAATTGATCATTTTAGGGCTATTTATTAGTGATGGGCGAATTCCTGCGATTCGCCGCTGGCGAATAAATTCGCGAAACGCCAGCGAAAATTCGCCAAAGAAAATGAGTCGTGCGTTTTTGACGCAATGTGCCGAAAACGATGCGTCAAAAATGTGCCGTGACTCGTTTCACGAATTTCTTCGCCAATTTGCGAATTTCACTGGAAATTTGCAAATTTTTTGGCGAACCGAAACTGAGTAGATTCGCCCATCACTACTATTTATACCTGCATCCCAGAGTCCTCAGTGCTGGAGTATTGGCCTTCCAGCTAACCCCAATCCTTGTGACCGCTTGATGCTGATTTGGTTCCTGTTCCTGCTCATGTTTCTTCTCCTGTTCCTGAATCTGGTAACCTTGTCCAGTTTTCTTGCGCTGTTCCTATCTGTTCCCTGTTCCGTCTGATTTTTTTAAATCTCCTGGTATTGACCTTGGCTTGTTTTTGACCTTGCATGTACTCTGCCCATCTCAACCTTTGTCCTGTCCCTCATCTGTTTGTCTGCCCTGGACTTTTGACCTGAACCTGTTTTTGTTTTTTGCTGCCTTGTTGAACGATTCTGCAGAGGTTTGGGCACGTTTTTTGTCCTGTCCTGTGCTTACAGTTCTTGTGCGTCATATTTTGTGGCAAGACTTTGGGGATGACCCTTTCCTTTTCTAACTTAATAATGCTCCCAGTCATAAAGTGAGGTTTTTACAGAATACATTTCCAGCGGTAAAACCTGATTCAACCCAATGGAACCACTTAACTGTAAGCCAAACCTGATCCTCCTCCACCCCAATACCAGAGCCCAAAGCTCATGTGGGTGAATAGAAGGGAATCCCCAACAATGTTCCACCATCTAGTGGAAACCTTCCCAGAAGGCTCAGCCCAGCAGAGGGAGGTCCAACCTTGTTTTGGGAATAGGGTTGTCACCTGGCCGGTATTTTACCGGCCTGGCCGTTATTTTTGATGGTTGATCTCAATGTTATTAATAGGAAAAAAAGATAAATATATAGGAAGGCCGGTATTTTTTTCAGGAAAAGGTGGCAACCCTATTTGGGAATAAGATGGCAGGCAGGTATCCAGATACTTTTAGCAAACATTGTGCATTTCAGGTCAGCATCTATTTAACATGGTGTACTTTTGAACATTGGTTTAACCTTTCCAGTGGCATTTTGATATGGGGAGGGGGTGGGGACATGCATGGTCTTAAATACAAATACATGATAGTGTTTTAGTCATATTTCAGCCTCACTGACAATACAAGAATTCCCAGCAGGTAAGAGCAATCATTGAGAGTACAAGTGCCAGACTGTACAAGAGAAGGACAATTGCTTTGTGACAACGCTGTTTCATAGATGAAGAGCTAAATAGCAATTTCCTGTAACCTGCCAAATCCATCTTCTGGAATGGAAAGTGTATTTAGTTCAGCGCATCAGACTGCTGATTTGAAAGGGAAATCGCCTATATAATTTCTTCTTCAGTGACAGGTCCCTTTTAAACTGGCTGAGACCACACAGTAAGAGAATCTGTAAATTTTCACTTGTGGGATAGACAGTAAAATATGGGATTAGCAGGAAGTTGGGGGAAAAAAATAGCAGTGGTTAAGGGAAGGATTTGGAACAGGAGATAAACTCACCCGCGTGTCGTCGTTTATCAGAAACCGCATTAAAGGAGCAAGAGGCACTTAAAACAGGAGATATAGGGGACCCCGAGGCTGTATCGATCTTACACAGAGATACTCAAGGCCAAAACTACTTATAAAGAGAGAGAGGAGGCTGACTTATCACTACAGTTAAACTGAAAGAACAAGGAGGGAGCAAAGGGGGAGAATTACAAACCATGGACCAGTCAATGCTTGTTCCTCTCTTTCGCTTGTGCCTTACATATTTTGTTGAGATCTGCATTTCAAAGGACTAATTGAATCATCAAGCAGGGAGTGGAAATATTAAACATTTCCTACAGATATGGAACCACCAAGCCTAAATGTAGCTGTTTGGGAAGGGCAGTCTGGGTATATTCATACCATTAAGTAACTTAATACTAATGACATGCATTGTAGGGCCACACGATGGAAAAGGACTCTATGTACTGGAGACAAATCTTGCCATTATATGGTTACAACATGGTTTGAATTACCTCTCCATCCTGGGCATACAATTTTGCACACCATTTGGCATACTGCTGTTGCAGCTAATCCTCTATAAATGGAGATAACACACTCACCTTTGTTGCAGTGTTTAGTTGAACCCTCTTTTAGTCTGCCTTAAAGGACAAAGGAAGGTTAATATATGGGTAGGGTTGCCAACTTTTCTTGAAAAAAATACCGGCCTTCCTATATATTAACCTTTTTTTCCTATTAATAACATTAGGATCAACCAACAAAAATACTGGTCAGGCCAGTAAAATACCGGCCAGGTGGCTACCCTATATATGGGGTGGGGGAGGGTGAAAATATGTTGGGTACCTCTTCCAGTTTATTAAATAACTAAGCTTTCCCCCAGACTCCTGATCAGTAAAAAGTGCACCCATGTGGCACCACACTGCCATTTTTTGTATGTCAGTGCATAAACCTTTCCTAGTCCTTTAATTAGCTGATTAATGACTCTATCCCTGGATACAGACCAGATTTTTTTTTCACTGCCTTTCCTGACCCTTAGCCTGGAGTTTAAACTGTCATGCTTGCTGCTTTTCCTTGCTACTTGCCTGCACTGAGAATGGAGCACCCCAATAGTGCCAGTTTTGTCATGTTGCAATATTCCAACTCTGTATGACGTCTCCCTTCTAGAAAAACATGATGAGAAGAAGTTTTAGGAGATGAATTTGCCCTTCCCATTGCAGGGTGGCACAGCTGTAGAACATGGGTCCCCATAAATGGATTATAGCAAAACAGGAACATTACTAGTAGATGGCATGGAGGCTGGATTGTAGAGCTCTCTTCCTGATATTTTATTACTGTAATGTAATGTACTGACAGCCATATTTGATGTTACTTTGCAGCTGTTCGATACTGTTTGAAGCAGATTAACAGTAGATGAAAGAGAAAAGGCTCCATGAGTCTCCCTTAATTAACCATAGGTAAGAAGTCATGTTTTGATCAGAGGCTGTGACTATTCTACAGATGGAGCAAATGTTGTCCTGCTATCACCTGTGTGGTGTTTATACAAATGGCCTGTGGGTGTCACTGTGCATACACAGGACTTTCTGTACAGCTTGAAAGTGAAAGTAAGAGTTACTGCTGTTATGTAATGGCTGCATGAACCTGCTAATAAAGCACTGTTATACTCTCCTCGTCCTTAGCTATCAAACACAACAAATGGCGACAAGGATGTCTTTTCTACCACTTCAGCAGCCTGCACCTTTTCTACCAAACCCTGGTGAGCCTACCATACCTTACTGTTTGGATCTGTATTTTTGATAATTACATTATTGCTGCTGACCAAGGGGAGGTTTCTGCTGCTAGAAAGCGTGCTTTACTTATTCACTGCCTGAGAGCAGAGGGACAGCGTATATTCTATGCATTACCATTACCTGATGAGACTTCTGAAACTGCTCTTACTGCTATAAAGAACTTTTTTGTAAAGAGTAAATGTGGTTGCTGAAAGATATAAATTTCGCCAACGTGGACAACGTAATGGAGAATCCACAGAACAATTTGTAGCAGCTTTCAGAGAGCTGGTTGTTACCTGTGAGTTTTGGAATCTAACAGATGAAATGAGACTGATCCGGGAGCAGGATTTAACCCTTCCAAAGGCTATTACAGTTGCTAGCCAATTTGAAACGGCTGTGGCAGAGGCTAAAACTCTGAGGAACTGCTGGGAATGTACAGATTGTGAATTCAAAACTGGGGCCTAATAATGCGCAGTCACAGAAAAAATAAAGTGCTAAGGAAAGGGATTTACTGTAAAACCGTGCAGCAAATACAAATAAAGAATACTGCTTTCGCTATGGTTCAACACAACATCTTGCAAACTATGCTAAATGTCCTGCAAAAACTATACAGTGCTGCAAATGTTTAAAGTCAGGTCACTTTGCTATGGTCTGCCGTAGTTCTACTAAAGATGTTCATTAAGTCACTACTACAAATATTACAGTATTCAGTGTGGATAAAGCTGGTACATTTATTTCAGACAAGTTTATATGCACTGTCAATGTCAATACTGCTTCTGCTCACAAGGGACACTCCATTAACCTGATGCTTGATACAGGTTCAGCTGTTTCTATATAACCAAAGGATATTTTCTTGAAATACTTTGCAAAAGATATGTTTGGTGCACCTGCCCTGAGACTGGTCAGTAACTTAAAGGATTCAATCCCTGTTCTTGGTTGCTTGCCAGTGACTGTACAATTTGAATCAAATACTGCAAAATATTACTTTTACATTGTGAATAAAGGTACTGCTATACTTGGAAGGGATCTCTTTGCTACATTAAACCTACAATTAATTCATGGTCTCATTACTACAGCACCAGTGCCTGCCACACAGCCTGTGTCTAAAATTTCACCACAAAGCAACACTTCACTTAGCTGTGCTAAGGATTTGTGCACAAAGTTAAGTTGAGACCAGATGTAAAACCAGTACGCCAGAAATTTAGGCAATTGCCCTACTCTATAAGCAAGGCTGTCTCACAGGAACTACACAACCACAGAGCAACGTGCCATGCAACAACTCAAGCATCTCCAGCTGAATTATTATGTGGCAGACAGATGCACACTAGGTTACTTGTTGCAGACATCAAACTTCCACCAAACTCATCTACTGCTGACATTGTCCAACGTCAACAAGCCAAATGCAAGGCTTATACTGACGGAAAACATGGTGCAAGAGAAGTGCACTTTCAGCCTGGATCTTTAGTCAGCATTAAGAAACCAGGAATACTGAAACAAGGACAATCTAAATTTACTACACCACTTGAAGTGAGATGCCAGCAAGGACCATACACATATGAACTGTCTGATGAACGCATATGGAATGCAAGTCGTCTTGCTCCTGCTAGATATGACTTTGCAGAGGTTCCATTTGATGAAGGACATTTTCCTACTCCTAATGCCAACTGCAATAGGCGTGAAGAAAATTAACCATGTTTATATTGCATTAAAGGAAAACTATACCCCCAGAACAATGTAGGTCTCTATAAACAGATATTGCATAAAACAACTCATATGTAAAACCCTGCTTCATGTAAATAAACCATTTTCATAATAATACACTTTTTTAGTAGCATGTGCCAATGGGTAATCATAAACAGAAAATAGCCATTTTAAAAAATAAGGACAGCCTCCTGGGATCCTAGGATCCAACGGTGCACACAAACATACCAAACAAACTATAAAGTTAGGTCACATGAGCCAATTAACAGACAGAGTTCTGTCTTTTGCATCAACACTTCTTCCTGTTGCAGTTAGAGTTGAAATATTTCTGGTCAGGTGATCTCTGAGGTAGCACACAGACATCATGAAATGGTGGTTCAAGGCAAGAGATGTAAAAGGGCAATATTTACTTCAATATATATACAGATGCAGTCACTTTGGATGGTGAGTTTAATGCGTCGCGACTTAACTCATTTATCTCATTTATCCCACTTAGCACAGAATATTGTGTCACAGTATCCCATCCAATTAAAGAGTTCACCATTGAAAACAATGGAGCTTTGGTATGCTAATGAAAAGATTAAATGCATTAAATGAGTTAAGATAACTTTAGATAACACAGTTTCTTCAATTAATGCTGAGTCACGACGCATTTAACTTACAAATCCAAGTGACTCTATCTGTACCAGGTAGGTAAGATTCTTCAATATGTCACTTGATTTGATATAAACTATCTGTTGCTCAAAATTTCATTTTCGGGGTATAGTTTTCCTTTAAGAAACATATGTGGTGTTTATACAAATGGCCTGCAGGTGTCACTGTGCATACACAGGACTTTCTGTACAGCTTGAAAGTGAAAGTAAGACTTACTGCTGTTGTGTAATGGCTGCATGAACCTGTTAATAAAGCACTGTTATACTCTCCTTATCCTCGGCTACCAAACATAACAACCTGGTAGCCCCACAACACAATATGTCACAGCATTCATTTATTGGGAAAAAGGTGTAATTCTAATCTATTAAAATGATGTGACATTGCGCTCCATCTGCAGATATGGAGAAGTCATTTTCACTTAACCACTAAAGTGACTAAATAATGCTCTGATCTGGATTTGCTATTTTTTTTTTTTTTCATATCCTCAGATACAGCTAAATGCATTGAGAAATCCACTTATCCCATAGCAGGCGTCTTGTTAATTAACAAACATTATACCCAAAGCATTTCTGCAAATGTGTTTTTATTTAGATATAATAATGTTCATATTAGTGCTTGTAATGTTGCATGACTTTGTTGTTAATCTGCTTATTAGCCTTGTGATAAGAGCAGCAAAATTATATTTATAATAAAGAATTTTACATTCACGTTCTAAATGGCTGCATGGCAAATTCAAACTAATACTAGATACGAAAGTAATTCTTTAATAAACACCCCATTACAAACTGTGCCCCCCCCATGTGACTTTCCATGTTAACAAATCATTCATATTGTGCTACTTACAGGCACACCAAGTGCTTGCCATACATAGAGGATCCTTGACAAGAGATGATATTTCTCTAGGTTCTCGCTACTGTCGAGCAGTTTTTACTGCATAATGAAAACAAAGACCCATTTAACCTTACATATTAGGGGGCATGGAGGAGAGAAAGTTATGGACAAAATTATGACACAGCAGAGATATAAATAGCTGTATAAGAAATTGTCCGTAGAAACATTGTGTTTTGGTGCCAAGCCAGATTAAACCTGTATCAAAAAAAAAATGTAGCAGGCACTCCAAAAATAGCAATGTATAGGCATAAAATAGTAAAATAATATCCTTATTGAAAAGGGCCTTTTAAGGATGTGTAAACTTCAATAAATATATATATATATATATATATATATATATATATATATATATATA
>CM044448.1:29913327-29929423 GCA_024363595.1 Xenopus borealis
CATCTGTGTCATCCTTATCCTTCCTCGTTCCTGCATCTGCACCTTCCCTCCTAATTGCACTTGTGCCATCCTCAACCTTCCTCCTTCCTGCACCCATAGCATCTGCACTCTCCCTCATACCTGCACCTGTGCCATCTTGACCCTCCCTCCATCATGCACCCATACAATCTACACCCTCCCTGCATCCATACCATTAAAGCTGTGCCATACTTGCCCTTCCTGAAGCCTGTGGTAATGCTAAGCAATCTCACAAGTTAGAGGCACCGTAATGTGACGCAGTGGTGTGCACTGGCACTAAGTCACCTCACATCACTGAAATTATTCTGTATGGGTGCTCTATGCTCCCCCATTATAAGGGTGGACAAATGAAGCTGCAATCTGCTAGTTTGGTGACCTTGCTTAACATAAATTACATACATCTAAAATACCTCCCAGGATGCAAGCTTCTCATTAAAATTGCCAATTCATGGGCATTACAGTAAAACATTTTGCCCCACATTTCATCTTCTTTACACCTTGTTGCACATTTGTTACTGTACAAAATAAGCACTTATACCAATGGCAGTATCAGTTTATGTCTGGCAGCCGCAGCAGTTGATGGGTTAAAAGCGACAAGAGCCATTTTATTTTCTCCACTTTTGTCTGATAAGAGTGTCAGTTTTATACCTCCCTGAATCACCCTCTCCATTTTCTCTGGTGACTATCAAAGCCAGACACTTGCAGCCATTTATCACACTCGGCTAATCTTTAGCACATCCCGAGCACTTGAGGAAAATCTTGGGATTTTATGGCCGGTTACAGAATTCTGACCCATGAATGTCTCCTGTTGAGTAAATCAATCAGCGGCGACTTCTCAAGGATCCCACAAGCACAAAAGTGCGAGTGTGGCTTGTAAACTGCGAAAGGGAACGACGCTGAGAACTTTGTGAGGAAAGGACATAGATCAAGGCTTGGGAGCCTGGCAGGACTGATCATCTCTAAGGGGAATAAAAATGGATTTCTACTTAGCCGCAAGAATAAAGCTACTTCTGAGAGGTTTTCCAGTTGGTTAAACAGCAGCAGGGCCTATTTTGTCTCTTTACACAGCCGCTGATAAGTTGGCATATTAGAGGCTTGACATTTGTGTTTTGGGGCCTGTTGAAGAGCCAGGCTACAAGGGACCTTTTAATTGATAGATATTCAGTTTGAGTGAGCTAGGGAAGCCAGAATAGTAGCAGCAGATAGAGCTGGCCCAGTGACTGCTGAGTAGCCAACAATATAAAGGGCAGAAAACAGCGTATCATATAAATCTGGTACCCATGTTGAGATTTCTGCAGTACTTTTTTCATGGGAGCAGTACCTCGTGGGAGTGGGGAGCCAGACACTGGAAGTGGGGGGGCTAAGGTTGCAAGGGGAACCCTTCTGATTGCAGCACAGATGGGCACAGTCTGGGCCACTTTACCAATGCCCAGGGCCCACTGCGCCGGGGGCGGGGCGAGATGCACCGAGGGAGACGCACACAATAAGGAAGACGGAAGGAGGGGAACAGGGAGGAAGGAAGATGGAGGGAGGGGACGCGCACAGGGATGAAGATGGAAGGAGGGGAACAGGGAGGGTGGAAGATGGAGGGATGCACACAGGGAGGGAGATGGAGAGAGGAAACACGGGGGGAGGTGAGGTGGGACCGAATTTGAAAAGTTTTCTGGCAAGCTGTGTGTGCCAGGGTTATGGGTCTCCCACTCGATGGCTCTTTGCTCAGGGCCCACCAAGGCCTTAAAACAGCCCTGGGCCCCGTAGACTCCGGTCCAAGTATGCTAATTGGTGAGCAACAATAGCCTCTAGATGCATTTTCAGTATATTTGTAAACTGATGATCTTAATGCTGGGTACATCATATGGGGTGTAAAAATAAACCACTTATACCTTTATAGTCCATACTGGAGAAAGACCTTAGAGTCCTTATAGATTATAAGGCCCCATCAGGATATTATTGAATTAGTGAGGGTGCATAGAACGACAACTAAGCTGGTAAAAAGTATGGTAAGTCTGAGGTATGACGAAAGACTGGCCAAGTTGGTGTTGTTTATGGTGGAGAAAAGATCTCTTAAAGGGGACCCTTCACCCAAAAAATTATTTTATCACATTAGTTGAGCAAAAGGAACTTTATACTATATGAATTATTTGAATCTTTTTTCCTTAAGTCTGGGAATTCATAATTACAGCAACAGGCAGGAGCAATTTTGTAGACACTGTTTTGTTTGTGCACCAAAATGGGGGACCTGATGTCTATCCCCATGCACTGCCTACACAATTAAATGGTGAAGAGAACGGGGGAAAGTGTGGAATGTGCAGAGTCCGCTGGCAAGTGCTGAATTAAAAATGAAAGTAATTGTCTAAAGGTGGCCATACACAGGCCGATAAAAGCTGCCGACAGACTGTGTCGGCAGCTTATCGGCCTGTGTGTGGGGCCCTCCGACGGGCTTCCCCGATCGATATCTGGCCGAAAGATGTCGATCGGGCAGGATTAAAAATCCCGTCGGATCGCTGGCGCATCTGTTCGTTGATGCAGTCCCGCGATCCGACTGCCCGTATCTGTGCCATTCTGATCCAATCGTTGGGCCCTAGGGCCCACGATCGGATCACCCCGATATCCATATCTGGGACAGATCCGCTCATTTGACGACAATTTAATGCACACATTGACTAAAGTGCGGTAAATTGTGTGAATTGTTGCCGGCGTCAAACGTCCCATTTTTGCGGGAAATTTTAGACATTTTCGGCAGACTGAAAAGGGACAAATTCGCCCATCACTAGTAGAAAATTATTTAATGGTAGCGAACAGGCTGAAATAGCTCCTCTGACAAAGTTGGGAGAAAGGCTTTCCTTTAAGCAGAAAACAATGATTTGACTACCAGCAGAAAGTGTTCCCCCATTTTTCTCTATGAAGGAAGTATGTATAGTGAACTGGGGAAATGTGATTTTTCTTTGGAAATAGAGTTGCATAAAAATCACATACAAATCAATGCCAGAGATTTGCCTGAAAATTGCATGGGAAAAAGAATATATTTGCTACAGCACAGGAGGAGTTAATCATTAATACACTGTGAGATTTTGGACTATATTTTTTACTGAATCACCCCATTAGTTGGCATTATGGAAAATCAAGATGCCCCATTAATTTCCAAGATGAATGGTAAATATATTTTGCATTGGAGAGTGGAATTCAGCACATGGGAATGATAGAGCCCCAGGCAAGAACATATTCCAGACCAGTAAGGATTGTAAAATAGAAAAGAACATTGTTTTTATTGGGTTCTGTAAAACGAACTCAGTGTGGTTATATAGAAAAGGGATTATAGCCTCTGAGAAGTGATTATGACTGTGAGATAGCCGGTATAGTAGGGAGAGATTGTGCCTATAGTAACAGTGGGATAATAGTCTCTGGGAAATGGAATGTGGCTGTGGGATAGCAGGTATAGTAGAGAGATTTAGTGGGGGAAGAGGTGAGGGTAGCTTGGAAACAGGATCGGCTCCATTAATAGAATCTCCCCTGTTTACTTTACAATTTCTCTCTCTCTCTATATATATATACTGTATATATATAGAGAGAGAGAGAAAGAGAGAGAGACAGAGAGAAAGAGCAAAAAGAAGACCGCAATCTTAGGTCTTTTCATAGTGAAAAAAATATTTGGTTTATTCAACATTTCGGCCGAAACGTTGAATAAACCAAAAATGTTTTCACTATTAAAAGACCTATGAGTGCAGACTTCTTTTTGCTCTATTGATATGGATACATGTCCCAGCACCTAGGCTTTCTGAGTGCACCTATCCAGTAGTTTGTTATATATATATACATTTAGTTTTGTTTGTCTTTGCACTCAGGCGATTTTCTGCACCATCGGGCGTGAGTGCTGGTTCCCCAATGGTATGTATATATATATATATATATATATATATATATATATATATATATACTTAATTTTAAAATACTCTGAGTGTTCAGCAAAACATATTGGCATGGGATATTGTATTGGATTTATAAAAACACTTTCACAACAGTATTGTCACTGTTCCAGGGGTACTCATGGCACTAATTGTAATCAGCAAGGCTGAGACTCAATTGGTCAAGTCCTTAATGGTTAATCGGTTTTAATTTCTCTGGCTAAGGAACAAATACCACAGCTCTATATAGCTGAATTTGTAAGACGCGGGCTAAGGCTTTATTTGTGGCCTGCATTATTATGTTTATATTTATTATCCTGAAGGGGGAAAGTGGGGGCCGAGTGATTAATCTCTGCTGTCACTGCTCACAGATGTGAAATTCACACCGCAGCAAATGTGAAGTCAGCAGGAGCGTCCCATGGACTGGAAGAGATGAGGGATGGAGAGAGAAGGCTGTAGGTGGGGGCAAACCAGGATGAAAAGTAAAGAGTTCTACAATTGTACAGTTTAAAATGGGCAGGTAGCCAAAGATCTAGAAGGTAGAGATGATGGGCAAGCAATAGGAAAGAAAGGAGTGTTGGAGAGAAAGCAGCAATTCTAGGAAAAAGAGATGAAAACTCTGGCATTGATACAAATTAACTCTAATGATGGCCACGTATATACTGATGTAGCATGGGTATTGGTTGGTCCATGGATCAAGCCCGTTTGAGCAGGGCTAGAAATGTAATCTGCTGGTGCACCATGTCTACCAGCTCCTCCTCCTTTACTGCTGTTCCTTGCAATGTACTGTATTACCACACAAATGGTGGGCTCATTGGACAGACTCAGCATAAACGAGTGTATGGGTGTCATTAAGACCTGACACTTTATGAACGTGCCTCTTGACAATGATGCCACCTGCCTGCCCCTGTGCAAAGCAGTAGAACACTGTCCAAGGTGCTGAATTCTTGTCAAACTCCCCGGTCTATTCCCTGGACTTAAAATACCACTACCAATATAAATACCTGGGCATTTGTGCACTGCCCATTTATCTGTCTGTTGTTCACACACACAGATATTTTGTGAATTGTCACAATCCCTATAATCTCTGCTTTTAGAGAACTGAAGCAGCGAAGGCTATACTGTAATTTATACAGATATTTCTATTTAGTCTAATTCAACTCGTGTTTCTCTAGAGGAAAAAGATACAAAGTCCCATGTGACAGTTTTAACTCTTTAAAAACCCTTTGCCTGTTTTTGCATTGTTAATTACTTTCTATGGGAGAGGAGCTGCTTCATATAGTGCACAGGGCTCCAGTGAATGGTCCCTGGTCACAGAGGAGTCAACAGTTACTTGCGTGGCATCAGCCTAAACTGTGGCAGGAGGAATGACCCCTAGGAGTAGAACCTTCGGGCATTTTTCTCATACCCCCTTAAAAATAATTGATCTTCCCATAGAAAATAATACAATTCTCCAGCCTGACGGTGATGGATTGTTTATGGTGGAGGTTAATATTGTGCAGAGAAAATTATCTGCTTAATAAATGGGCGTATCTGTGCCTTTTCTCTCTTGGGTTTCTGTAGAGAACAAAGAGAGTACAAAAGCCAAAAAGTCCTTTTTTTTTAAGCATTCATAACCATCACAATTTCAAATTAAAATGCTGCTTTTTTTTTACCCCCAAATTACTCATGACCTGTGCCTGGAGCATTTATACTGGTAGGTAACGTTGCCCACAAAACCCATATTAATACATATTTTTTAACATAATTGCTTTTAATTGTAAGAAATGTTTTCCATTGTCCTTAATTTGTTTTTATTTTATTTTTTTGTTTCTTTGCTTTACTGGCTGCAATCCCAGTTTTCACCAGTTTAGGACAGCACCCATGTTTTCCACGTAGCGGCTGTAAAACAGCACCACCGTGTCCTGCAGCTCACACAATGATAATGCTGTGTCACAGGCTGGAAGGTGCTACATGGTGAGCTTTGTACACAAACCTCTATAGCAAAGTTTGCTAAAAGCAAAGTACAGGTATGGAACCTCCAGAATCCTTGGGATCTTTCTGTAATTTGGAACTTCACTCTTTGATAAATTTACCCCCTTATGTCTACTAGAAAATCATGTAAACTTTAAATAAACCCATTAGGCTGGTTTTGCTTCCAATAAGGATTAATTATATCTAAGTTGGGATGAAGTACAAGCTACGGTTTTATTATTACAGAGAAAAAGAAAATCCGTTTTTAAAATTTGGAATATTTGGATAAAATGGAGTCTATGAGAGATGTCCTTTCCGGAATTCGGAACTTTCTGAATAACAGGTTTCCGGATAACAGATCCCATACCTGTAGTACTCTAATACAGTACATTGATTAAAGGGAATCTATCTGTACATTTTTGTTTCCCCCATCTGAAGTATGGCATAAATGGAGTCTGCACTCTTGATGGGGGGGGGGGGGTGTGGACACAATAGTAGTTTTACAACAAGAACCCACACACCAAGAGCCCACTGTTAAACCTGCTGGGGCACACACATCTGTACGCTGAGCAAGTGAGGTTGCACCATATGCACATGGGTATGAGCTAGGATTGGTTGAAACATGTTATACATAATAAATACATAATAATTGAGTTGGGTCAGCTTCTGTTGGAAATGATCCATCACCTTCAGGCTGGAGAAATCTATTGTTTTGTGTAAAGAGATCAATTTGGTATGAGGGGCATGAGAAGAACTACACCCAAAGGTTATACTTCCAAGGTTTTCAGTTTAGGCTGATGTCATGTAAAAAATTATGTGACTCCTCTGTGACCAGGAACCTATTGCTAGAACCTTTTTACGTTATATGAAGTGACTCCTCTTCCATAGAAAAAAAGTCAGAATTATAAGCAAAGAAGGTTTAAATTGTCACATAGTATTAACACACACATTTTATTAGAATATATTGAAATATTTGTATAAAGTGTAACCTGCTCTGCTTCAGTTCTATAAATACAGAGATTATAGGGCATTGAAAAAAGAAATTATGCCAAGGGACTAAATGCCTGGATGTTTGACAATTCACAATTATAGGCAATTATATTGGCAGGGGCATCTACAGACCAGGAGATTGGTTGGGGAGTCTAAGAATAATTCAGCACCTTGGACATTATTCTACACTTACTGCAGCAGTCGCCCTGGCATGGCTACCACAAAATTACTATTGTTCCCCCATCTTGACAGCTGGCAATTTGCAAAGTCTGCTGATTGCCAGTTGGGGCCTCTGAAACAAAATGTTACCATTAGGTGCTAGACATATTGACAATTTCCCAGCTGCCCCAAGGCATGTGACTTGTGCTCTGATAAACTTCAATCAGTCTTTACTGCTGTACTGCAAGTTGAAGTGATATCACCCCCATCCCCCCCCCCAGCAGCCTAACAACAGAACAATGGGAAGGTAACCAGATAACAGCTCCCTTACACAAGATAACAGCTGCCTGGTAGATCTAACAACAGCACTCAATAGTAAAAACCCATGTCCCACTGAGACTCCTTCAGCTACATTGAGAAGGAAAAACAACAGCCTGCCTCTGACAAGTATTTCATCTAATTTATATTGGAAAATTTGTGCCAGCATCCTCTAAAGCCAGAAAAAGTGATGTGGTTCTACCAAGGACTCAAGACAACAGGGTGACATGTTATACTCCTACCATTAGAGCTTTGGCAAAATCACATTACTCTGAGACTTGCAAAAGAAAAATATATTTTTTAGGCCACTTGGATTTTTTTTTAATATTCTGCTATAAATAAAAATAAAACCATTTATCCTCATCCCCCACCTTCCATTCAGGAATTGAATAATTCAAGAATAATGTGGTAGCACATTAATAATTTTCAGACCAATGTACTGCAAAAATGAAAAGAGCGAGAGAGAGAGAAGAAGAAGAAATAAGAGCCAAAATCAAACAATACACATTACAAGGAGGGAGGCTGCCGGATAAAATATTCCAAGTTATTAAACCGGGGGTGGGTTTTGGGAGCCTGGGCTGTGCTCTCCCCCCCTTCTTCTAATAAAAGCTAGTGTTTCTGCACTTATTTCCAAATGCATAATTTAGAGTTTTGTTTTGAAGGTGAGGTCAGACGGAGGGATTAAAATCAGTATTTTCTGTCTCTAGCAGTCACCCCTTCCCTGCCAGAGCTTAGTGTTATTATCTCTTAGTCATTTATTCTTGCTCTGCATTTACCTGTTATCCCTGTGCTGCGCTGTGTCATTATGTACAATAGCCCTGGGATTTAAAGGTTAAAACGCACATGGCTTCTTTCAGGAAAGAATAATCTCTTAATCATTTAAAGAATTCATATGTTTTATATTATTGTGCTCAGGATTGGGGGGAGGGAGTTATTTGCAATACCCACTTTCTATACCATTTTTGCCAGTTCTGTGCAGAATAAACAGACCCCCCCCATGTTTGCTAAATGTATGTACATATGAGGGAATTAAATAAACATTTAATGAGCCTGAGCACTCTTTGCTTCTATATAAAAGTATATATTCAACAAAAGATTCAATACTTGTTTGCAATGCATGTGCGGAGAGCAGCCTTTCTTCTACCCTGTTAACTTTAGGATCTCTTTCAATAATGACCTACTGTATAGTGTTTTTACATTAGTCTTTCAGTGAAACAAGAGGTGTAGAGTCTTGTTCTGCAGAAGAATGTCTTTCTATTGCTGAGGGGTAGGTATATATTAAGGCAGCACCCACTGTAAGTTGTGTGCATGGGCAGTTTTAGTTTTTTCATATTAAAGGCTGTGTGCCCCAGCATTAGAAGTTTGCAATGTCGGGGGGAGAAAATGATAAAATAACGAAAGTTATATTATAGTGTAAGAAGTTTGATATTTTTATTATTTACGTCGGGCATGCCACTTACAACAAAGGATTTGGACAATGGTGGGAGTTGTAATTTAAATGATCACCTTGCATTGTTATCGTCCCCTCTAGCTCTAACCCTACTAGAGAGCTCACCAGGACCCTCTAACACTGCAATTCAATATTCCCCAGGCAATGGCTCAGCTGCTCTAAAGGTAAAATAGTATGTATACACTAATATTAATTAAGCCTTAATTGAGTTTGTACGTTAACACTGACCTTGCTGATCTCCTCTATATATTTATGGATGGGCACAACCTAGGATTATTTTGGTCTCTGCAATCCTGCTTATTCTTTGCTTTATACCAGGCCCAGGTAAGAGCAAATGGCAGCTCCATATTAACTAACATACATACTTACCTGTAACACTTTTTTGTTTTTACACCATGAGCCTGTACAACTTTGAATGGGTTAAAAAGCTTGGCATATTATGCACTGTGTGAGAATGGCCAGTAGTTTCTGCCTTCTGCAGGCTGTGGGGAATGGCCATTAATCACTGCTTGTTAATTAACAGCTCTGAGCTTGTAAGGCACCTGGTGAGGGGCATCATCAGGGGTCTGAACTCCGCCATGGCTGGCAAGGCGAGATAATCAGTGGGTAGAGGGGGGCAGATCAGACAGAGCAGATGGCAGAAGTGCAGCCAGAGCAGGGCCTAAGCATATTTCATTGTTATGTACAGACACTCAGTAATGTGCTATATCATAGCTCCATGCAATTTGCCTACTTTTTTTAGTGTGCTTAATGCCATGTACTGGCACTGCATTGCATATGCATTATATCGTATGTGTTGTGTTACATGGGCGCCCCATGGCTTCTGGGCTCCCTGTCCTGGTAGGCTGTGGTAATTCTGCCCCAAAGATACAAATGGTTTTGGCCCTCGCACACCCAAACAACTTGGCTAGGCAGAGATTTCTGGTGCACACAGGTGGAGGCCCAGCCGCCTCCCAATGGTAACACGAACAAAGGACTAATGCAACACCTTAAGTGTTTATTGCTGGGTGCGGTGCAACGTTTCGGGGCAGATGCTTGACATAAAGTTCCACCCCGAAATGTTGCACCTCAATAATTCTGCCCCCCCAGTCACTGCTCTGAAGATCTCAAGAGGGGCAGTCCCACAGTTTTGGAAACACTGCTAATAGAAACTATAAAATGCTAGAAGTATGCATCCCCAATAACCATTAATATCAGTGCACCCCCAAAAATTCACACAACAGTCCTAGGTACAAACCAATTCACTCCCTTCTGTTAAACACTGTCATGCCCTGAATAATTGCCTCTTATTTTCCTTTTGTGTCATCATGTTGGTTAATAAGCGATTGTTTCTGGCTAAAAGCTTTTCTCTCTCTCCCATAAATGACCAACTGCTATTAATTGTTCGTCTCTGACACCCATCTCCATGCCATCTTGGGCCATAAATCCTGCACTGCAATATTATCACTTTTACCCCCAAGGTTAATACATAGGATTAATAGCTATCGGCTTTAGAAGAAATGCAGGGTTCCACCATGGCTTGAACCTGTCCTGATAAATCCACAGCTGAGTTATTAGCCATCAGTGTCACTAGCAGAACACCCAGCAATATGTGAGACTGGTGGGATACTCTGTAGTGAGCAAATCGTTCTTCATTATTATATAACACTACTATACTAGCACTCTTGAGCCTGTCCTGATTATCCATTGGAGCTAGATAAAGTTAAAGGTTTGTTCATTCATATCTCAAGACCATTTCGGACTGGCCATTTGGAATTTGGAGATCTCCCAGTGGGCCCAGGTGTCGATGACCCTCCTGCTTTTAACAATTTGGCCTTTTCCATGATCAGTCCTTATTTATTTGGAAATGGAAAGAGATTAGGAGAATCAAGAAATTGAGCGAGGAAAGAAGGCCCATCCCTGCTCACGGTTTTACTTAATGTAAAGAAGCTTAACTATTCAGGTGTAAAATTGACTTTGAACCCGAAATGACCATCAATAGAAGCAACATCAAATGGGTGCCAGTAGGCTGTGATGTGCATATCAGTGTATATGTAGGTTGGCATGAGAAGCTGGGCACAGGCTTGTCAGCCCTATTGTATTTTACACTGAAAATAAATTAAATATCAAGTAAACCAGTGGAAGGAAGTGGATGTACATTAAATTCACACCACACTCTGAGCCTGTCCTGATAATCTACAGCCAGCCCACTGACAGAAACCTGGCCTTACCCATAATAATCTGCAGTACAATGTGTAGAAAGCCAGGACTGTCCTGGCAGTCAAATATTTATTTCTCTTCCTCTCGCTCTCTTTCTCTCTCTTTTTTTTCCAGCAAGCAAGACAGTCTGAAAATTAATGGGGAAAGCAGCAATTAGTAAATTAGGTTAGCAGTGTTGCAGCGGAAGTCATTTCTGCCAGGTGTATGAGGATCTCTGGAAGGATATATATTATTTGCTGTCAGTAAAGTGACATTTTGATAAATGGTTTGGAGTGCTCAGAATGAAGACCAACTTACTTCCCCTGAAACAAATACACAGAACATGCTAAACTGCAGAAAGCAGCCAAGTCAGGCCTTCACCAAGCCTGGCCAAACCCCCTCTTGGATTCCTTGGGCTGAGCGGCCAAAATTGTGCGCTTAATTAATCCCAATTACTGTGAATAAAGAGAAAGCTCCCAGCTCTTCCTTAAAACTGCAGCCTTAAGAAGCGTAGGCAAGTCTAGCAGGATTGGACATTATCAAAACAACCGCAAGTTCTCTATGCTCCCTGTTGCTTTGATTTTGATGCAAGTTGATGATGAGTTAAAGGAGTTAAATGATGAGTTAAAGGAGGAAAAATCACTGGGTCCACTTTTCTTTTTGCATGAAGCTTAACGAGTGCTGCAGCTCCCTGTGTAAACCGCTCCATAGAGCGTAATGAAACTCAGTTTTGTTATATGGCAGCAACTGAAGTGCACAAATTTCACCTGCCAAAATGACCCCACAAAGGTCCACCGAACCTATGTTGGAAGGGTATTGTGTAACACTTGCTTACACACACATACACACACATACATACACAGTATAAGAATCAATCAGCGCTGTCTGAATATACACCATTTAGATTGTATGCTCCATGGGGCAAGCTATTTTAATGTCTTAATGACTTGCATCATATATTAAACAGATGTATTATGAATTTAGTAGCCAGGGCTCTATGCAAGCTTTAGCAAATCTGTTGTGTTGCCCCTTCGCCGTGCCAGTGTATTGAACCATGGCCCAATTCTGTCATTAATCCAATAAACTCAGCCCCTTCCCCGGCCCACTTCTTGGGAAAATAAGGGCTGTTGGTGAGTATTTCCTGAAGGTCTTTTTGCCTAGGGCTATGTTGTATTGAACAAATCCATGCCTCCTAAACATAACTGTGGTTTAGGTTTTATCATATTTCTCCAGCTCTGATTGGTTGAAGTCAATTCCCATCATCCACAGTGTATGCATGAATGTTATTTGCAGTAATAACTGCCTGGGAGTTTTGACTGCATTTTCAGTCTGTATATGAATATATTAGTGTCAAATCTATGTTCAGAGACCGACTGTTCCCTCCCATTCATGTTTTATCCGGATTTGTACTGAAACTTTCTTTAGTAAGGAGCCTGCAGCGTTTGTTCAGCCAAGGGTCCCAGATTAAAATCATTCCTTTGGAGCCAAAGCTAGAATTAGGGAAGCTCTGTGTTATATTGTACAGATATGGGACCTGTCATTCAGTTTGTTTTCTGTAATTTGGATCTTAGTACCTTAAATCTACCAGAAAATCATGCAAACATTAAATATACCCAATAGGCTGTTTTTTCTTCTTCCTTTAAGTTTTAATTATTTATCCGTTTGGATCAAGTAAAATGTACTGTTTTATTATAACAGAAAAATGTAATCATTTTAAAAAATGTGCATTATTTGATTATAATGGAGTTTATGGGAGATGGATAACAGGTTTCTAGATAACAGATGCCATGTTTACACCCCCATACACAGTAAGGGGGCTTCTTGGTTATTATTGGGCTGTGTGACTGTGCACAATGGTTTTAATTCAAAAGGTGCCACCTGATAATGCAAGAGGTTCCCCATGTATATGCCAGCTGATTGTGGGATCCTCTGTGCAAATTGATCAAACTTTAAGCTTCCAACAAACCACTCATCCCATTGTACAAGGAGACCTTGTTTTGCATTGAACTATACAGACGTACTGAAAATATGTAGAGCCAAGCCCTCCCCCTCCCATCCCAGATATCCCATGGGGCCCTGTGTGTTGGACTTGACTCTGCAGGTGTACAGGAAACATTTCTAGGCAAACTGCACCCCCATATAGTGATAGAGGCCTTTGGTGCTGTGTCGGGCTCCCATAGCGTGCCACTGCTGCAGCCTAATTACTGGTCCCACAGACAGGCAGAAGCAGCAGATTTCTTTCTTGCCAAACATGCATTCTGGGCAGCTAATTGTGATACAGCAGCACCTGCTCGCTCCCTTTGCACCAGGCTGGAGAGAACAGGGTGGGGTGTGTAACCCCCTCACTAACACAGTCCTGGGAGCAGGGTAATAAGCAGTATCTGTATCAGTTTTATCTGTTCCTTCATCCAACTATCTATGTCTCCTTATTGGTTCTGCTCACCCTGCCCATTCACCTGTATCTTCATTTCTGCACATTCCTTCCATCAATCACAACTGACCACACAATGATCGACATATCATCCCTGCCTCAATCTCATACTAATTCTGCATTTCTATCTATTTATCAATTTCCCTGCTGCATCTCAGCTTTCAGATCAGTCTGTTTTGCCTTTATCATTCTCTTTGCTTTACCAGATTGATCTCTTCCAGCTCTTTGTGTTCATTGCTTATTCTGCTGCTAAATAAATCCTTAGAAAGGGCAGTGGGGCTTATTTAATTTAATATGGCACTAAGCCTGCATTGTGGCAGGACCCAAGGATTGCTCAGACTTCCCACCTTTTGGTTGGCATGCCAAACCCTTGCTCAGTCCAATGACTGATTTGCATGGCTACCACTCTCTTCCCCCTGCTGCGTCTGAGGGTCATGACTCTTTTTTTTATTTATTTTTTTCCATTAGTATTTTTCTAATAAAAAATCTGCTATACTTAGTGCACAGGCCTTTTCTTGTGGTGTCCCCATGGGTGCACATGGCACTCACATCTGCTTTTTATTGTCCTTTCTTTTAATATTCAAGTTGTCCGCTTGAGTATGGTGCAGCTATATATTCTTTGATCCACCAATGAGATCATTGCCTCAGTTTGGAACTGATGATATACACAGTTCCAGATCTTAAACTTTTGGTGTGTCAATGCTCTGTTATTAAAATAGGTTGCATTTCGGCCTAAAGAAAAACAAGGCTAGTACTCGGTGAAAGGAAACAAGATCTCTGGATTTTTTCATAGCACTTATGGGGAGTTGAAGTGGCATTTGACAATTGATGGAATGGATCGTTACAAGAGCAGTACTGTCATAAAATAAGGAAAAGCAAGCTAAAATTGCACAAAATTGTCCCTAGCGTAATTCTGTTAAGGGGGAACTATACAGCGGCTTTACTTATATTTCTAAATACATATATATGCAAAGTGTATGTGCCCAGCAGGCTCTCTTATCAAATTGCTTCCCTTATAATATAGCCAAAAATGGCAGCTACCAGCCCTATGTAAAAATACAAATATACAGTATGATGTCTGTGCACACAATAAGCTTTAGCTTCCAAAAAACACCCAACTCTATCTCTTGAAACTATGTATCCGTCAGTTCAACTGCATTAGGGAAAGAATTTCACAACTGCACAACTTTTATGCTAACAAAGTTTTTTGCATGTTAAAACAAAACCTCCTTTCTTCTAAACAGAATACAGTAGATGCCTTCACGTTTGCTGGAAGGATCTACTGGTGAATAAAGAATCAGAGAGTTTATTGAATAGTCACCTTATATATTTATACATAGTTTATCTCATTCTTCTTCTTCAGTGTAACCAACTTGGCCAGCCTTTCCTCATAACTTTCCATTCCCTTAATCATCTTGGTTATTTCTTTGGACTCTCTATTGCATTAGGAAACACTGCATATTTTAGACAGGCCAAATGAGTGTTTTATAAAAGTCAACATAACCAAATTCTCCCTTGAATCTATACCCCTTTAAATACAGGACAAGACTTTAAGAGACGATTCTGCTGCTGAGTGGCTTGCTACATAATTGTGTATTATCACCAGTTATCCCCAGGTACTTCTCCATCAAGCGTTTAGTCAAATTAATAGGTAAAATTAACTGCATATTTTTAAATCCCAGTTGCATAGCCTTACATTTATCAACACTGAATTTCATCTGCCACTTAGCTGTCAAAAACTGTCATTTTGTACAGCTCCCCCTGCAAGGATGCCTCATCATGGATAGAATTGCATAGCCTGCATAGTTTTGTGTTTGTGTCTAAATTAAATTTCTTACTTACCCCCAAGTCATTGACAAACAAACTCAATAAAAGTAGATGCCATATAGAACCCTGCATTACCCCAACAACCCTAATCCAAGTAAATAATGCTCAGTTGATACCCTCTGTACACCAGTTTTCTATCCTTGTACAAACCGCATTACCAGATTCCAAGGCCAACAGAATTTTTGCAAAAGCCAAGGACATCATCCAACGCAATCCCATTGATCAGAGTTGGAATGAAGGGACTGAATCTGGAGAGAATGATACAAATAGTGCTATAACTATCATTGATAAAAGTGTGCCTTCTTCCTGATCCCTAACATACACCTTGTATGTCCACCTGTCTAACATACTGTAAATAAAGTGGACTGGACTAGCAGAACTGCTTGAGCTCCATGGACTCCTCATAAGATCTTGGGCAATATTGAAAAGTATATGTTCAGACAACTGATAAGTCCCAATAAAAGCAGACATTGAGGTAGAAACTCTTTTCTACAAAATGCAGACGAAACAGCAAGGAAGCCAGATTCCAATTGTGACATATCCAATGAAGGCCATGCCAAGTACACAATAATGATCTTTGGAAACTTAAACCCAAGCTGTAAACGGGTGTTGTTTTCAGACCACTCAGGACAAGGAACCCAATGTGGATTTTATGAGTGTTATCTGGATTAAGATGATTTATTCCATCAGGGAGGAGAAAAGAAAAAAAAAATATGTATTCATGGATCTTGGTGAAGAATGTGGCACATAGGAAGCAGCTGGAGAATGGATGAGCCCAGGGGCAGCCCAAGGAAGTGCTTAACAAGTGTGAAATAGAATAAGGCTAGAAATGCTGTATTTGGTATACTAAAAACATAAACATGAACTTAC
>CM044448.1:29958993-29983981 GCA_024363595.1 Xenopus borealis
AAAAAAAAAAAAAAAAACATTGGTGGCAGGGGTCCACAGAGTATTAACATAATACATTGGTGGCCAGGGTATTAAAAAAACAAACAAACAAAAAACCCCACATTGGTGTTCAATAGAATTGAACTCGTGGCTTCAGGGCTTCAACTTCTCCTCCTTTCGTGATTTCAGGTTTGGCTATTTTCATGACTTTGGGTCATTTGGCCACTTCAGGACTTTGACTGTTCGGCACTTCCAAATTTTAGCTGTTTGGGACTTTGGAAGGGCGGCACAGCTTTGGCACAGTCATGAAGTGCAGCACTGGCGGGCCCCCCTTCAGCCCCAGCGCCAGTACACTTGTGGCCCCCTGATGGTGGCCCTGTATATAATGCAGGGTGCTTATGAGTAATGGATACATTGCAGGGGATGTGTATATACAGGTATGGTACCTCTTATCCAGACAGTATTACTAGGCTTGCTGAGGGACTGCTGTATTGCCAACAGAAAAAGAGAGCCTGGTAGGCACAGAGATAACAAGTCACCACCAAGGACAGAGAGGCCTGAATGTGTGACTAGGTCCTACCACCTCCAGTCTTGTAATGTGCCTGCAGTGAGAGTTTCAGCATCCTAGCACACAGGTTTATTGAACGACAGCACAAATAATACATTTCGGACTTAAGGTGGCCATAGACGCACCTATAATATCGTATGAAACAAATTTTCCTACAATATTTGTTGCGTGTATACAGTGGGTGACAAGTCGACCGATAAAGGCAGAAGACTTGAAATAGAAGATCATTGAAGGCACTCACACATCAGCCAATCTATTGTTTATACCTGTATATCTGATTATTCAGCTCTGCATGTGTGTATTGCAACAAGCTATCTTCCCTGGAAAGAGAAAGAGGCCCACTGACACCTGGGGCCACCGGGAGTTTCCCTGGTATCCCTGTGGGCCAGTCCAACACTGATGATGTCAGCCAAGGAAGTTGGGGGCTCTATAAATATAATGTATCAGGATATGGGGTTGCTGCAGACAGGAAGGCACAATAACACCCCTAGTAGAGCCTCCTGATATTGACTTTGATTCTAAGATCTGGCATCGATGTCATGATATAATCTTAGACATCATGTTTCGCCTAAAGGTTCTGATAATAACCCAGCCACATTTGTTGTATAAATATCAGAGAGCCCCTAAGGGTAGTGACACACGGGCAGATTCAGGGAGATTTAGTCGCCTGGCAACTAATCATCCATTCTTCTGGGTGACAATCTCCCCGAACTGCCTTTGCATGTCTTCAGCTATAATGAAAAGTCGCCTGCCCTAAGCACATACGGCTCTTCGTTTTCCGAAGTTTCCTCGTGAGGGCTAGTGATGGGCGAATTTATTCGCCAGGGGCGAATTCGCGGCGAATTCCCGCGATTCGCCGCTGGCGAATAAATTCGCGAAACGACCAGAAAAATTCGCCGCCAAAAATTCACCGCGCAAAAACGAGTCGCGCGTCTTTTTTGACGCGACGCGCCGAAAACGACGCAACGCGCGCCGGAAACGACGCGATGCGTCGGAATCGACGCGACGCGCGACTCGTTTCGCCAAATGGCGAAAAATTCGCGAATTTCTCTGGAAATTCGCGAATTTTTCGGCGAAGCGAAACGCGGCCATTTCGCCCATCACTAGTGAGGGCTGCTGGGAATTCTAGTTGAGAAACAACTGAAGAGCCTCTTATTGGGAATCCTGTGTATGTAAGGTGTTGCTTTCTCATCATAAGCCAGTACCTGGCTGCCCTTGCTGAGGTGACTTAATTTTCCAATCCCACCTGTAGGAGGCAGACATCATACAAAATTAACTTCAACACACCATGATTCTCTCCGTCTAAGGGCTAGTCCACACGGGAAGACTCAGGGAGATTTGTCGCCTGGTGACTAATCTCCGTTTCTTTGGGGCGGCTAATCTCCCTGAATTGCGTGTGAATAGGCGCAGGCGACTTTTCCTTTTAGCGGGCGCGAGACACGGGTAAGCAGTTCAGAGAGATTAGTCACCCCAAAGAAACGGCGATTAGTCGCCAGGCGACAAATCTCCCTGAATCTTCCCGTGTGGATTAGCCCCAAACTCAGGCCCAGATTTGTGGAGAGGCCACCTAGGCCCGGGCCTTGGGCGCAGGATTTTAGGGGGCGGCATGCTGCACAACCACACCCACATTGGTTCAGAAATTTAAATTTCCTGTGTGCCAGTTCCCATTGCTCCATCCTGATGATGAAAATTTGAGTAAATAAAAGGGAGGGGACAGGGGACAACAGGCCTAGGGGCGTCCGCTAGGTAAATCCGTCCCTGCCTAAACTGTTCAAACACTGCTAAGTGAGGAGAATTCCCAGACTGCCGCTTCCTCAGGGTGGCCTGTAAGGTCTCATTTCTAAAATCCATGCTGCGAGGGCAAACCGTACCCAGGAATTCGAACATCGCTTAAACTGGGTCATAGCCGGGGTGATCCTGCTAGCCTCACTTGTGTGATTCTCATCAAATGATTTATTCTGCTAATGAAGTAGAAAATAAGATAAAAAGATCATTCTGTAGTTAATTTAAACCATTTCATGGCAGCAGCTTGTCATTTATTACACAGGGATTTGAGATTAGACCCGCGCAGATCAGATTTTCTGTCTAATGTAAAGTAATGGTATAAACGCAAATCTTTGGAAATAGCCGGAATTCCTTTTATTGCCCAATAATCTCTGGACTTCAGATTATTAGGCCTGATTCTGACTGTGTTAGTGTCTGTTGTTATAGAGTGAAATCTAGACTGGTAATGATTGGACAGACTAGGACTGGGTTGGGTTTAATTATAGTACTGAGTTGTCTTTACAGGGGTAACTAGGATGACTCAGGCCAGTGGGACACTGGGAATAAAACCTGGTAGGCTGCCATCCTGGTGGGCCCCATCAGCCCAGATCTTATCCCCACTGGCGCTACCCCAGGCCTCTGATCTCCACCCCGTAAGCTCTGAAGGTAAGTTTAATTTATGCATGCATGCAGTGGCCCCTGTAGGGGGTTATGGGGCACAGCAGGGTAGTGGCAGGGGCCCCTGGGGCAGCCCTGCACCCACCAGTCCAACCGTTGGGGTTTGTCCCACAGTTATAGATAGGCGCAGTAGGTATTGAAATCAATATGATGACAGCAGGCCAATATGGTGGCCCTGTTTCTTTCATTTAACCTTTGACCTTGTTGTCATTGAATACTCTTGCTACCTCTCTCTGATAAAGTTGGATTTTATTGAAATATGGGAGTTCTAGGAATTCTTTTTAGCCCCATGTGAGACCAGATCTAATGTTGGCTCGGTTCTTATATATATATACTATTATTGTAAAACTAGAAAACTAGGCACAACCTGATCCCTAACAGTCAATTACTTTACAGCTATTGTCTGGAATCATTTAGTGAGGGAAAGACAAATGATCAATAAAGGTTAATTAAGATCAATAAGATCATTCCAGGAGCCAATTCCAGGATCCTTTCAGATTTCTGCTTGTCAGAGCTGATGACACGACACATTTTGAAGTTATCAAAGCAATAGTTTGTTAAATGATTTTGGAAAATATGTAGTGTGCAAACTGTGCTGATTCATCTAACTGGTCAGTAATTGGATGCCACTATTTTCAGATTTATGGCCTTCATGGTCAAATGCGGTTGTTGGATACCAAGATGTTTGGTTCTGCTTGAGTATCTGAAGCAGTGATCCCCAACCAGTGGCTCACGTGCAACATGTTGCTCTCCAACCACTTGGATGTTGCTCCCCAAAGCAAGTGCTTAATTTTCAATGCCAGACTTGGCAATATGTTTTGGTTCATGTCTGGCTGCATAAACTGATGAATATTTGGAGACAATTCTCCAAGTGAACGCCTGGCTGCGGTTTTATCAGGAGAGACCGTGTAAGTCAAGGATTTGCAGAGATTTGCAAAAGCTTTGGTCATACCATCCATGTGCTGAGTTAATTGGCTTGGTCCTCCTAGTTTGAATTCAGTTCCTTTATTTTACTGTAGGGTTACTTGAGTTTAGATAGTGTACCCAGGCAGTTCCCCCTTGGTATTTGGTAAGTGGTCCTTTAGTGTACCAGGCATCTATGTCTCTCTTTCCTGGGTCCATTGCGATTTACTTTAGGCAAAGGTTGCCCAATAGGTGGCAGCATGTAATAGTATAACAGGGTTTAGCTCTATGTGCTTGAGGTATTTCCTGGGACCTCTCTGTGAGGTTGATACATGTGGTGTTTATACAAATGGCCTGCAGGTGGCACTGTGCATACATAGGACTTTCTGTACAACTTGAAAGTGAAAGTAAGACTTACTGCTGTTATGTAATGGCTGCATGTTATACTCTCCTTATCCTCGGCTACCAAACACAACAATACAGGTCCAGGGTTCATCTGTTTAAGTTTATATTAGGCCTGAGACCCTGAGTAGTAGTAAGATTAATTACAGTCACTCTAGGAGCGAGAGGGAGGCTCAGGAGAGTTAGCAAGCAATTGTTGCTCCAACAAGGAGAAATAGTGGGGTTAATACCCCATGATATGTGAACCACTAGCTCAGGGATATCAGTGGGTGAGTTGACAGACCAAGTACAGTGTCAAGGAAAGAGATTCCAGGCTCCCAATGATCAGCACTTAAAAGACAAGGAAATTCTAAAAAGGCTTGAAATGCTGTATTTTGTATACTAAACATAAACATAAACTTACTGCACCACAAGCCTAATCAAACAAATGATTTATGCTTTCACAAGTTGGCCACAGGTGGCTGTCATCTTGTAACTTTGTTATACATCTTTGCAAGACTAAGACTGTGCACATGCTCAGTGTGATCTGGGATGCTTAGGGATCGTCATAAATGATCAAAACAGCACAAGTCAAATAATATCTGCCAGAAGCCGATACAGAAAGACTGATTAATAATGTACAGACTGCACTGGGTCCTGTGTTGTCATGTAATCTAATGTGGATTTTATAGTTTTTGTATTGTTTAATCCAAACCTTCTCCAGCCAGTGGCTGCAGCAAATAATACTCCAAATAGAATCACAGTTTATCTGTTTAAATCTGGCTCCATGATCTTTGTCCCTGCAGCTGGAGTTGGAAAATGTAAAGGGGATGTAAAGGCAAAAATAAAATTCAATACAAATCTCCAACTGCAAGCTGCTGGAGTTCTACATGGCTGGGAAGTAAGGCGGGGGCTCCCCCTGCTGTTCATAAGTATGATTGTTTCCCTATCCAGCAGTTACGAACCGTCTGACAATTCCTATCCACAGAAGTAAATGAAGGGAGAATTTCACTTCATACAGTCTAGTCTATTATAAAAACAGTACACGTTAATTAAAGTATATTGGAGATAGATTTCTTTTTCATTAAAGAAAGTAAAAATGGGATTTTATTTTTTTGCCTTTCCTTGTCCTTTAAATCTTAGGAAGTAATTACCCAGGAGTATGCTGTATGCTGGTTATTTTCCCCTGGAGAGGGATTGTGATTTCTGCATTTGACTTTGTGGTGCCTGAAGCGACTGAAAATATTTCTACTATCTTGTTCCTGTTAATAAACCAGTTGATTTGCTGCAAGAAACCCCTTTCTGTGAATGGATTATTTCTACCTGGAACAACCCAAAGTACCGGGAGTTGCTTGGAATACTCAAGTACCAGTCGGTCAGAGTCACAGTACTAACAGCTCTAGTCTGGACACACTCTAAAATATACACAGCTAAAGCACACTCAAGGGTTGGTTACATTACTACTAATTTCTGCTCACAATTCTATCACATTTGACATTTTTGATCATTGCTAATCCATTTTTGTTGGCCTCCAAATGAGCAATTTAAGTCAACCCTTGTATGACTGTGCTATAGCAGCTTGACCCAAAATAGAAAACGAATGCCATTGTCCAGCCGAGAACTTCTACATTTGATCAATTGTGCCACTGGCCTGTTAGTCTTTTTGCTGAATTTAGGCTGTCTAATTGTGCCCTATAATTACAATTGCCACCAAGTGAAGTATCCCCAATTATGGCCAGTGTGAATGTTATAAGAAAAAGGACAGACTCCCTTTTGGGGTCAGACAGGTTAAAAGGAAGATTATCTCTATTTTCCCAGGGCTGTAACATATTCTCTGGCTCCGAGGTGAAATTTGGGTAAAGTGAATTCTAAATAGCCTATTGATATTAAATGATGTTTTCCCAACATTGCAATAACGCTTGCTTTGTTTGTGGGAGTTTATTGCTTTTTGGGATCAATAAGCCCGGTTGATTTGTTGGGGGAATTAGCATACTGAATAACAATTAGGCTAAAAATCAATGCCATTCAGACAAATAAGTGACTCCAGGTAATCCCAGAGGGGCATTTATTCTCTAAAATGTAATACAACTCATTTAGAATTCCTAGGAGGAGGTCAACGCCAGGCTCACAAAAGGCAAAATGAACAGGGTATTTTTTTTATATGTATATATTATTTGTGCTTGGCAGAAAAACTTATTGGGTGGATGATGAAGTAATAAAGGGAGATTTCATCTGCATTTAAAAATAAAACATAGCAAGGCCAGCCGGTTATATTAGGGAATAGCGTAGAGGAGCCCAAGATAACGCATGTGTGTATAAACAGTACAAACTTAATGAACAGATATACAGAAAACCATGCCCAGACTTGAAATTCAGTTCTTTGGGGTGCAATTTTCTTTGCACTATTTATTTGTATGATATAGAAGATAGAGGCAAGCACTCCAACCTTTTAATGGGGGGAATGCAACCATTCCATTAAATTCTTTTATTGTAAATTATACAGAGTAAATAGTATTTGGAATGAACCGGAACAAAGGGCATTAAAAAGTGGTATAAAGTGGAATGCCACAGAATTCTGCAAAAACAGTATCGGACTGGCCCACCAGAATACCAGGAAAAGTCCCGGTGGGCCCAGGTGTCAGCGAGCACTCATGCTGCTAATTTGGCCAAGTTCATGGCCATTCCCTATTTCTAGAGGCGAAATAGAAGTAATAATAGATTATTGTATGTATAGAAAATACACTAGGAGAATAGAGGTTGAATGAGTAGAGGAAGCATAATAGTACTGAGAGTGGGCCCCTGGTCTAAAAATTTTTGGTGGGCCCCTAGTGTAAGGTTTTTGGGTGGGCCCCTGATGTCCCAGTCCGACACTGTGCAGAAATTAAAGTCTATTGTCAGACTGGGGTGTCTGGGCCCCACCGCGGCTGCCACCTGGGGGACCCCCACCCCAGCTCCAAGTGCCACCAAAAAAGCGATACCCACTCCCCTGTACTTCATGTACCAAACTGCTTTCTCCTTGTTGGCATGATTGGGTGGGGGAGGATCACGATCGGCACTTACAGTTTTCCGCATGCAGTTGCCTTCCAGAAGTAGACGCGGATTTGGGTGGTGGGCCAGGGCTCACCGGGTTTTTTTCCCGGTGTCCAACCGGTGCAGTCTGAACCTATTAAGTCTATGGGCTCAGCAGGAAGTCAATACATTAACTTCCACTCCCTTAATTTGTGTGCACGGGATCAGCCTGTCAATATTCACAAAGAGCGGATTTTGGCAGGGAAATACTAAAGTATGCCTTTTCACTCAAATATCTGCTCTGTACATGCTGACTGAACCATCCCATTCCCATCAGCGCACATGGTCAGGAAGCAAAAGGCAGTGGATTGGCTTTATTCTACTGGTGGATATACGTATATGCACTGGAGAAAGTAGAGTATGCTATTGGCGCTACAAAGCAGACAGCTGTCTGGGCTCTTGTGAAGAGATTGTTTCTTTCATTGTCGTTACTCAAGTCTAGATTTACCTTTATAGGATTTCACTTCATTGTTTTGCCCTTTTCTGTATATATTTTTTGACTGGCCTGAAGGTATTGATTAATATTGACTGAAGTACTACAATGATTTACATGACAGCTTAACCTCCCAGGGTCACCACTATGTGGCTGTCCAATTGTTCATAACTACAACTCCCTGTAGATGACTAAAGATTCTGGGCTATGTTGTTTGGCAAAATGATAGCCATGGCTTACATAATGAGACATGTCCCTTTTAGTCTTAACATGTCAACGTGTTTTCACAAATGCCATTCTTCCTTGTTAACCCAGCCATTCCCTGTTGGCTCCTTCAAGCTGTGATATAAAAAACCCTGCCCTCTACACAACGGTAATGCATGTGGAATTGGGTCGTCTCAAGCCAGAACGAAGAGCCCCACTCACCAAAATGATTAAATCCATTCATTAAAGTCACCAAAGGACCAAATACAGTAGATCTCATATCTGACAAATGGAGGCCTGTTTCCCCCGATATTTTATTTTTATGGTCACTCCATGGATGTAAATAAATGACTATAGTAATATTGCTAGGCATACTGGGGAGTATACAAACCTCATTAAACATCATGTTGTTGGATTATATATTTGGGTGCTGGATAATGCCTTCAATTCTCCAAATTATCTTGGTCTCAGAATTTCATCATGCTTTTTATTGTCATGCACATGTTGGAAGGTTGGTTTTTGAAATGATGACATTCAGGTCAGTAAATGCCTTGTTACACCTTAAAAATGTCTTTGGTCCAAATTGGACCAAGATGTCTTAAAAGTCCAAATTGGGCCAAAATGTCTTTAAGGTGTTGGGACCTCTTTAATTGAAGGGTTTTAGGATTTTTTCAACTGTTAAGGCATAAAAAGAAAACATAATCTTGCCACTCTGGTAAGGCTTTACTTTGAGTATGCAGTGCATCCTTCTTAGGGTAAGGCCAGACAGGAAGATTCAAGGAGATTTGTTGCCTGGCAACTAATCGCCTATTCTTTGGGGCAACAAATCTCCCTGAACCGCTTCCCCCTTCCTTCCAGCGTCTTTAATGAATAGTCGCCTGCGCCTATTCACACGTGGCGCTGGCTTTTCCGAAGTCGCTCGAAGTTGCCTCCTTAGGCAATTTCGAGCGATTTCGGGAAAGCGCAGCGCCACACAGAGAAGTGCAGCTAAACTGATTATTGTACCATTAAACTGATGCATCGAAGGTAACGAGAATTTCAGCTCTACGAAATATATACTGGTAGACTGTTACCTCTCAAGAGGTGCATTGAAAGTGTCCCTTTAATGGAACATCTGACTGGCAACTTCATTGGCTGGCTGTGCCACATTCATGAATTTTGATTGGCTTCATTAGTTCATCTGCCAACTGTGCATTTAACTGGTAACAAAAATAGACTCGGCTTTATCCCTACATTTCCCCAAAATGAGCCTTGCCCTAAGTAAAATTCAGTAAAACTAATGTACAATGCTACCTGCTCCACCTGGTTAAAGCCTTCCAATGAGTGGCACCCACGTCTGTCCATAAACCTAATGAGCGTGGCTCCATTTTGGTAAATCTGCATTGGCGTGTGCTGTAAATATATTGCGAGCGCAGAGCGCCTTTCAGGCTGCAAGAAATCAATGTTCAATGTAATGTCTGTGTTGAGCTAGTTAATAACCATTGCTGGGGGAATCAATCAATTCTGTGATATCTTATTACTTACGCTAATTTAATCACAAGGAACGCATCATTTCCTCAGTTCACAGGGTTATTTTGGAAGGGGAGGAGGGGGGTTTGCTTCTGGTAGGCAGGGATTTCAAAGCAACTTTTCTACCATGTCAGCTAAAGCACCAAGCTCTGTGCTATGGAAAGCATTAATTACTTTAGAATTTAAACTTAGATTACATTTTATGTATTAGGCAAAATTTAAATGGAGTTTTTGGGGTAATTAAAATGTTTTTCTAGTAATTAGATAAAGAAGGATCAGAACCAGGCAAGACGGTTGGCAGCCCCATTGTTAATGTCTTAATCTTCCTTGGCAAGATGAGAAAATGATGAAATAATCATATGAGCATTTTGGGTGCGTTCGTGTAGCCTAATTTCCTGCCCAGATTTTTTAAAATCCCCTTTAGATAATCCTTGAGCAAGAGACCCTTTAAAATGTTATTTTGGGGGGCCAACTAAGAAAAGAGTTTTAAGGGATCACCCACCATTGGACCTTTCCTCTGGGCCCTGGAGTTTAAAGGAAAAAGAGGTGGGACCTAAATTTGTACACATGACGCTCCAACTGGGTTGAGGGGTTTAGAATAAATGGCAACAGTATTCGTACCCAAGGCAATACTACTTTAGCTGGTGCCCACCAAGCCTTCCCAGTCACCACAGTCGCATCTCTCCAGTTAATTGCATTTTCACTCCACCAGCCTCTACTGGTCTCTCCCCATTGGTCACTAGAGTGCTGGCTATTGCACCCCCAAAACTGCACATGATAAAAACTGTGGGGGTAATGGTGTGGCAGATCTACATAATAATCCCCCTTTTTGTTCCCTCCATGTTCATGTGCATTGACCTGAGGCCTACAGCTGGAGCAGGTCTGGACTGGGATTCAAAATAGGCCCTGGCATTTCAACTACTCAGAAGCCCAAACAGCCCCCCACCTCTGGCATTTGCCAGAACCCACAGATTGCCAGTACAGCAAATTAACTATTTAGCAACCCCACACAGTTCAGTGGTGGTGTCTTTAAGTGGTACAAATAAGGGCAGATGACTTGGGCCACCAGGCAGGGCTCAGATGTAGGAAAGAAGAAATGGCCTATTACAGGTATAGTTGGTCAAGGTGCTAGCAGTTATTCATTGTTTAAATGATGTCCAACCTGTGGCGCTTTAGCTGTTGTTGAATTACAACTCTCAGCATCAATTGACATCATGCAAAGTCACAGGCTGGTCCTCCTTTCTGGAATGCAGACTCTGTTCACCCTGGGTCCTGTAAGTTTGCCTGTGGCTTCTCATTACACTGCTATAGAGGGGTAAATTTCTCCATTGACAGTAGACTTTCGTGATGAACGAAAAAGTTCCGGCATGTACAGAATTGCCACAAACTACCGGGTTTCGATGCCAGTGAAAATTTTCGAGAAACGGAGTCAAAAACTTGCCATGCATCTCATTTCACTTTGTGCGATAAAACAAAAAGAGATGGGTGCCAAAAAAAAAGTGCAACAAAGGCATACGCCATTTTATCGTTCCCCTCTCCTTCCACATCAACCAAAGGCATGTGAGCCGTCCCACTGTCTATATAAGGACATACACATAAATATATGAGTTATTAATTTTAATGTGGGATACAAAGCACCCAGATGCCTGTGTTCAGCGCTCCCTGCGTTGCCGCTGCTTACCTCCCTCCCTGACCCTGCGACGCACAGGAAAAGAGACGCACACGCCCTCTGGGGGGGGGGGGGGATAGGTACAAGTTGCGTCTGGGACGTGGTGGGGAGAGGGATTTCTGTGGATGGGGGGCCCGGGGGATGATGTGAGAGCCCCTGAGGCTGCAGGCCTGGTCTGATGCTGCAGGCCTGGTCTGATGCTGCCTATCTTTCGAAGCCGTAGTAATACATATAAACTATAGATGGTATATTTTGGTTAAGAAGCAACAGAGTTACTAAGTGTTGTAGTAGATACCATTACTAGTCGACCAGAGGTAATGTCAAATAAATTGGCAACATAGGAGCCTTGTTTTCTGTTGAAAAAGCAGTTGTAGCTTAGTGGATAGGAGGTCCTTTATGGCAGGTCTACATGAGGAGATTCGGGGAGATTAGTCGCCCCAGCGACAAATCGCCTAGTCTTTTGGGTGGCTACTTTCCCCGAACCGCTTCTCCCTGTCTTGCGCCAGCTAAAATGAAAATCACCTGCTGCAATTCACACACGGCACTACGTTTTACGAAATCACCCGAATTTTCCTCGTGAGGCAACTTCAGAAGATGAAGCGCTGAGTGTGAATTGCCGCAGGCGATTTTTATTTTAGCCGGTGCAAGACAGGGGGGAGCGGTTCGGGGAGATTGGTCGCACAAAAGACGAGGCGATTTGTCGCTGGGGCAACTAATCTCACCAAATCTTCTCGTGTAGACCTGCCAATGTAGGGCTTGTGTTTAGCATAAATGCATGTGATTTAGCCTCCCAATTGTTATTGGGAGCCTCAAAGCAGAAAAGAGGTGCCAAGAAAAAACGGCCACAGACTCTAAATAAGTTTGCTAAAAAAATACCATGTGACATGGTTAGGGACAGGATCCCTAACACTACTTACAATATTTTCTTAAAGGGACCTTGCTGGAACCCACTGGGTTAATCAGAATGTCACAGGGTTAATCAGAATGTATTTACACTCACTGCTCACTGTTGGGTAGGTGGCTGAGTGCCCACATCAGGATTGCACCAACATCATATGCTGGGGGGGGGGGCAATGTTATTTTTCTATGCCCTTGGTTTGTTGTCAGCTGAAGCAATATTTTTATCTCTTTATTTTGCAATCCGGACACTCAACAGATGCAACCTATCTTGGTAGGGGCCTGCTATTTCCCAGAACAAAATTCCTTTGGTTACAGCAAATAAATAATAATAAAGCAGGTATTTTCTGCTGATGTTACTGTTGCCTTTCCCCCTGTCCCACCACTTCCTCTGTGTTTTAATAGCTGTCAGTGATGTATGGTGTTCACAGGCTTCATGTGGTGATTATTCTACACTGAAAGGAAATATTTACCTAGCAAATATTAGGGGCATCTAACTTTCTCACCTCTCCCAGTAGACTTCTGGTAAACTTATTTCTTAACTTCCTTATTCTCCATCTCTTCCTTATGACTCCTCATATTCTCCTGAGGAAGGTGTTGGTCCCTGAAAGCTTGTGGCACAGGTTCTACATATGCCAACTTATGCTGCTGGTGTTCTTCCCTACACATAACCTGAATGTTCAGCTCCTCATACTCAGGGAAGTGAACATGATGTACCATGATGTAACTTTCTAGTATGATGCACTCTCACCTAAACCTTCTGTTAAGCCTATTGTAGCACCCACCTTTCAACACATATACACTTCACTTTCATGTTTCACACATTGACCACACACTTCTTCTTCTGCCAAACACATATGAGGAACACCTATAATCACCTGCCATTTCTCCTATTAATACATATTCAACCCTTCCCTTCTTGTTAATACACAGAAATCAGGACCATGTACCTCTTCCCTCAACTGCACTTCAAATCTAGTTTTCCAAAAGATATTGATAAAAATCACCTTTTTCATTATAAGCATCAAGGTCATCCACCATATAATTAGGGATGCACCGAATACAGGATTCTGCCTTTTTCGGCAGGATTCGCCAAATCCTTTGCATATGCAAATTAGGGCCAGGGAGGGAAATCACGTGACTTTTTGGCATAAAACGAAGAAGTGAAAAATGTTTTCCCCTTCCCACCCATAATTTGCATATGCAAATTAGGGTTCGGATTCCATTCGGTATTTGGACGAATCTTTTGGGAAGGATTCGGGGGTTCGGCTGAATCCAAAAAAGTGGATTCAGAGCATCCCTATGTATAATACAAAGAAATTGCAGATATCGACCTCTTTTCTCCTAATAGAGGCAAGGGACATGGGGGCAAATTCACTAAGCTGCGAAAAAACCCTAGTGTTGCCTTCGCTAACGTTCTGCGCACTTTGCCAGGCGAATTTTCGTCTGCGCTACGGAAATTCACTAAAGTGCGAAGTTACGCTCAGGTTGGCGAACGGTAGCGTAGTTGCGCTAGTGTTACTTCGCCAGGCAAAGCGCATTTATGCTAGCAATGCCTAATGTGTATGTGGCCTTTTTCAGACCATCACCCTATAAAAGGTAAAACACATCAGCGTTTTTTTGGGACTTAAAAAAGATTTCCAATTTTTTTTTCAAACTCCTATTTATATTCGCCAGTTCTGACCTGGCGAAGTAACGTCTAGCGGAAGAGGTAACGTTCAGTAAAATGGTCATCTTAGTGAATTTGCGATCCTTCATCAGTGCGCAACTTTGCCTGGCATTAGGGTGCGAAGTTGCGTTAGTCTATCACCTTTGCTAGCGAAAAATTTCCAGAATCGGTGTTAGTGAATTTGCGAAGTTACGAATTGACGTCACGCGAATTAGCGCTAGATGCTTCGTGCTTTAGTGAATTTGCCCCATGGTTTCCAGAATGCTCAGGACTTGGGGTTTTCCGGATAACAGATCTTTTTGAAATTTGTATCTCTATACCTTAAGTTTGCTAAAAAAAATTATTTAAACATTAAATAAATCAGTAGGACTGTTTTACCACAAATAAGATCTCTTATATAAATATCAAGGTACAGAGAAAAAGGAAATCATTTTTAAAACTTAAAATGATTTGATTAAAATGAAGACAATGGGAGATGGCCATCGGAGCATTCTGGATGAAATACAGTCGTTGTATCATGGCCCTGATAAATGAGAATCTTCATAGACATCCTGGGTGATACGTTTCAGCATATACCTGTACACAGAAATCAAGGGCAATTACCACTTTCCTCCACTAGTGATGATGTCAGCTATCCTCATTTTATTAGGAAAAATATAGAACTGGATCATTATCACTGTAATGACATGGACACGGTGTTAGCTGCCTTATCTGATCCATCTTATACACAGCCATCAAGGACATCTACCTCCATCTACAGTACCTTATACACAAGCATCAGTGGACCCGGACCCTCTACTTTTTGCAATAAACAGATCACAGCAACATAGATAGTTTGTAATGAAGGTTAGTCTTCCCAAACCAGTACCAATTAATTTGCTCCAGTATGGGGTTATTACCTATTAAACTGACACTGTATGCATGCAGATAATTGTTCTGGGTCATGCTATATGGAATTGGCACTGTAATTATCGTGCCATGGGTTCTGGGGTATTGTATATAGAAATGGCTTTGGGATTAAATGAAGGAATCTGTAAAGAAATTACCCCTGTATAAAATATTATGTAGTTGTTTTTCACAAATAGAAAAAAAGCATGCAGTGTTTATAAAGTACAGGTATGGGATTCTGTATCCAGAAACCAATTATCCAGAAAGATCCAAATTATGGAAAGGCCATCTCCCATAGACTCCATTATAATCAAATAATCCAAATTTTTTTAAAAAATAATTAGGGATGCACCGAATCCACTATTTTGGATTCGGCCAAACCCCCGAATCCTTCCCGAATACTGAACCGAATCCGAACCCTAATTTGCAAATGCAAATTATGGGTGGGAAGGGGAAAACATTTTTTACTTCCTTGTTTTGTGCCAAAAAGTCACGTGATTTCCCTCCCTGGCCATATGCAAATTAGGATTTGGTTCGGCCAGGCAGAATGATTCGGCCGAATCCTGCTGAAAAAGGCTGAATCCAGGCCAAATCCCGAACTGAATCCTGGATTTGGTGCATCCCTAAAAATAATTTCCTTTTTGTCTGTAATAATAAAACTACATTCGGAAAACCCGGTCCCGAACATTCTGGAAAACAGGTTCCATACTATTACACATGGGCTGATATAAATGATATCTGGTTCACTATAGGTTTTTATACAGAAGGACGTACTTTATTTCCCTGCATGGCTTTATGCAGAGGCACATGCTGAGCCCAGGACCTGACAGATATATACGTATATAATGTGAATTATGGCAATTTTTTGACTAACATCATTTCACTGATATTTCATAAAGCCGTAATTTCTTGATTACATTGCGTATTCATTCATAGCCATTTGTTGTATCAATGAGCTTGTGTGTCTGTTTAAGCAAACGCAAGCTGATGCTGCAATAAATCACCCGCATTGATATGTTTAATGAAAGAAAACATTAGTTCATTCATATACACACAAGGGTCGTAGGTCATAGAAGACAGGCGAGCGAGGGGATTGTGAGCAATAATCCTCATACATGGTAACTGAATACAGCCAAGGAACTCTATTTCACTATGTACTGTTTCTAAGGAGTTATCAGTGGCCAGTGTGATATCCAGGTTCATTCTTATCAGTGACTTTGTGGAACCCACAAGATTAACCCATTGTCCTTTAACTTTAACTTTAAAGGGCTTTTCCTTTGCCGGGTACTGAATTAATGTTTACATTATTTTGCTCTTGCATTAAAAAATAATCTTGATCCCTTTGGCCTTTTGGCCTGATTCCACCATGCAGTCAACTGATATTAATCAGCATTAAGCCCCCCGGTATCCTACAGTAACACCTGCAAATGTAGTGATATGAATATGGTTTTATTTGAATGGGTCATTTTCACCATCCTCTAATTAACACCATCTTATTGAGAAATCTGCAATATTGATAAAACACACCCATCATTGTCCTATTGATGTTGGATTTATTAAATTTCCATTCAGGCCCCAGTCCAGAATGCTGCAGGAGGCCACAAGTTGGGCAACCTATATGGAAATCTGTGCTTCATACTGCATACTGTTGCTAACTTCCCTTACTATACCTTCTTCAGCATACTAGTCCTGCCTTCAGCTGCTGCTTTGCAGGATATAGAGTAGTCTGGCCTATCTGGACAGCCCTGACCAGCTGGTATTGTACTTTCCCATAGCAGGAACAGCATCACGATTCCCATCTTGTCTATCAGCTATACAAGGGATCCCCAAACTTTTTTGTACATGGGAGCCACATTTTGTTGTAAAAAGTTGTTGAGCAACACAAGCTTTAAAAAATTCCCAGGGGTGCCAAATAAATGCTGTGATTGGCTATTAGGTAGCAGGACAACCAAATATTGCCTCCAAGCCAGAAATTAAAAAATAAGCACCAACTTTGGGGCCACTGGGAGCAGCTTCCAATGGATTGGTGAGCAACATGTTACTCACAAGCCCCTGGTTGGGGATCACTGATCTTCCCTCACTCCATCTCCCTCCCGACTTCAAATGACCAGACCAGACACAAGTTTTGGGATGAAAAAGCCTTATTTAAACAAATAAGATGTCCAATGTATAGCCAAATATTACATGATAGTACAACCCAATAGTTACCTTTTAACAAGCCCTATAACCCTAACAGCTATATAACTGTTAATCAAAACCTGTTCCAAAACCTGATAATCTGGCATGACCATCTTTCTCCCTTAACCAAATCCCCTTCCTAGGATGTAAACCTTCACAGTAGGTGCCAGGCCTGCCAGCTACCCGGAGTGGGGGGGGGGGGGGGGGTGCAGATGGAACACCTCACTGGGCTTGACCAGCCAATATTGCATTATAAAAAAATTGGCACAGAATGGGAAAGTAGATGGATGAAGCAACTCCCTAGCCCTGCTATGCTCCTTCCTTTGCTGCACTGGGGGCTCAGTTCGAAGCAGGTTATAGCTCTCAAGCAACTGAAAAGTGACTGTGCTGACAGTGTGGGAGTTACAGTGTGGGAGATAGACTGTGCAAGCCCCCTTCCCAGTCACTGCATGCACTATATCTCATTCTGCCACTAGCTAGATTGGCCTTCATGAGTCACATCATGGTGCTGAGCTGTGTAGACTATCTAAATGGCCTTCACTACACCAGGAGAAGTTTGTCATGTGCTGCTTGATGGATGCTTGGCCGATTAGGTTCTGGGGCTGGAATAAATAGCCCAGGCAGAGAGGAAAATGGATTCCTTTGCCTCTCCCAATACTATGAGTGTAAACGAACGTCAGCTGGCACGGTTGCTTTTGTACACATTGAGAATACAGACCCTTGCATAGTTGTAGAGTTGTGAATACAAAGTAATTTACTGTTCAATCATATTCAAAAAACAAATTTTGTTGTACATTGTTCTACTAAACCTTCGCTGATACGTTTTTTTTTTTAAACCTCTTAGTCTCCCTGCTGACCAGTGGCAGAAGATCTCTTGATTGGCCTTAGATTAGGCCATTTGCCATCATCCCTTTCTAACTTTTACCCCTGTACCTATAACACTGGCACTGTCTCATCATATTATAATGACAATGGGCCTATGATGACCAGTCCAACTGTGCAACACTGAAAGTAGAAGGTTTGCTTACAGCAGGCTTCTTGTTTAATAATCTGGTTGGGAGTTCCCACATTACTCGGATCTTCGGTGACATTGAAGACTTTGACGAAGTGGGAACTGAATAACTGAAGACCTAAAATGTTCAGAAAAGCACCATGTTGAGGATATGCCTTTCGATAATGCCTTCCACTAAGTTGCTATGAATAAATGGCCTGGGGCAAATTTTCCCATAATACTACACAACCCCCAGTTGTAATCAATAATGAGGCCAGTTTCTATACCCATTCAAGTAAAGAGCAGACTCATTGATGGAAATCCAAACTTAGATCTAAGTGACAGGTGATTTTACAACCAAATGTAAGCTTTAACAGGGACTTGAAACCTGCATGCTCCCACCATTTATAGACAGATAGTACAGCAGGTGTCCTCTTATGGACCTTAAAACCCCAGCCTATGATAATACCAAGGCATGGAACACTTGTCAGTCAAAATAATCTCCTTGGTTTCTTCAATTAATAAGTTTGAGTTCTTTAGGTAACATTCAAATATTCTTTATACAGCAGATATTCCGTTTGTATGATGTTCCTTTAAATTGTATTGCTCTAAATTAGAATTATTGTCTTCTGCAGCCTACCAATACTGTTTGTGCTATTGCCCTTTATTTTACTGCTGTCTATCTGTTCTGGCATCTAAGCTGCTATTTAGTTGCTAGCATCTGTTTAAATCTAATAGAATATATGTAGGTTTATTTATATATATGGCAAACACAAGCACTAGGTGCAGTAAATGGAAAAGACGGGCCAATTAAAACAGTATTCATGCAGTGCTATCATCTTCTTATCCCCATGAGGAAGTTTGATGTGTCTTTGTGCTTATTATGCTTAGATGAATACATCAGACACAAGTCACAGAGCTTGGCTGGGGCACAATGGAGGTTTCAGTTTAGTGTAAGTACAGGGCTTCCATTGGGCCTTGGGACCAACTTTTATCTGAGTAATATCCTTCGGCAGGACTTGCCCAGTCTGTATCTGGAAACTTTGTGTTCATGGTCCACTGATCCTGTGTATTAAGCCATATGAGACTGTGTGGGTCCAGTCTTGTAATTTATGGTGATGTCTTTGTGCTCTGACTTTGAATCCTTGGCTCTAGGGTTGCTGCATTTGCCACAGCATAAACCTTGAGAATAACTCTGCCTGATGGGTGGCAGTCCTGCTTGGTATCTATCAATAATTCATCGGGTCCAGCTGCAGGTAATTTCTCGATGAATAGACTATTTAAAACTTTCTTTCCATGTTACCTGTGTTCAATAACTGAAGCCTTTTCCAGGCCTAGGCAGAGCGTATGAAAACATTTTGACCACTTTCATTCTTTCTGAAATTGGTTAATTTGCCTTTTTCTCTATATTGCTTAGCAAAACTAAAAAAAAAAAGGGGGTGGGATGATGAGATAGAGGTAGGCATGATAGGAGGCAAGAACAACTAAATGAAGGTAAGAATGATGAGAGAAAGGCTGGAATGATTGGAAGCAATGGCGTAACTACCCGGGTGCAGAGGGTGCAATTGCACCAGGGCCCCCATCCCCTTGGGGCCCTTCAGAACCACAAAAATGGTTGTGGCAGGCAGTTATCTAGGCGCAGATTATACATCACACATGCCATCTACACTCCAGAATGCAATTTATAGAGGTAAGGGCACTACAGGGGGGCCCAGGTGCCCATCCTGTGCCGGGGCCCACCATGGAGTAGTTACGCTACTGATTGGAAGGCTGGGAGAAGAGACAGATGAGCTGGCAATGGAAGTTCTAAGAAGTGAATACTGTAGTAGAGACTGCCAAGAGGCATAAAAGAAAAATCACTAAGAAAACGACTTTGAAGAATTTGAAAATAAATGAGATTTGATCCTAGAGTCAATTCAGACCTTTTGACCCCTTTCTGCCCCACTAATCTTTTCTTGCGCGATTCACAGGATGAGAAATGAAGGATAATATCCCCATGGGATTTGCCTACCCTGATAGGCAGTGCAATGGATACAGGAACCTGCTTTTCTTCCTATTTGCCCATGACTGTTCCCTCTTGTTCCTTGACCACTCCAACATGGGTCATTTAAGAATCTTGAGTTTAATTTGATACACTATGATGTATTCTATACGTAATCAATTGATTCATTAGTACCAACGCATAAATCAGACAAAGGTCTGGTGTCTGGAAGTCAGTTGTCTGGCATTAATTTATGACACCACTGAGTTCTGTTTAGAATGCATCAAGGTCCATTCAGCAAATTATTTCACGTATGTTCAACATTTTGTCCTTTGGGTAGGATGCAATTTGTCCTTTGGGTAGGATGCACCAGCTTGAGGGTTAAATGGGTTAAGGGTTTAAATAGGATGTGACAGCTGAAACCATAATTCCATTATTTGGTTTAAAGGTTAAATTGCCTGGAAAGTGATGAACTCACAAAGCACCTTTGTGTTGCCCAGTTATTATATCATAACTTGTGTTTTGGAATTGACTTTACTCATTGTACCCTGACAGGAGGACATCCCCCTGAAGCTCAGATAATTATCAGGCTTATATTGGAAACATATACTGAAAAAGAACACAATTAATTGATGTCAAAAAAGCATTAATGAATCTTCACCAGTTATAGTAGCCAAATCTTTCTGTCGTCATTCATCACTGATGTCCCTAAAATACCTCTCAAGTTTGGCACTCTCCAACCCATTTCTAATAGAGCCGTCCTCATGAAACTGTCCATTATCCTAATGTAACTGCATCACAGCAAGCTTGAAACAGAATCATGACAAAATAATAAAATTAACTTGAATGAAGTCATGGATGTGTAAGCTTTGCCTTAAATTCATTTTTGCCCTATTGTAGATGTCGGCCATTTTGATTGAGTGCCCATCTGACCTTAGAGTCAACCTTTTGACTCGACACAGTTACAGTGGTTCTTGAATATCAAATGGGTTTATGAACAGGCAGCAGCAGGTACTTCCTTGAGTACCTCACACTGTAAGGCCATAATTTATGAGTTGTATAGCAATGCATTAAATATAGCTGCTTCTAGTTGTCCGGATACCCTGTAGTGGGAGCTAGGGATTTAAATATAACCCGAAAATATATCTCCCAGATTAAACTGTCTCCAAACTTCTCCTTGTGGAGATTGTGGAGCAGATGCTACTCTTTATACCTACCCTATCTAGCTCACAACTCTAAGGGGTAGATTTACTAAATTCACATTAATTCACATGAAGGATTCGAATATTCGATCGAATTTTTAAAGAGATTCGAATTTTGAATATTCAAATTAGGCAAATTCGATCAAATTTGACCACATTCGACCATCGAATATTCTAATTCGAATGATTCGAATATTTGAATTTAATTTTATTCGAATATTCGAAAATTCGATGGTCGAATACTTCCCCTTTAAATTTAAATTCGATCACCTAGTTCGCCAGATTAAACCTGACAAAATGGGGTTCATTCCCTGAGATCAAATAAGAAAAATTTGATCGATCTCTTAAAAATCATTCGAATATTCGATTCGTATTTGAATTCAATTGAATTTCCCTATTCGATCATTCGATCGATCGAATTGCACTAAAAAAATTTGAATTCGAATTTTTTTAATTCCCCACTATTCCCACACTATTCCCTGGTCGAATTTTTTATTTTTTTGGCATTCGAAATTCGACCCTTAGTAAATCTGCCCCTAAGAGTGTGTTAGACACTGGTCCTCTATCTCCACTGCCTACACCTTATTAAAGAGGTCCCTCTTTCTCCAAACTCACTAAGGGTTTGTAAAAGCCATTTTAGCTGGGGATGTATGCCCCAGGCTCTCTAGCACACTCACTCACATGGGCCTGTATTTATAACATTGTTTAACTGTGCATTTTTGGATTCTGAAGGTGAAATGCTCCTTTTCCCTGTGCTTGGACAGTAGAGTTGAGAGCTTCTCAGGAGTGCATTGTAGGTTTTTGCCACATCTCGAGTCATTTTAGGTGTGCAAGTCCATTACTAAGATAATATAAGTGGCCTATGCTTGAAATGCAGCATCTCCACCCAGATCTGAGTGTATGTGCCCATATTCAGTATGCTCTGTGATCATTTGATCACAGTTGATCAGTTGAACCCTTATATCTTCTTGAAATTGGTTCATTTTCATCAGATGTCCTACTTCTTAACTCATTCCTTAATTTGCTGACATAGTATAGAGACTCACATCTAATGAGCACAGATTGGTATTTGTCTTCCAAATATTGATTCCAGTGGAATAAATTGGTCTAGGATGAGTACGTTTAGTCTCAAACAACTGGAACGTTAGAATGCATCTTGTATCTGGAAGGCACTGCATGAAACCAATCAAAATATAAAGTTTCATATAGAAACAGTAAGTCTTTCATGGAGATGTCTCTGATGTGGTCTCACTTTAAAGGAACACTGTCAACTTTTATTAAGGTACTAATACTAACCTATACTTATATACTTAGCATATTTCTTTAAAAAAAAAAAACTCAGTATTAACTTAAATGTCTATCTAAGATACTGTACAGACTCCTTTTTTATTATTCATATATTATTCAATTACTCCAAGAGTGGGCTTTACTATTGAGCTGCCCAACAGACACGATGGGAATCATAAAATATGTACGCTGTATCTCTTTGGTAAATTTTATAAAAAAAAACAATAGTGGTTACAAAACATTAATTTTCTTAACAGGTAAGTTCACCTTAAGATAAACATTTATGGGCAGATTCACTAAAGCGCAAAGCGTCTAACGCTAGTGCTAATTTGCCAGCGTGATGTCAGTTCGTAACTTCGCAAATTCACCAACACCGCAATGTAGATAGACTAGCGCAATTTCGCACCCTAACGCCAGGTGAAGTTGCGCACTGATGAAGGATTGTAATCACGCAAATTCACTAAGATGACCATTTTACTGAACGTTACCTCTTACGCTAGACGTTACTTCGCCAGGTCAGACCTGGCGCAGTTCAATACAATGGATAGGAGTTTGAAAAAAAAAGTCCCAAAAAATTATGGCGTGTACCGTTTGTACAGTGATAGTCTGAAAAAGAGCAAAATTTTCCCTTCCCCCCTACATTTCCTAACATATGGCAACACAACTATACAGGGGGCATATGTAGGGCAATTGGACAACTTTATTTTATTTATTAAAGGTTTCCTGGGCTTGTGTAGTGGAATGTAGTGGCTGTAACATATACTTCTATTATACTTTGAAATTCGCGTTGTATGCAAATTAGGCATCGCTAGCGTAAATGCGATTTGCCTGGCGAAGTAACACTAGCGCAACTACGCCACCGTTCGCCGACCTGAATGTAACTTCGCACTTTAGTGAATTTGCGTAGCGCTGGCGAAAATTCACCTGGCGAAGCGCGGCAAACGTTAGTGAAGGCAACGCTAGCGCATTTTCGCCGCTTAGTGAATTTGCCCCTTAGTGTATATAATAGATGACCTTTTATAAGCAAATGTTGTGTGTTCATTTTGTATTCTTTCTGCTTTACCAGCTATTTATTTATAATTAAAAAATGCTATCTGTAGGCAGGGGTCACTGACCCCAGTAACAAAAAAGAAATATTGTCTGTAAGGCTTCAGTTTTATCATTGTTATTTAACAATATTGCATTTTCTCTTTCAGTATCACAACAAAATAAGATTAATTGCAAATATCCAAAAGTCATTTTAGAGAAAACTCCATACAACAAAAAAAATTCCCTTCCAGCTATTGCAGTTGTACTACCAGCATCTACCAATATCCCCTTTAGTAGTTGTTGGGTCCGCCTGGGGGGGATTGTGAATCAATAATAAGATAATTTTCCCCCAGTGTTTAATAGCATTCCCTTGGGGGCACTTAAGCCCTGGAGATGTAGTTAATATTTGGTTGCTGGTAGAAAGCCTCAAGATTTATTTATTTATTTTGAAAGAAGCTCTTCAGTAGTAATTGTGCCCCTTTCAGTCGCCCCATTGTGTAGCTGAAGGCTGCCTGATACAGTTTGTTCATGTTCCCAAGTTGTAATCACCCACTACACCTTGTCCTGTGCCTGACAAGTGCTTATTGGCATATTGTATCAGCCACAATAGAGGCAGGGAGGGAAGCTGCAATGGCGTGGGCAGAAGGGTTGGGGAGATGTCACTATGTGACAATGCTGAAGTCCCCAAGGTGTCACCTCCCTGCGTGTCAGCACCCCTCTCCGCTGTGTTTGTAGTAGTTGTCACTGTTGTGTGGCGTTTTGCGAAACATGGGGTGACGCTCTTTTGTGATGCTAATCTGTTGTAATGACAGCCTTGGCCTGCTCAGGGGGAAGTTATTCCTCCCTAAGATGACAGAAGCCAGTGTGAAAAGGCTATATTTACTGGCAAAAATCACAGGGAGGTTAACCTCTTAGCTGCCAGAGCCCTGGTCTTCGCCTAATAAGACATTTGTCCCAAATGAACAGAACTATGGAGCCTTATATCCCTTTTGATTTTAGTGTCTGCGGAACAACATGAAATACTAAGTATCAGCCCAGGCAATGTAGTTTTGACACCTCAGGTCACATCACTCCCCAACCATCCCAATATTTTACAGCTCAACCCTCTCACTTACCCCTCTGGACCTTCAGAGTGTGATCATTTGAGTCAGTGACACTGCACATGCTCAGTGGGCTCTGGCCTGTTGTTGAGAAGATAACTGCTGGGATGTCAGACACAGACATGGCAACCAGTGGTGTGAACAACTAAGCACAGGTAAGGGTTTAGCCCACAGCTTAGTAAGCTTTAATATTGGCACCCCAAGTGATGAACCCTTTTCTTGTCTTTTACAGGTTGCTGTGGCCTTTCAAGTGCAGAAGCGTCTGGATAATCCTACAGTATGTTGCATTTTACTTCTCTTTTAAATCAGCTAAATTAAATCTTCTGGCTCATGCTTGCCATTTTTACCGAGGCAAGATAACAGTACATTCAGTACATTGTATTGAAATGAAGACCTAATGCTTTCCTATTTCTGGTGATGCTGCTTCTTACAGCAGAAAGCACATCCTTTATCTTCACTTGATATCAAATGATTGGTATCTCACTAAGTGATTTTATTGTTTTCAATGTGGAACAATCTCATGCCATGTCTGGTTAGCATTTACTGCCTTGCAGAGCTGAGGGCCCAGTTTTAATTCCAGCCAGGGCACTATCTGTTCTCACTGTGTCT
>CM044448.1:29985544-30004337 GCA_024363595.1 Xenopus borealis
CATGTGATAAGAACCTTAGATATAAGCACCACTCGGGCAGGGACTGATGGGAATGCTTTTTAATCATTGTAGCGCTGCTCACTATGAATATGCTGAATATATGGAGGATGGTTTCTACTCATGTTACCTACCTTCCATAATATTTAAGATTTTGTCTCCTTGAACTCATTTCTAGGACAGCCAAGTGGGTTGTACCATATTTTTATAAGAAACCTGACCCTGCAGTAAGTGCTCTTGGAATCCACTTTCCATTGGCTTGGGTATAATCCCTCTAAAATAAGCCCCCTCTTTAGCCGGACCCTAAACTCTCTCACTAGGATACTAGCCCATAAAATCTATTCCTCTTTAGCCAGGGATAACCACTGTAGCACAAACTGATCTGACTGCCAGCATGGGAGGGCTTGTTGGCTGTGGCTGCCACATGTTCATGTCTCTGCCAGTATAAAAATCCTACAAATGGCCTGTTAAAAAACAGTCAGTGGGAGTCAGCTGCTCCCCCGAAATGTTTCCAGGAATTGCTCTTTCCACCCACGTAGTCTTAGAAATGACACCAAGCAGCGGCCAAGGTTACATAACTGTGTATGCAGGGGTCTGGCCGTGGTTTGTACGCATCAGGCCTGCTCAGGTCTATTTTACTCACTGAGTTCAGATGCAAAGCAATGAATTTAACATCAATGAAATAAGAACCTCCTAATACTTGACTAAATGTAAAGCCCATAGACTCTTGCAGCAACACTTAGTTCTGCCTCTGGCTTTATATATAAATATAGTTGAGAAATACAGTAGATACATGTGTGCTTATATGCCTGTGAAATATTGGCCACCCTTCTCATCAACACAGTGACCACATGTCCATCTCCTAATGCCCTCCAGACTATTACATTTTTATGGGACTCATTGTAAATTTAGTTTAGGGCTGTTCTATCCTACCATGATATATTTCATTTGTTCATTAATTAGAGCCCAGCTGAAGCCTTCTATAATCCTGGGCTCTACACTTTTGTGCAGGTTCTGTTTTGCTATTATTACCCCTTCTGACATCAGCTGCTTATCATAACTGATGGCCAATCATATTTGCTGGTTTATGCCAATGTTTTTCAGAGGCCTAATCAAAACCCTATTCAGACTCAAGCTCTTTTTGCAAGCTGTGGTTACAAATATGAAAATACTAAAGCCATTCACAATGCAGAAATATCTGCCAGGGTGGAGTTGCCATAGTATTTCAGTAAAGTTGTTCCCTATAATTGTTCCACAATTAATAATATGTACAAATGCTGCTTTTCATTTTGGTGGCTATAGAGAATGCCACTTATGAGCCAAGTCCTATGGCAGCAGGAATATACAGTAGAATACTTCCCAACTGTCCAGATTTCTGTGGGACAGTCATGATTTTGACAGCTTAGCCTGCAGTTCCTGGTTCTTACTGAAATGTCCAGAGTTGATCTCTTTTATCTCTTGCACTGAATCCAGAAAAAGATACAGAGTTTCTAAATATTAATAATAAGAAGCTTTTTGGCATAGAGCCCAGAACACTGAGCCACTAAGCCCAGACAAGCAATGAAACAATTGTAACAATTTAAGATAAGCAATGAAACAATTGTAACAATTTATGATAAACTGGTCTCTTGGGGAAACAGACTCACAGTTTAAAGGGCAATTTCAGCTACACTAGCAAAACTGTTATAACATATAACATTGCTGTAACGTATGGAATCCCAAACCCGAACTAACGCCAAGGTTACAGTCTGAGCTTGCTCTTCTGCCTTTAGCAACTGTCTTTGGGTTTGGGTGGAGCTCTCCACTACTTAGATGCTGCTAAGTCTTAATGTGGGAGAATAAGGGAGAGAGATCTGGGCGAGCATGGGAACTGTACGTGCAAACAGGAACAGAGAATAGCGTAGTCAAGGACAGGCTGGGTCGATACCAATACAGGAAGCTCAGTACAGAATCAAAAGGCAGGGATCGTAGTCAAGGTCACAGGCTAGGTTGGTTTTAGAATGGCAGGTATAGATGGGGTCCGATAGAATGATTGAGATACAGACAGGAGTTGGGACAGGCAGCAGACAAGAGTTGGTCAGGGTCAAACCACAGATCAAATACACAAGAATCGCACCCAGGAACTATAAGATTAGACCTTTACATTGGGCAATGATTTCAGTGCAAGGAGCCCTTTCAATTTTCAAATTTGCACCAATAGCGTGATGATGACGCCGATGCACATCATACCCGGAGGCACTCTCATAAAGGGACAGTGCACATTAGTGCACCGGATTCAACAGACGCATCACAGGGTAGAGTCCTGCAGTGGGTCAGTACCCGCAAAAACCTGCGGTACCCTCCGAGTAGACATTCCAGGTGCGGGTATGGACGCGGTTCTTCAGGTTTGCGGGTCATGGGTCGGGCCACGGGTCTTCTCAATAGCGATGTTTGCTCATTTGTCTGACCACGCCTACTTCTGATGATGTCACTTCCGGTTATATTGAGAGCACGTCCTGATTTTTGATTGGCAGCATGACAGCACTTCCTGATTCTTGGTATTTGCGGGTCGGGATCGGGTAGCGGGTCCAGGCGTGTAAGAAGGGGTTGTGGATTGCAGGTTGTGGGTACGGGTCGTAAAAAATGGACCCGCGCAGGACTCTATCACGGTGTCCCTGCAATAGGTGTGCTAGGCATCTCCACTGCCCCCTAAACCAACTAGGACATATTAATTGCCCTTCAAACTTTCAGAACCTGACAAACTTTGCAAAATGGTCATAAAAAATCTAATCTTTTTGTCCCTCTTTGCATTTTCTTATAAATATACCATCCTTTCACTTTAACATAGAAGTGGGGGTGGTTTAGTAATGAGTATTTAAACAGTTTCCATCTTCCTTAGTCTTTATTTGTACCCTGTGCTGCCATTAAATCAGCTTACTCCCAATTGTACAGGTAAACAACAGGCTCTTGCATGCAGTTGGCTGTCTAAGGATGCTGGGAGTCATAGTTCTTCATTCCAGCACCTGGAGAGGCACTGGTTAAACATTAGTGCTTTAGAACAAGTTTGCCTGGCTCCATGGACTGGTTGACATAGTGACACAAAGGTTTCCTTGTCCCATGACCTACTCTCACCCTTCAGACTTTTGATGACTTTCCAGACCTGAGGAAAAAGTCCCGAGCTAAATAAAAAAATAATAATAATAAACTAAAAATAAAGGCTAAACCCCAGTACAATAATACAATCCATGGCTGGGGATGAGGGGAAATGTATCTTCCCACCAACCTCGAGGGTTCTCACTTCCTTTGAGGTCTCTTTGAATTACTGTAAACCACGGGAGCCCACACACAGTTAGGCCACAGCCTAGGTTTGGTTTCTGAGTTCTGACAGCTCCCAAGCCCAGAGGCCTTGCCCTATATAGGTGCTATAGCAGCTGGCACACCCTCTCAGTTTCAGCATGGGATATGGAAACCACAGCTGGCTGTACCTATTGACTCCATAGGCTGTAAAAAGGCATTTGGGTATCAGGCACAGAAAACTTTAGCTTTGAAACTTGTCTCCTGTACCTTTTTGTTGTGCAGTGAGTTGAGCAAGATAACTGTGCAAACAAGCCATGGATCCCTGACCCTGCAAGCTTGGGTTCGGTGCCTGCCTGCCCAAACAAGGGGAGAACGGTCATCAGCCATCAAGATTTTAAACCAAGTCTGCCCCGGCTAACAATTAAGCCAGCAATACAGGATACTCGTTTAAGAATAGGATTGACACTTCGATGGTAAAATTGTTGGTTGCTCCCAATGGTATTAATAGGGAAAAAAGATAAATATATAAGAAGGCTGGTATTTTTTTCCAGAAAAGGTGACAATCCTATTTAGGAACCTCTGCCCATGTGCTGGTACAGATCAGGCTGATCCAATTTTTTGCCTCAGGACCTACAATAGGCCTACGTAGACCTGTTAGACGCAAAACTAGTTCATTTAATTGTCCAGAATCTGTTGGACAGGCCAATCCAGAGGCTCCATACACAGGCCAATGAGCTATTGATTTGGTCTGGAGGGGCAGATTGGGCAGTTGTTATTGCTCTGTGTGTGGTCACTAAAGCGGCCCCTATAAACTCCTGTGGATACAATTTTCATTGTAGCTCAGTCAATATATATGACTAAGCAATTATGAGATATTAGGATCTACATCTAGGCCAGGGATCCCCAACCTTTATTTTTACCCATGAGCTACAATGAAATGTAAAAAGAGTTGGGGAGCAAAACACAAAGTGTGTTGCAATTTACAATAAAGTCACAAGCATTTAATGAAGTGCTATGCTTTTTCTACCTAAATACTACTGAATCTGGATGTTCGGTGCATCTTTTTGGAAGGATTGAAACACTCCCTGAAGCATTTGGCAGAGCGTAGTTTCTCCTCAGTCCTGTATATCGGGGGGCAACACAAGCATGAAAATAAGGGCTGTAATTAGTATTTGGTAAACCATAGCTACTAGTAGCCTACAGGAGACTTTACTGGGCGCTATACTTAGTTTTTATGCAATTAAAACTTGTTTCCAAGCCTGAAATTAAAAAATAAGAACCTGCTTTGAGGACAATGAGAGCAACATCCAAGGGGTTGGAGAGCAACATGTTGCTCATGAGCTACTGGTTGGGGATCACTGATTTAGGCATTGTCATTGTAATCATTTTCTAATAGTATTCTATTCAAAGTGCAAATTGGAATTACACCATAGTTTGGTTGCTAGAGTCTATATCTTGTGTTGCTGGGGTCAGTGACCCTGCCAATAAGCCTTTTACTTTTTTTGGCTTCAGAAGTTTGGAATACAAAGACCAAACATTTAAAAACAAGCTGTCTCTCTAGTTGTTGACTCCCCATGCCTTAATAGAAGTTACTTTAAAGGTCAACTGCTGCTTAATATTATGAGATAACAGGCAGTTGTAGCTGATCTGTGTGGAACGAGAATATTTTTTGTGAGGTTTCTTCTGGACTACTCAAGAGATTTCTCACACCCCTCAGGTATTCACTGCAGTAACCTTTCCAGGTTAACAGAGACGCAGAAGGTTTTCAGGTAATTGAACTGAACACAGCCACTCCTGTCCTTTCCTCGACCCGCTCTCATACCTTGGCTCTGTGTGGTGCAAACTGGCAAGCTTGTAATTTGCAAGGGCTTGTGGGTAGACTGTGAGCCAAGGCCTGCTGCATATGCCTCAGTGCCAAATATAATAATAGTCAGCTGTGGGAGTGCAGTTCCAACCTGTGCCAAGGTAACCCGCTAATTGCATATTAGTCTATTTAACTGTGCACGTCCAAACCATGTCTGTCTTTCTGTCTGTCTCTCTAATATTTTACCCCAAGAGAAGAAAGCAAAGTCACGCACGTGTAAAATGGCCTCCCTCATGTATCAAAAACATGTGGTCTGTTGTAATATGGACAAAAATGTGTCCTGGTTCTGTACCCTATGGCAACTAGCGGGCTCTTTGCTTTCCATCTCCTTAAAATCTACCCAAGCTTTTACAAGAATCGTTCAGTATAAAAATTAAAATTAGGTAAACAGATAGACTGTGCAAAATAAAAATTTCAGTATAATTAGTTAGGCAAAAATGTAGGAAGAAGAATCAATAGCAAACTCACTGAATAGTTATGTTCCATGTGGCCTCCTTCTGTCACTGACTTAAGGTGGCCACATAAAAGCTGCCGACAGACTAAGTCGGCAGTTTATTGGCCCGTGTATGGGGCCCCCCCGAAGGGCTTTACTGATCGATATCTGGCGAAAGTCAAGTAGATGTTAATCGCGCCCGCATCTATTAGTTGATGCGGTCCTATGATCTGATCGCCTGTATCGTTTCTATTGTGATCCGATCATAGGGCCAACGATCAGATCACCCTGATATCGCCCAACTTAAGGTGGGCATATTGGGGAGAGATCTGAGTTAAGGCGTATAAGCAGGAAGTAGTATTCAGGCTATTATGTTAGACATCCAGTCACTCCAGCCTTTAGACATTACATTTTTGTACCTGTACTTAGGGTTGCCACCTGGCCAGTATTTTACCAGCCTGGCTGGTAAAAACAATGGTTGATACCAATGTTACTGAAAGGGAAAAAAGATAAATATATAGGAAGGCCGGTATTTTTTTCCAGAAAAGGTGGCAACCCTAGCTATATTAGAAACATTTTTTATTTTTCACAGCGATCTATTAACCCAGTTTTTATTTTTACCCTGAATTGTTCCTTTAATAAATTATTTTATTGCCACAAACGCTCCCAGCTATCTTGGCCAGCCACTGATGAACAAACATTTTAACTTGATGCTGTGTTCATACATCTTTAAAATGAATAAAGAAAAAAGTGCCATTATTCAAAAAAAATAAAACAATTTTTTTTTTTACAAACCTTTTATTTGGATGCCTCCGTTGTAAATGGGAAAATCCTGTCACATCTTAAACTATTCATAGAAGATCCCCAGAGAGATGCGACAAGGTGAATCAGAACTCTTTGCTGTGTTAAAATATTTAAATGGCAGCTCTTGCTTGGAAGGCTTGTGAGTAGGTTGATTGTCCACTTTGGATTTATTGGAAATGCTGACAGTACTCAGGCATGTGTCCCCCCTGCTGTCACACTTGTGTCACACTTATAATTTTTTAATGAAATCCTATGTGAGAATGTTGCATGGTGAGAAGAAACATATGTGTCAGGACCTCAGATGTGAATTATCTTAATTAGATCTTTCTCTGCTGACCGACTGATCTTAGGGAAGTCCGATCAATCCGTCAAATTATCGTGCGGTTAGTGCGATACAAACGATCGTACATCTTACAATTTTTTGTCCGACATCGGTCTGAAAATTGATCGGCCAGATTAGAATATCTTTATCGGTCCCCATGCAATCTACCTATGTTTGTAGGGCCAAGCAGGCAGCGACCCTTCAAGTTGCTGGCAATATCGCCTGAAATGGTCTTTTTAGTTGATGGACACATCGGACATTTAAACGATCGCTTTGATACAATCGTGGTCTCACAATAACCATTGGATCTTTCAAAAATCTTTACGTCCATGGCCAGCATAACTCTATTTCTACAAGAGAAACAGGGCAGGCAGTAACCCTTCCAACATTTTCCTATTGTCTCTGTCCCTGTACCTATGCAGTACAGGTATAGGACCTGTTTTCCAGAATTCTTGTAACCTGGGTTTTATGGATAATGGATCTTTCCATAATTTGGATCTTCATACCTTAAATCTACTAGAAAATCACGTAAACATGAAATAATCCCAATAGGCTGTTTTTGCTTCCAATAAGGATTAATTATATCTTAGTTTGGATGAGTGCAAGGTACTGTTTTATTATTACAGAGAAAAAGGAAATCAATTTTAAAAATGTGGAATATTTGGATAAAATGTGGATAATGGGTTGCCAGATAATGGATCCCATACTAAGAATATCTATTTCTGTGGATGAATTAAAAGCAGAGCAGGTACCAGAAGCTTTCAGATGTACATGAAAATCATAAAGCTTAATATGATTGTCCAAGTAAAGATGTATTTCTACTTTTTAACTGATATTTTTTGTCTGGTCTGCATGTGTGTCTGAGTGCCCTATACCTTTCATTGTTCTATACAGATCGACCGCTCCCCTGAGCTAAGGGTTTGGGACAGGAGCACCTGGGCCACTGCATCAGGTTTAAATCTAAAGGCCAATTTCATGTTGCCACTTCTGTATCGCAGCCCCCTCGTCCAGTTATGAATATATTCTATGAAAATGCAACATTCATTAGTGCATGCATTTAAATATAATGGGAAGTTTGTGGAGCATAAATAATGATGTAATAAAATCTGAGAACGTGAGATTGCAGAAAGTCCATAGCAGGGGTCTCCAACCTTTTGGCTTCCCTGGGCCACATTGGAAAAAGAAAAATTGTCTGGGGCCACACATGAGATACACAAACACTTTTGATTTGTAAAAGTAAAGAAAATGCACAGAAAGGAACTACAATACCAGTTGAATAACCAGATGGAGCTATACACTGGAATATGGGACACCTGAATATTAAATAGACATTATTATTATATTATTATTATTACTAACTGGACAATGGCAAGAGTCCCTCCGCCTGCCTACTCCTATATCCTTTGCAACATGACATTTCCTCAGGAACCAAGTGTTTCAAGCTGGGCCGCATTTATATCCATCATGGGCCACAGGTTGGACACCCCTGGTCTATAGACTTCCAGGGTTCTCACTCTAAATTCCATAATGGAATGGAAAACTGGAGGCCTACCAGCTTGGATGAGACATATTTTGTAAATAACAAGTGCCAGTGCATTATACATTTTACAATTAGAAGGATTGAGCTAAAAAAAAAATAGTGTTTTGGGCTGATTTACTGAAAATTTCTGCAAAAACCCTTGTAGTCCTGCCCATCTGCTGGTTCTTCTACCAGGCTCTGCAGGAGAGTCGGCGGCACTCATCACACTACACAGTAGGAGAGGAACAAATTTGCAGTTAGGCTGACCTAAGAGGCAACTGAAGCCTGACTTTGCTTGTGTGACTACAAGACTCATTGGCTGTTCCCTTTGTACTGTGCTTCTGGTAGGGACTGTTAGGACACATTACCCTCTCCCACCATGTCTACTGAAAGCAGTGGTATTTTCAGCCAGTGCAGATCATAACATCCTACTGTTTGTAATGTAAACTGCCCTCAAATGGCAATATGTCTGTGGAGAAAAGTGCCTAAGCCTAAGACACGTTAGTTGGGTTGGTTTTGGGGTCCCTACAAGCCTGTTATTGTTCTAGGGCTTAGTTCTCATTTAAGGGCCATTGATGACAGACATGAACCATCCCTTCTGTCCATAGGCTCTCAAGAAACAGGTTACTGGTAGTATTATGCTACTATATGAAAAGAGATAAAGGGAGGATTTATGCAGAAAGTCTGCTGCTGTGACTGGGGGGGGGGTTCTTAATCAAATGTATTCAATTATATAGGCATCCAAGTGCCGCCCCCCAAAAGCTGCTGCCCTCGGCACAGGCTTTCATCAATCAATACGACCCTGATTACAGGACCCATCCGCTGCCCATTTCCTTTGTATGTGTCACATAGTATAACTGAATCCGTAAAAAGAAACCCACCTACGCAAAAGGATACCCATCTAGTCCTTTCTAAACTGTATAGGGATATAAAGGAGCTGTGATGAGAATGGACAGGTTCTTTCATAAAGCCTTTATTTAAGAAACCTCATTAGAATCCCCACATGATTAACTATATATATATAGATTTATAAATATATACATACACACACAATTAAGAGACACATTTGACATAGATATTCTTTTTTAAATTGTTTATTTTAATAATTTAAATAATTTTACAGGTTTTTAAATATGTTTTAAAGATGGTCTGAAACTGGATGTTCTCTTGCACAGTAGAGTTGGTGTTGGCTCCTCAGAGTCACACATTTGTGCTTCCAATGGCCAGGAACAGAATAACTTCTACAGGGAACTGTAAAAAGAAATGTTACTTTGTATCATAAGCCATTTTATAGTGATAAAGCTTCCCCCCTGCCATACATTGCTGTTCTACTGCCATGTTGCAAATAAATCCTTGAGCACATTCCTCCAACTCAACTGCCAAGTGCCACAGTCTTCAAAGATGATTCCTTTCCTGGGATCATTCATTATTTTGGATGATGTCAAAGGGTGTTCTACCACTTGGGGCACACAAATAATAATTCCCCAATGCATTCCTCTGGGATTACAGTAATGGTCTCATCTCTTTCAGTAGGAAATAGTTCCTCATATGTGAATGATGTCAATATTGCCTTTGGTGGGTTCTAAAGATTTAATCCATTTAACAACAAATTAAATTGTAGAAACATTGCCTTTTAGGCCCCTCCCATTTAAAAAACTGCCTTTATCAACAGACCAGTAACAAAGCTGCACAACTTGGGAGCATACTTAACACTGCAGCTACTTACTGGTGTGAATAGGGGATTTGGACAAAGGAGCGTTGGAATGAGACAAGATCAATAATTATTACATGGAGGATTTATAAATCTTCCATACACTGACTTGCTGAGTCATGTACGTGATCCCTATGGGTACCTACCTTTATAATGATGTCCTTAAGCTCAGGTTCAAGGGTCTCCATGCATTTTAGGCTACTGATGTTGGGCACATTGTAACAACTCTTATCAGTGGCCATCTAGAAAAGTATTTCTAGTAGTAGTTCTACTTCTACTCCTCATTCTTCAATAACATCTGCCAATGCACCAATAGGAGAAGTTTATCATACAGCTGGAATTATACATAAGACTAATAAGTAAAATTTGCAGTACTTGTGTCACTCCCCTCAGGAGCAATATACCCTTGGGTTCCAAAACGACCTTTAGCTGTTCCATTGCTAACCTGTATAGCCAGGCCAAAATCAACAATCTTAGCATGGCCTGCACTATCCAGAATTATATTATCCCTGTAATAAGAAATTCCCATTTTGTAAAGTTAGCATGATTAAGGCAATAGCTGGGCACTGCCATTTACAGATGGGTATACTATAACCTCTGGATAAATCTACTTTCTTTTGTCTTGGACTTACCATATGGTGTTGATATCTAGCTTTTTTCTCAATCTCAAAGTCTTGCTTCCAGCTAAATATTCCATCACAAATATGACATATTCCTGTTAGAAAAAGCAGAGCCCACATGGGCCATAGTTACAATATACGCAAACATATTTCAATTCAGACCATCTCTGGTTCAATCTAAATTAAAAGATAATTTTGACAAGACTTTCCTCCCATACCTCAAGGAAGCATTGGCTCGCGTAAGGAATTCACAGTCCCTTGCGGCCTCTAGAATGCTTTCCTCACTCATCAGGTAGCTCTCATTTTGTTGTGTCTTGTTTATTATCTTAATAGCTGTGGTTAAGTCCTGGGCCAGCAAAACATGGAGAAGGAATAATTTAGATACAGGAATAAACTGAATGGTAAATGGGGTGTCTAAATGAGAGAGATGACCGATAATAGAAGATGTTAATAAAACACGATAGTCGCAAAAGATGTGAGCACTAAAGGAACACTCCTCCTTCCAATAGCTCACATCTGGCACCTGTTCTGTCAGTATCCTACACTAAACCTTTGTTGATGGCCTCACAATGTCAGGCAAGACATGGGAGCATGTGATCAGTCTGAGCTGTAAACCTAGCCATGACCTTGTGGATGACATCACCAGGCCTGGGCCTAGGGCAACATGCCGCCCAGCAGTATCTTAAGGAGCTAGGACCAAGCGGGCACCAGGTCCACGGCCTTGGGGCGCTGTCTGTTAAAATCCGGCCCTGGACATCACAATTATATGCATGCCAACTGTCCTAATGAAATCAGCCTGAATGGAAGCCCAAAGCTAACTTGTCTCACTATTTATCACGTGAAAGTCTGGAGTCTATGGGAAAAAAACTTCAACTAAACCTTGAACTGAATCTCGTCTATGAGTTTTCAGTGTGATAAACCATGAGATAACCTTTTCCTCGTTGAATTGCCCCAGCTGAACGGATCTAGAGCCATTTTTTTTTTAATTTCTTTGGATAGTTTGTTGAATTATTTTTGGTGTTACTGGAATATACACAGCAAAGGTTCCCTTGCTAATTGTTGATTTTAAAATCATTTGAACTGAATTCTTGAAAGATAACAGAGTATCTAGTAATCTAATATAATTGTAAATCATATGATTTACAGGACTCAGTGCCACTACTGCATAGGGATTCTTGTTTCTCGATTAAAGTTGATTTGTAATGTAGATATAACAGGCAGCAATAGTATTTTTTAAAAAAAAATAGTGTAGCACACCCGTGGATGGGCCTTAGTGATTCTGCCCAGCACTAGGAATCCCACTGGGTATCCTGCACTTTGGCACTTTCCCTGCTCCTGAGCTCACCCACTCGTGTCCCTCCCAGCGCCGGATTTGCAGGGCGGGTACAATATATAGGCCGCACAGTCTTGGCACCCACCCGCTGCATATCCCCGGCGCTTCCCATAGAGCAGTGGCTGGGCAGCATGCTGTCCCTAAACATTTGCCACCCTAGTCCCGGTCTATGTGGCCTCACCACAAATCCGGGCCTGGTCCCTCCCACTCTTCAAATACTCTCCTTGTTGGAGCCAGAAAGATGCTTGCTATAATAATCTGCCACTCTCTTTCACTCCTAGAGTGACTATAATTTAAAATCAGGCAATGTAAAATGGGGGTTCTACTGTAGCTGCCTGGGTGAATCAAAGGACCACTTAAGTGTCCAAATACAGGGGAAGCTGCCTCAGTAAAACATACCTAAACCTCGGGATCTCTACAATAGCTCCAATGCATTTTTTGCACAATTTCAAGTAATTCATGTTCAAGAATAATTGTCAGCCTTTGCAATTGGTCTTCATGATTTATATTTTATAGTTTTTGAGTTATTTGCCTTTTTCTTCTAAATTCTTTCCATCTTTTAAATGGTCGTCACAGACCCCATCTAAAAAACAAATATTTCGTAAGGCTACAAATGTATTGTTATTGCTACTGTTTATTATACAGTACATCTTTCCATTCAGGCCTCTGCTATTCATATTCCAGTCTTGTATTCAAATCAATGCATGGTTGCTAGGGTTATGCTAGGGTTATTTGGTAGTGTGTAAAGTGCAAGACCTTCCTGAATCTTTGAACATTGCATGGGACATTGTAAATGACTCCTATTGGCTGTAATTCTTCCCACACATTGGTCCACAAGCTCCCGATCTCTTGCTAGCAGTTGCTCCCAGCGTCGGACTGGGGGCCCACCAGAGCTTTTGCCACAGGGCACCCCTGCCCCCTCCTCTGGGCCCCACTACAGGGTCATCAGCCCCTAGAGGCCCCAACCACGACCTCCCTTGGGGTCCACCAGGTTTTTACTCTGTGCCCCGATGTCCCAGTTCAACCCTGGTTGCTTCCCCTACATCCCCTGCACCCAAGGCATTTTTTTGCTTTGCCTGTCTACCCCGAGTTCCACTGATGCATGGTATGTACACAGTAAAGGTTCCCATGATGCATTTGTTTTTAAAGACAAAATTGAAGGCTTGGTAAGTATGATGACCATCAGGATGGCTTTAATATTAAAACCATATGAAATGCACTGATTTAGTAATCAGTTGTTTATAAATAATTGTGTAGCCATCATTTTAATTGATTATTATGAAGGAAGCGATTTACATAGACAAGCAGTAAAACTGATGAAGAATATGAGTGAAGACCAGTACCAGTTATATTGCACTCCAACACTATTCTTGTACCAGACACCAACACTTTACATACTTCTAAATGAGATATGAATAATTGCTACTAGCAGATTGCTCTTTGTGTTTAATTGCCTTGTTAATTTTTCATGTTATAGATGTGACATGGGAAAAGTAGAGATCCCTTTTGCAAGGGTTGGTGTCCATATCACTGTGAGGAAGACAGTTTGCATATCTTAAAAGGAAGGAAATATTATTCCAAAGGGGGAAGACAGATATCATATACCAGTTGAAGGGAACACATTTTTGTTTCCAGTTTACTGTATATGAAAAAGGGAGAGACTGCACACCCTAGTGGAAATATGCATCTTCTTTATTCCACTGATACAGATAGACAACAAGTCCATGGTGTGATTGAATTCCAGTTTCTTATGAGAAATAATTCATATCCTAGTGATAACGCAAGCCTCTTTACCCTGGTGAGAAAATCTATATATTAATGAAAGACTCCTTATCCTCCACCGTACCCCCCTGCACCCCATGGTGCAAAATCTAAGGTCCCTGCCATTATATATACTGTATACTAATGGACATGCATGAATATTTTTGAATTGTTGCCTTGCTTCACATATAGAACCTGAACAAAAGAGTATATATGACAAAGACTGTCAGTCTTCTTTATTTAGAGCATTATTTTCCAAACTGTTGGAATGGCACCCTGTGCAGTGCCTCAAGAATTTGTAGGGGTGTAAAAGGTTTAACCTGGACCAATTACAGAGAGATGTACTGGTGACCCTTCTTGAAGGCCAATTAGGGTGAGACTTATGCAGGGGTGCTCCACCAATGAGGTGAGTTGAGCCACTTGCCTCAGGCAGCAGCGCCGCCCCGGTTACCAGGAGCGGCAAAAATGTCACTCCTGGTAACTAAGAGCCGAATTTCCGTTTTTTAACCCGGAAATCCGTGTTTTCTAGTGCAGAGAGCGCAATCTCGCTCTCTGCACTAGTGTCATGGACCTCCCCCAACCCCCTCCGGTTCTGAAAAGGTGAGTGCTGTGAGGAGGGGTGGGGTGGCAAAAAGAAGACTGACTCAGACGACATGTTGGCTCAGATCGCCCCTGGACTTATGGCGAAGTTGTATTTGCTGTCGAAAATTCTCTTGTAACCACATCAAGATGATTGTAATGAGTAAAAGTGGCCCTGACCAAATGTTGGGAGGCCAAACCAACACGTCTTAAGAACACTCATTTAGAAGATCCCTGATTTTGCTTGATTTGCTTACAATTCTGTTTTCAGACATATAACAAGTGGCAGTATCAACTGGATCTGCTCACTGCCACCACCTAAAATATTTGTTTATCCTAATTGCTACTTATATTTTAAGTTGCACCCATTTTGCCCATTTTTTCAGAAACAAATAGAAATCGTGTTACAATGCACCCAGCAGGCTGACTGTTGGTACCTAGCAGTTCTTGGTGTTGCTAAAAATTTTTACCATTCTTCATGCATTTTTCTCTTTGGCAGCAAAAGGGTTGCTCCAATTTTTTCATAAAATAATCTCTAGTTGAAGCTTGTCTAACATTTTAATGGCAGTTTGGGGTGTGTATGAAAGGTGAATGGGCATGAAATATTCATTCTTCAATTCTGTCCTGCAAAATGTTTATGCATTGCAGTTCGGTAAATTTTTTATTTCACCTGCACTTAAAGAGCCCTCTCTCGCTCCCTGCCACCATCCGGCTCCTGTTAATAAATCATTTCCCTGTCGCTCATTTTTTTTTTGTTTTATTTACTTATTTATCTGATTGTTGTACGCATTTATAGGAACATGAAGGATCAAACATACATGTGATGTGCATATTTAATAGGTGAATTCGCGTGTAACCTTAGCTCTCGAAAAGGAGATGAAGTCTAATTGTATCTATCCACTGGAAGATCTACTGGGTCATGTCCTGAAACAAATTAGTCTTCCTAGTCAGGCTCATTGAATCATTTGATATTTTGGGGCAATGATTAGATGGCATGAGGCCATATATAGAAAAAAATCCAGTAGCCACTTGGGGTTGGTAGGTAGAGTTATTTTATAGAGCAAGAAAAAGGACCATGGCACCTGAAGATAGAGATCACCCGGAGATGACAGTTAAAGATGGCAGCAACCACATTTTTTATGCACTATAAATTTACAACAAACAAATCAAATCAAATGAGCTTTATTGGCAGGACCAAATACATTCAGCATTGCCAAAGCAGGTATAGGGGTGAAATGGGTGGGGTTAGGGAGGGCAGTTTATAAACTGTATTATGATGTGTGATAGTGATGTTCATGTTGACCCACAATCCTCTTGACCCGCAAGTTGACCAGTGGGTGGGGGCAGGTTCGGGTTGAATATTGTGTGTCTATGGCAGGTACAGGTTGGGTGCGGTATTGCAGTGCCTCAGTACAACCCGCACCCAACCCGTACCCGCCATGGACACCCAATATTCAAACCCACCCTGACCCGCGGGTTGAGGGTCAACATGCACAACACTAATGTGTGAGATGCTCTATTGAAGTTGATGAACAATTACCCAATTCATTGTGCGTGTAAGGGTTATTCTACCAGCTTGGATTTGGGCAAACAGTGCTTATCTGTGCCTAACCAGGTTGACATGAGACGCTAAACACATAGAATAGGTTCGATATTAGTTACATAGTTAAATTGGGTTAAAAAAAGACAAAGTCCATCAAGTTTTGGCCAGAGAACATTGGTAGAGGGACTGGATTTGCCATACTGCTTTCTCTATAACAGGAAAGGCAAAATCCCATGATTTCCCAGTAAAACATTGCACTGATAATATTATTTTCAAAATGAATGACTGCTAGGCATTAACAAGCAATCAATATTTGCCAAATTACCAACAATGAGCCACATTTGTCATTTTGCCTATAATGAATAATCAACCTTGGAGCTTCTTAGGACTGAAAAATATGACAAATGTGACTCATCACATGCAGTTTACAGCGTGAGATAAAGTGATTTGGGATTTTTTTTAAACCCAAGAGTAACATAGTAACATAGTTACTATGTTACTCTTGGGTTTTAAAATAATAATAATAATAATATAATGTTAAACCAAGACAATGCGAGTGTATTAATATGTTGCACCTTGGGCATTGTTCTAGAGTGCATTTCTGTGGTGTCTTGGATTTATCTGGATTCTTGACAAAAGCACATAAAAAAGAATTAAAATGATGGTTTCATTGTAGAATAGGGCCGCACTCCACAGGATAGATAAAGATTATTATATACTTAAGTGATGACTAGCAGTCACTGCAACTGGGTTTATTAACTCTACCAGGGCTTTGAAAAGATCCCTCTGGGGACATAACAGGAAATTTCAATTGCCTTGGAGAGTCCTGTGATTTTGCTGGAGTCGGTTAATATGCTGAAAACCACCTGGGATTATTGAGATATTTAGGAAAAGAAAATTGAGTACAAACACCATTTATGGTTCTAAATCACATTTGTATCTGTTTATTGAGGATAATTTGAATACAGAAGTGGTTTTGCCAGATAATCTGAATCCAAGATAAACAAGACTGTGTGTGTAATCCACACTGAACTCATATAAACATACCCAGAACAGAGTGAATGGAGCTCAGTTAAAGGCAGCAAACCCAGGAAAATATATATAGAATATAGGAATAGAAAGACAAATAATTGCATGAACATCCTTTGGTACAAGACGTATGCAGCATATTCAGAGCCAGAATTTGTTGATGGCTTTCATATGTTCAACGGACTGTACAAAAGCGATTTTTTTAATCTCATAAGAATAACAATAATAATAAATCCGGCCTAAGTGCCTCCTCGCACTCCATAAACCACTTAAAGGAGAACGATTGGGTAACTAAATTTGGGTACCCCGATTTTTAGGTACCCCCCCCCAGTAAGTATAATTACTGTCCCAGTGATCCTTTGCAGCTGCCATGGGCTGTGTATACACATTAGAGTAAGATTGGCAAGAACACTGCCTAGGGTATCTGCAAGGACACTGTGGAATAAGGGAAGATGACAGTGTTTACTAGTATCGTACCCCAGTGCCCCACACTGGTGTGTAAGAGCAGTAATTGTGTACTTCTAAATGTTGGCAACTAAGTCTTAGGCCCCTTACTTGAGAGGCTGCAAATTTGTGCTCCCGTTCATGGAGAGCAAAAGAAATGAAGAAACGGTTTGTAGTTTATATCAAGTACCGTTCACCAATGGGGTCCTGTGAGGCTGCTGTTGTTATGTGCTATGACAAATGTGAATGCATTTTGTTTAAGTGAGAGGGATACGGGGAGTCTTTAACTCGACTAAAATTTGACTTTTAAAAATAACATTGTTAGGTTCTTGGCTTGTAAGTCGTTTAGCTGTGAGCATCCTAGCATGTGCTTTAATTCATTTGAGGCCTGCCTGGGGCTGCATGTTTAACCCTTGCCACATTACCTATTACAGCAGACAAATTTTATTGATGCCCAGGAAAGGTCACTGACTCAGCACCTCCCTGGTAAGGTCTGTTGGCCCCTAGGGGCCCATTCATTGTGTGTTGTCGGCCTGCGAAGGAACAAAGTACTGGAACTGCAGGTTTAGCTCTCCCGCTAGGCCTGCTCGAGGCTTGGGATTCTGGGTAGCGGTGCGCAGATGATGGATGAAGTGCAAGGTGTTCAGGAAGCAGAGGCCAGCACAGGTGACTCCCTGTAGATTAAGGGCAGTGAAGCCTGCAGTCGGCCCCAGCCAGAGACCCGCAGTAGCCACACTCCCAATTACTTTGATTCACTCAGCTGTAGGTAAAAGAGAGGACGGGCGGGGGACTACCGCGAGCTGCCTGAATGTCGATGAATTTGAAAAGTTAAAGTGAACCCAAGGAACACAGGAAAATGGCAAGTGAGAGAGAGGGACAAAGTATTCACATTTATTTGTAAGCTGATATATTCCATAAAGCTGCACCACATTAAACCCCTAGAAACACAATTTGCATTTAGAGTTCTCAGGCAAACTGGATCTTGAATTGTAAGGAAGAATATACAGCATTCTGTGACTTAAAGGGGTTCTTCAGCCTTAAAGTAACTTTTCATTTGCTGTAGAGAGTGATGTTCTGAGACAATATGCAGCTGGTTTTCATTTTTTGTTATTGTAGTTTGAGTTAGTTAGCTTTTCATTCAGCAGCTCTCTGGTTTGCAGTTTCAGCAGTCTGGTTGCTTGGTACCGTAGGAACCATGCACTGATTTGAATTTGACTGGAATATGAACAGGAGATTCTTGAATAGAAAGATGAGTGATTAAAAGTAGCAAAATACATTTGTAGCCTTACAGAGCATTTGTTTCTTAGAAACATTTGTAAGCTGGAAAGAGTCAGAAGAACTAAAATTAAGTTAAAGGTTAACCAACCCCTTAAAGATGGTCATACATGGCTGATATAATGGGTCCAATGTAGTCAGCAGCTAATTTGGCTGAATAGGGGTCCTGGTGACTTGCCCATATACCATGGCTTTATATTAGGCTGGTGCCTAAGAGCATCACTATATTGATGTGGTCTTCTGCATAGGCCTCCATTAGGGTTGCCACCTTTTCTTGAAAAAA
>CM044448.1:30022934-30041955 GCA_024363595.1 Xenopus borealis
CCTGGGCTCAGACTGTTGCAAGCTTTTTCTGGGATAACCAGATGTGAGCAATGAGGAACACACATTTAAGTAACAAGGAGAATGGCGTGGTGTGCCAGATATGTCTTATAGTGCATCTCTAGTGTTTAAGCAGCATTTATTGCAATCAGAAGTTCAGACATTTGGTCATGAGTGACTAATAGCAGCCCCCCTCATCTCTATCACTTAGAATGGTCTGGTGAGGAGCCAATTTATATGTCGTTTGCCTAACACGGGGAATATTCCACCACTCTGTCTTAATCTCAAAGGTGATATCCAGTCTTATTCTCATGAATGATATCAAATCCTATATATATATCCTATATAATCCTTTTTATATAGATGCCAAATTTGGCCTAGTAGGACAATAGTCTCTACTGAAATTGACTCATCAATTTAAAGTGACAATTAACAGCAGGAAAAAAAAAATTTTCATGAGGAAAATGGCAAAAAACCTGAAGAATATTAGAAAAGGAAGGTTCTCGTTGATGTAGTCATATTTTAATAAATAGTAAGTGTTGTATAAATGAGAAAATTTGATAAAATTCAACCATTTCCCCCCATTACTGCTAGCTTTTAATAGGGCACTTAATTTCTCTCCTCCATGGTATCTGACTGCCATTAAAACACTTTCTAGATTTATTTTATTGCAAGTCCACAAGGCATTCTTGCATACGGGGGACATATGGGAACTGTTCATAGGAAATGAAGAGTAGTTTGTTATGGTGCAAACCATTATCCGGCTGGCTGCTCTGACTGATAAACAAGAAAGACATTACACCTTGTCCATAGACAGAGGGGCGGAATGGCTGGATGCTTCACTTGCTGTGACCGTGTGGGTGGAAGGATTTTCTGTCATTGTGGAATACCTGAGCTCAGCGTTGTTGCTGTAATTTTAGCCAGCAGTGAGCCTTCTCTCTAGCACGTCTCCTGGTGTTATTTTTCTCTTACTAAGCTGGAAACATCTCACTTTCTGCAGAACCCTCCTGGATTTTATCTAATACTCTGGCAAGGACCAGAATTTGCGGTGCAAGGGATTCTGGGAGTCTCAACTTCAGACTTTTTGGTCATGGGAGAGAGACATATAAGGCAAGATAAGGCAGAAATGAGCCAATTTATTTGCCCTTGCAAATATGAAGTGTTCCCTAAGTCTCGTTTTAGGAGCTAATTAAAGAGATAGTAATGACACTTATTATAATGGTATAGAATTAATAATTAATTACAGCACATTTGTGAGTATGGTGGCTGCTTTGGATAATCACAGTTACCTGGGGTAATTAAAGGATGATACAAGGGGTTCAGAGTGCTATTGTGTTAGAGTCTTATGCGGTAACAAGGACCCCAAATTTAATTTGTCTACTGGAAAAAGTAGGTTTATGATGGCAGTTTCTGCTTTCATTTGTTCCATTAGCTGCCTGATTGATTAAGGCTCATTATTAACAAATGAACAAAGAAAAAATATAATTTTGTTTTTTACGGTAACAAAATATTTCTCATACAAATAACCAAATATTAACTTTTGAGGACTCTTTCTGCATGAGCTGATAGCAAGTTTGGGGTGCTATGTATAAATTATAGGCCCGCTACAAGCAACCCAAAGTAGAGTCCTGCGCGGGTCCATTTTTTGGGACCCGTACCCAACCCGTACCCGCAACCCGCATACTTACCCGCTTGGACACGCGACCCGAACCGTACCCGCGCTTGGCAGGTGCCTGTCTTCTGCCTACCCCAGGATTGCTGCTCTTCCATCCCACTTGACCCCCCCCCCCGCCGGCACTCTCTCCCCTCCCCTCTGTGCGAAAGTTTCATGCGCGTGCTCAGCGCACGGAGGGGGAGAGCGCACACCGCGCGTGCACAGAGGGGGAGGGCGTGGGGGGGTGCAGTGGTGCCTGGGGCACCAGGTACACTTGGCCCGGCACTGGTTGGAAGTAGCCGCGATCAGAAAAAAAAAGGAGTAAAACAGGAAGTGCTGTCATTGTAAAACGGAAGTGACATCATCAGTAGAAGACATGCTCAGAAAAAGGAGTAAAAATCGTTATGGCGAGGATCCACGACCCGACCCTCAACCCGCCAACCTGCAGAACCACCAGCCCACTTCTATACCCGCACCAAGAAATTCTACGTGCAACCCACAGGGTACCGCGGAAATTTGCGCTGCAGGACTCTAACCCAAGGTCTCCTTTCCTACAGGATAGCAGTGGTGGTCAGTCATTTATGGGGCTTCATTGCACTACCTAAAGCAGCCATTACACCGGTTAATATACATATACAATTTGGCCATATTCAGTGTCAGTCCATGTAAGTGATTTGACCAGAGGGGGGAGACAGAAAATCAAGTTGGCCAAAGTCGGTGAACCTAGAAAGGCAGGTCACTGCATTTTTGAACGTCATTTCATGTAACCATTGTAGGCCATAACTCATAAGAGCTCATGAGTGTTCTACTGGGGTGTAGATGGAAAAGTTTCTTGTAAGAGTGTAATCAAGAAATAATGCCAAACTAGTGTCCCAACCAAATACTCAACTACTAATGAGTCTTGACTCTAGTCACTGGAGCTTGTATCAGTGAAGCTCAGAGCTTATGGCTACTGGTAGTACAGTTTTGGGATCTGTTATGCAGAAAGCTCAGAATTCCATAGACTCCAATACAGGTACCATAACAGGTATGGGACCTGTTATCCAGAATGTTAAGGACCTGGGGTTTTCCAGATAACAAATCCCTCTGTAATACTAAAAATCATGTAAATATTAAAGGGGAAGCAAAGTCTAAAATAGAATAATGCTAGAAATGCAGTATTTTTTATACAAAAAATAAACATGAACTTACTGCACCAGAAGTAATTAAACCTAATTAAACAAATGATTTATGCTTTCAAGGTTGGCCACAGGGGGTCACCATTTTGTAACTTTGTTATACATCTTTGCAAGACCAAGACTGTGCACATGCTCAGAGTGATCCGGGCTGCTTAGGGATCGTCATAAATGATCAAAACACCAGTCAAATAATATCTGCTAGAAGCCGGTACAGCAAGACTGATTAATAATCAGAATACACAGACTGCACTGGATCCTATGTTGTCATGTAATCTAATGTGGATTTTATAGTTTTTGTATTGTTTAATACAAACTTTCTCCAACTCTGCAGAACCAGTGGCTGCAGAAAAATAATCCTCCAAATAAAATCCCAGTTTATCTGTTTAAATCTGGCTCCATGATCTTTGTCCTTGCAGCTGGAGTTGGAAACAGTAAAGGCAAAAATAAAATCCAGTACAAATGTTTACCCAGTTGCCGACTGCTCTACAGGGAGACAAACAAAGCTTCTTGAGTTCTGCAAGATTGGGAAGTAAGACGGGGGCTCCCCCTGCTGTACATAAGTATGATTGTTTCCCTTTAGAGCAGTTAGGGGCCGTCTGACAATTTCTATCCAAAGCAGTAAATGAAGGGAGCATTTCATACAGTCTGGTTTCTTATAAAAAAAAAGGTACACATTTTTTAATGAAAGTATAATGGAGATTTTTCATTTAAGAAAGCAAAAATTAGATTAAAATTTTTTACCTTAACATGTCCTTTAAATAAACCCAATAGACTGGTTTTGCTTCCAGTGTGGATTAATTATATCTTACAATAGCTCAAGTACATACTGTTTTGTTATCACAGAGGAAAAGGAAATCGTTTTTTAAAATTTGAATTATGTGGATACAATGAAGTCTATGGGATATGGCTGTTCCGTAATTCAGCTTTCTGAATAACAGGTGTGTTAATGGATCCCATACCTTTATAATCAAATAACTTACATTTTTTAAAGTAATTTCCTTTTTCTCTGTAATAAAACAATACTCTGTGATTGATCCCAACTAAGATACAATTCATCCTTACTGGAGGCAATGGAGCAATACTGTTGGGTTTATTTCATATTTAAATTATTTTCAAGTAGATGTACGGTATGGAGATCCAAATTGTGGAAAGGACCCATAATCTGTAAAACCCCTGTCCCGAGAATTATGTGTAACAGGTCCCATGTATTATAAGATGTTTATACTTGGAACACATAAGATACCGACCTCTTCCTTTCCTCCTCCTATAACCTGATCATTCCCTGCCCTGACTTTTAAGAAAAGTAGAAGAACACAACAAACAATATTTATTCTGTTCCTAACTGGCAGCTAGTATAAAGGTCAGTACATTACTTCCTTGTTACCTCTCGCTTCCCAAACAAAGGCTTTTTTCGTTCCAAGAAGCATTCCAACTCATTCCAAGAAGCAGCTTTGCCTTTACCTATAGAGTTGGCTTAATTTTCCTGGGCCTGATTCAAACCAACCCTTATTCTAACCCAGCCCACAAGCTACCTGACCTTATAAACCATGGGACATCCGACACTTTCTAATGGAAGTCTTTAATATCTTGTTAAGTAATATTTTTCCTACGGGAAAAAAGGCTACGGTTTGCATTCTTGAAACATGAAATAATACTTTTGTCCGAAACATAATATTTTATAGGGTCGTTAACAACAGCCTCGTGGCTCCAATTAGACTAAGGTGTTGAAGCAAATGTAAGGAGTTGGCACAGTTCACTTTTTATTTTACTGCCGTCCAAATTAAGGGAATTTATTATGCAAACGCAGGAGGGAAATCCAGTTAACCCTTTGGGATACAGGGCTTCTTGTGGTAAGGATTATGGCTAAACGGTAAGCCCCTTATTAAATGGGCAGTAAAACTAGGAAATAATAATACCCTAAATGCTCACTTGTTGCATCATTTCTAAAAGGTGTGATTTTTTTATTTATTTATAAATATTAATGGCTCTGGAGAAAGTTGGGGGCAGCTCATGAATATATATCATCTAAGGCTCCATTAAACACAATAGACTTTGAACTAATACACTGCAATAAAACCTGAAACCATATGTATCCTTGGGACCGCTCAGCAGCCTTGCATTTTTTTGAAGTCTTCCCTGTCACCCCTGCAAAAGGAAAGGGTTAAACCTTATTGCAGACAACCGTTTGTGTAGCTGATGTATAACTGTGCCAGTGGGGAGAGACCTCAAGGTTGTGGATATGGAATAAAAAAGTAGAGTTTTTTGGCACTCGTTTCCCTTTTTCCTCCATTTGCCCATGCAACAAGGAGCCTGCTATTATCTCCAGTGATTGGAATGTTCTGCGGTTGTGCAGCGCATCCCGGGACCTTGGAAATTTCCATAGGGAAATACGAACCTGTGTTTTAACTCACCGCAGGGGGAATAAGTGGGCCTCATAATGCTGGGTGGAAAACTAGCAGATAATCGCTACAGAAGGCACACACAGAGGATTTTATGGGGAGGGGGTTGATTTAACTTTTTCTGGAATGTTGTCATGATGTCCAAAATATCTTACATGGGTACCATTTCCCAGTATGCATTAGTAGATTAAGCAGTGGAGTAACTAAATCTTTCCCTTAATGCCCTGCTGCAAACACTTCTGTACTGTGGAACTTAAGTGGATCCTGGCCACAGTAATAAAGGTCTTCCAGCAGAGCCAACAGGGGTGTAACTTCAGAGGAAGCTGTGGTGTTTATACAAATGGCATCCTCATCCTCGGCTACTAAACACAACAGAAGCAGGCCCTGCACCTGAAGGGGGGCCCAGGTAAGGTTGCCACCTTTTCTTGAAAAAAATACCGGCCTTCCTATATATTTATCTTTTTTTCCAATTAACAGGGGTGCTCAGCCAATGAGGCGAGTTGAGGCACTCACCTCAGGCAGCAGCTCCCACCTGGTTACCAGGCAAAAATGCCACTCCTGGTAACTTAGAGCTGAATTTCTGATTTTCAACCCGGAAATTAGGCTCTTCTAGTGCAGAGCGCGCAGTTGTCTGTCTGACTGCTCATTTCCACTCTAAATCATCACATCATACGCATGACCTGGTACAGTTTACAACGTACTGGCAACTGTCTATAGCAAATGGAATAGATTTTGTATCCTTTTAGCTCCCCATACATCCCAACTGTCCCGTTTTGAGAGGGACAGTCCCTCTTTTGACAGCTCAACCCGCAGTCCCTCATTTGTACTGGAAAGTACCTGTTTCTCTGCACTAAACAACCAAAAAAGATACAAACATAAAAACTACAAAAAAAAAACTTTCATAACCTGCCAATTTTTGTAAAATGGGCATGGTTATTTAGGGGATGTGGCTGCAAAAGGGCATGGCCCAAAAATGTTGCTGCACTCCACGTGAATCCACGTAAATCTTTTTGTCACTCTTTATGTTTCAAGAATGTTGGGAGGTATGCATACCTGCTACTGAATGGGGAAAAGACTGTAGTCCTTGTCATGGACCTTTCCAAGTGGGAGAGACCCAGCAGATTAATATCTCCCAATGGGTAAGAGGTGTTGTCCCTGAATGTTGGGGGGGCTTGCTGGAGAATATGGAGATTTTGGAGAGGCTTAAGCTGGCCATAGCTGCAAAGATCTGATTTGGTGACTTCGCTAAACGAGCGGATATGCCACTAAGAGGCAGGGCTTTATTGGGGTAATCTGGACGTTCGGCCCTATTGCCAAATGATCAGATTACGACAAGCACAATGGACTTCCGACTAGGCTAGGTCGGAAGTGTCCAGATATCGGTCCGGAAGACCCGTCGGAAGCCTCCATACACAAGCAGATAAGCTGTCAAATAAACGCCAGATATCGGCAGCTTTATCTGCCCGTGTATTGCCAGCATTAGGGATGTGGTTGAGCATGGTTGGGCAGATCAGTGGTCTGGCCTATTTATATTACCTTTTTTTAAAAAACTGTTCTAATTAGCTGGCATGGCTTAACCCCATGGGGCACAGCTAGGCAGTGAATGTAATATCTCAGGCCCTTTGGAGGAAGGACCAAGCTGTGTTCCACCAGTACTCCCTAGCATATAAAAAGGCAGAGCATAATGGGAATTCGGTGAAAAAATTCACATTTCTTGTGGATCTTTATTTCACGTATGTCCATGTGTTACCCAACCTCTTATAAAGCAAGCTCTATAAGGCAGGGACTTCCTTGCTATTGTCCTACAACTCCTGTTTAAGATGAGTGTATATTTATTTTAATATCTGTATTTACTTGTTCCCCCCCTCCCCCGCTACTCAAAGAAACATCCAGGGCTGCATTTCCTATTAGTGCTGTATTCAGCATATCTTGGTCTGCAGAGCAGCAATTCTTACTCTGTATGCTCTAGAGCAAAACAACGGTTAATTCCTGCAACTAATCTTATTTGTGTTTTTCAAAAGCCTACTGTATATTTTGCGCAAGAACCACCCACGTCCCTGGCCAATGAGGAGCCCCGCTTATCTGCCTATAGTTCAGTTTCTCTACGGCAATACTCGGACAGACAGCATTGGATGGATTGAATTCTTGCTAGAGCGTAATTAATTACAAGACATAATCACATAAACCCCAATTAAATAGGTCTGCAGAGACTCCGAGATAATGCATGTTTGGTATTAAAAATTTGATGGCTTACATAATTTTTATAGCCAAGGCAAATGTTTTAGGTTTATCCAGCTCTGTGAAGTTAAGTGTCATCTGGGCCTCTTCTAATAAATCTATGTTGGGGTTTGGTGTTTTTCTTGGCTGGCGCAACTTGATAGAGCACAATTACCTGAGTGTGTTATGTCATAGGGGCTGCCGACACTCAGGAATAGTCTCTTTACTTGTGGGAAAGTGATGGGTGTTGGATAGAAGAACTGATTGTTTTCTCTGCTGGGTTTAATGCCATATATTCTGCTCATAAAATATAAAATAATTAGGGGTTCCACTGGCTGGTATTTTACCGGCATGGCACGTAAAAATGATGCTTGATGCCAATGTTATTAATAGGAAAAGAATTTAGGAAGACTAGTATTTTTTTCCAGAAAAGGTGGCAACCCTAACAATAATGCGCCTGAAATAAATATCTCATGCACTTGTAAAAACGGGTTATATGGAGTCTGGAAAGTAATATTTAGCATATGCAAATTGCTTTTATAAGTCCAATTTGGTGGGTTATGATTTTAGTTCAGACTGCATCTGCTTTGAGCCCAAGGCTTTATAAAAGAGAATGTATTGGCCAGAAAATGCTCTGTGTAAAGTATACATTTTTTCCTTAGGAAATGGATGATTTTTGGGTTTGTGCATAATAGTTCCCATTCCTGCACTGTTCACCTGTATAGAACCCTGTTTATTAAGTTTGGGTGCCCAGATGTTGCTAGACTACAAATCCCATCATCCCTGAACAAATAAAAGGCTTAAAGCATGCTGGGAGCTGTATTATAGCAAACTTAACCGCTGTAGCAGTATGTATCATTACAAGTGATCGGGAATGGGAGCGTCCATACATGCCCATGTGTTTTATCTCCCCCAAATATAGGACTTCTTATCGGCTAGTGTTCAATTTTCCTGATGACATGTGCCTTACCTCCGATTCTGCCATAATCGGTAGGGTGGCTATATATTCAGTCTAAAGGGGATCCCCTTCCATCATGCGGTGCCGCCTATGCTTTTAACATTTTGTTTAATTTTCCTTATATTTTGTATTGTTTGAGTTTATTTTAGTTTTGGGGTTGGATGTCAACCTAAATAAAAATTGCTTTTTACTTTACCACTAAGTGTAAATTTATGTAATATCAAGACACGGCACCGAGATTGGGAGATTTAAGTCCTATATTTGGGGGAGATAAAACACATGCTGGGAGCTGTACTTTATTAACAGCTAGTGAACCCAAGTTAGGTTACAGGGGTGATACAAGCAAACATTTGATTTGTTGCTATGGGTTACTAGACCTTGTGCAAACTTTGAATACTATTTGTATTGTCTAGCCTACAACCATCTCACTGTTGTTGAACTGTAACTTATCAGCATCCAATCACAGGTGAATGCACTAGGGATACACTGAATCCAAGATTCGGTTCGGGATTCAACCAGGATTCAGCCTTTTCCAGCAGGATTCGGATTCAGCCGAATCCTTGTGCCTGGCCTAACTGAATCTGAATCCTAATTTGCATATGCAAATTAAGGACAGGAAGGGAAATCGTGTTATTTTTTGTCACAAAACAAGGAAGTAAAAAAATGTTTTCCCACTTTTTGCCTTCCTATCACTAATTTGCATATGCAAATTAGGATTCCTATTCGGTTCTGTATTCGGCCAAAACTTTCTTGAAGGATTCGACCGAATCCCAAATAGCAGATTCGGTGCATCCCTATAATGCACTTTGAGTAAATGCAGTGGCTTCACGCTGGGGCTTGGACCCCTACCTTGATAAAGGAGGCTGTATGGCACCTGACAGACTGACCAATCATTATCTGGCAAGACGTACATTCCCACTGGGTGAGTTCTGCATCGATGAGGTCCTTTGTTGACTCAATTTGGCCCGGGACCTGGGTGGTAAATCAAACTTGGTGTTTAAGGGGGTTATTTATTAAAGTCTACATGCAAACAACTTGAAAAATTCTAGATTTTACTATAAAAAAGTATTGCGGAAAAAAACTAGAATTTTTAGAGATTTATTATACCCTGAGTTTGCAAAAAGTCTGAATCCGAAAATACTCAATTTTCAACCTGCCTGGTTCCTGTAGAAGTCAATGGCATAGGTCCCATTTGCAATTTGAAGATATTCTAGTCTGCGCTGCGATTCTTACGATAATCCAAACATTTTTGGATTCGGACATTTTGGACGTTAAATTTAAAAAAAATCAGATTTTTCATGTGACAATCCAAAAACTTGCGGTTTCGTGCTCCAATCGGAGTTGTGTTTTTTCACGATCGTATTTTTTTCATGCCTTTTTAATGATAAATAAGGGTAAATGTTGGATTCTAGTTTGGCTGTACTTCTTTTATTTACAGCATCAGAAAGATGTATATTTTTACTCTTATGCCACATTTTATTAAACTACTTTAAACACAGGAACTTTATCTCTGCTTCTCCTTCAGGTTGTTAACCCCCATGGCCCAATGGCGTGAGCCAGGGTTGACTGACAGCTGAAATTGCTTGGCAAGCTAAATAGGTGAGATAGTCAGCATATAACAAGTGTTGTTGTTATCTCCACACCTATTACTGGCGTGATGTTACTATATCAGTGCTGAAGGAATCAGCCAAAACGAAAGGAAATGACATGTAGTAAGACTGGATAATATTAGTAATGATGAATATTCGATTAAGCTTTGAACTAGTGTAGGTATGTGTTCCCTTTTCCAGAAACCGGTTATGCAGACAGATCTGAATTACAGAATGGCCACCTCCTTTAGACAAGTAAAATCTAATTTTTAAATATGATTAAATATGATTTCCCTTTTTTCTGTAACAATATAACAGAACCTTTTACTTGATGGTAACTAAACTGCAAGAATCCATATTGGCAGCAAAACAATCCTATTGGGTTTAAAAGGTTTCTATCATGATTATTATGATGTAGTTTTTCTTTCTAATTTACCCTCTTTACATTGCAAATAATTCACTCTACATTATACAGTCATTCCTGAACCAGCAAGTGTATTTTTTATAGTTGTAATATTGGTATGTAGGCAGCCACCTTAGGTCATTTTGCCTGGTCATGTGCTTTCAGAAAGAGCCAGCACTTTAGGATGGAACTGCTTTCTGGCAGGCTGTAGTTTCTCCTACTCAATGTAACTCAATGTGTTGCAGTGGGACCTGGATTTTACTATTGAGTGCTGTTCTTAGATCTACCAGGGAGCTGTTATCTTGAAGTAAGGAGCTGTTATCTGGTTACCTTCTCATTTTTCTGTTGTTAGGCTGCTGGGGGGTGGGGAATGGGTGGGGGTGATATCACTCCAACTTGCAGTACAGAAGTAAAGAGTGGCTGAAGTCACATGATTGGGGCAGCTGGGAAACTGACAATATATCTAGCCCCATGTCAGATTCCAAAATTAAATTTAAAAAAAAATCTGCTGCTCTTTTGAGAAATGGATTTCAGTGCAGGATTAACTGCTTTTGAAAAAACAAAACATTTTTCCCCATGACATTATCCCTTTAAATGTTTAATGTATTTTAGCAGATTAATGTCTGGTGATTCAAATGACCTAAAATATCAAGGATTCTGGATAACAGATCCTTTACCTGTACAACACTGTGAGCTGGGCTTTACTCTCTGCAGTACATGACCAAACCCTGTTGCTTCCCATTCTGAACAATGGGAAGAGAGCAATCCAGAAAAAAAAAGAAAAGGAACACGGAGTCCTAAATATAATTGGCTGCTGGGAGAAGACTCCTATTCACTATAGTGGCGACACTTAAACAACAGTTTAAAATGATTGGGACTCTTTAAATTGCACCGTATTGTATATTGTGATTTGGCCCCATAAACAAAACATTTTGATCTTCAAAAGTCTATCAGAAGTCAGTTTCTGAATATACAGGACAGTATTGCTTAACTGGGGTTTAATGTAATTATTCCTTTCATGTGGGCACTATTGCCTTTGGCTTTTGTTGACTTCTACAGTGATTTTCAACATTCATTGAACTCTAGGCTTGTGTGTTCAAATAAAACAGTTAAATAATTAATAATTAAATGAATAATAAAATAATCAAACACACCTTACTGAGTATAACAACATAGGGCCCTCAGGGGCCATTGACTAGCCATGTCTACAACTAAGTTACTCTGATTTGGCTGCATCAACCATCATTTCTACCGACCAGGCTGGTAAAATACCTACTCAGAATCAAGTAAGAGGCCATATATGAGCTATATATGAGCTGATTAAAGCGGCTGACAGATGGAGTTGGCAGTTTATTAACCCATGTATGGGGCCCTTCTCAGCCCATATCTGTCAAAAAGACAGCCAGATGTTGATTGGACAGCCTTAAAAATCCGTTTGGGGCAATGCATTGGCTTGCTGATGTGGTCCTTACCCTGACGGCCTCCTTGTACTGTACTGTGATTTGATCATTTGGCTTTTTGACTACCACCACCAATGGATCTCGCTGACCTAGTCAGAACTTAGACTGCCTTCCCTGCAAATTCATTTTATTCACAAATATGAATGTGATCAACAGTGATGTAAATACTGTAATAGTAAACTATAATGAATGCAATTAATGATGTTTGTGATGATAGTTATAGTTAAGTGTTGGTATCTTGTTAGTATGTTGTTAGTTTTGTCTCCATACTTATTTTTGTATTTTTTTCAATGAAGATTTTTGAAAACGGGGCCACTTTGTGATTCTCGTTGTTCTCCTAAAACACTGGTTAATCACCTGTGAAATTGAATTTAAAAGGTTTGGTGTCTGAGTGTTCAGCTTCTAAATTCAGCAGAAGAAAATCCATTCCATTCATTGATTTCCATAATCTGTTATAATAATTATAAGCTTGGCGAATGCAGCTAAGTGTAATCAAAACATGAGACCTAATAGCCAATACATCAGCAACTTTGTTTCTTTAAAATTTCACTTACATGACTGTGAACATTTTTTCTGTTAGAGCTTCAAATGATCGGCTCCTGTGGCCAGTGCTAAAAAGTATGGGAATTTTGTGTGTATTGATACTCTTTATTATTTTGTGTCCAAATACTCCTACAGGAAGCCTTGGGAAGCTAACCCTGCTACAGATCCTCGTTGGAGCACAAAGCTGCTCTTTTTATATATGCTCCCTATCTTTCTCTCCTAGAGAGACTATTACAGAGATAACCTGTTCTAACTATACCTCATTCACGGGGTTCCCTGGTTCCCGACTTGGGCACTAAAGGTTCAGGTCCCTTTAGTGCAATGGCTTTACTGGGCCTTGGTGTACCCAGGCTCAATTGGAACAACCAGTAGGAATAACACCAGCAGACAAAGAGGAAGAGGCCACTCCTTTCTACATTATATGGCAGTGTGGCACGAAGTGGTCATTGCACCTCTTGGCCAATGATAAAGATATGTAATCACTTAAATTAGATACAGAGGCTTCTGCCTAGTAACTAAGGAAAAGGAGGAAGAGTAGGGATTTCACTCTATTTCACTATATAGCAATCCCATAGGTCCCTACATATATATATATATATATTTGTGTGTATGTATATATACAGTATAGACATATACACATACATTAATATAGTTGGAAGTTGATAGCCGAACTAGGAGTAAGCAGGTAAATGAGGTATGTGCCCAGCATCCCTCACTTTTATTGCGTCCTAGTCATTTGTCTTCCAACCAACCTCCAGTTCTGGCCCGGTCCTGCATATTGTTTGGATTGTTAGAATGATCCTTTATAAACAGCAGTGAAATTGTGCCATGTACTTATGCCATTAGGGGTGCTCTACTATGAACTACTATAATGATTGTGTGGGCTGATGCAAGTTATGTGGCTTTTTCTTATCTTGCATATAAATTAGTAGAAAGGCATGCTCTGCACTCACCGTATGTTGTGCCATCATACCAGTTGAAGGTATATATTCCCACTTACTCTGCAGTCATTGCTATATATTTAATTGCGCATGTCATAATATCTCAAACCTGCCCCTAGACCCCATAACAGTGCAGGTTTCCCTGCAACCTTTTCATATTGGATATTTATACAAAGTGTTTGAGAGTGAATTGAATGAAACGGATGAGAGGGCTGCATTTCATGTCTATCGTCGGGTCCGGGCCAAGTGGGAGGCAGAGTAGGCATGTGACTAGGGTGTAAAGCTGGAGGGGCGCCAGGCACTCTGTCACCTACCCCCAGTCCGATCCCCTCTCTGGCTGGCTGTCAGCCCTTCCTCTTCTTTTGAGAATGCAATCGCCAATTCACAAGTGGCACCTTGCGTAGGAACGCTAAGCCAGCGCCGTGGCCAGCTTGCCTAGAGCGCCTCTGTGCTGTGGTCCAGCCCTGTCTCTCATGCAGTGCCTTTCCTTCCATCTCTATGACTTTTTTCTTTCCTGAAGCACAAGGGAAAAAAACCCAGACCTTCTGTTTAAATTCTCCCAATCATTCCGCAGAAGTCGCAGCTAGTGAAGCTGTCCAAAGCTGTACATGGAAAGCCATAATCATCACACACTCCCCACTCTCTGTCTCATCTCAGGCTGCAGAAAACACTTTTACAAGGAAATATTGGCAGCTAACGGGTGCATGAGGCAACTCTGTTGTAAATTAATTTAGAAAAACCCCCACAGTGACATGATAGTATGGAGAGGAGAAGAGTGTCTCTCTGAGCTTCTCGCACATCACTTGAGCTCCCCTGGGCAATGTTCATTTACAGAGTGTAAATATTTCCAAACAGCCACTAAATCATCACACTTGAGCTGTCTTTGGCAGAATGCAGATGTTTGTGGAACCTGGAGAGAAAAGACGCCTACAGATCCATCAGGAGTATTATGGGGAGGGAGAATAACAGGGGCACAAGTCAACCGTGATCCTGGGAAGCTCAGGCTAAGATCTGTAACCAGAAGCTATCTTGTTGTCTTGTTCTCCAGGCCATAAAAAGCTATCCTTGGTGGTTTTAATAGTCCTACTAGGTGTATATGCCAGAACATAGAAATTTAAAATACAGAAATATGTCCAGCCAAGTTCAACATTTTATACAAGTGAAAACCCTATAACTTCTAGTTGATCTATAGGATGACAAAACCCCATCTAAAGAAATCTCCAAAAAGTCGATAGGACCAGTCCCTGGATTAACATCGTATTGGGTTAATTTCAGTGACCCTGCATTTCACCCCTCAGTAAAAAAGGAACCCAATCCTTGTGTCCTTTGAAATAACTTTCTGGAAAATAAAGCATAAGAGAGTTTTATTTATATTATCCCTTTATCTACATGGAATTTGGAACTCAAGTCTACTTCAGGAACTATAGACTATTACTTTCCTATCTTAATACAGTATATCCAAGTTCTCCTGCTTCAGGATAATACAAATATCATGGAGTAGCCTGTCAATGAGTTCTGCCCATCTGTACCTTAAAGGGTTGAAGATGTGGGACAATGTGCTGGGTATTGTGTTACACAGGAGATGCCTATTGAAACTGACTTTCTTAACAACCCATAGACACATACTTGTTTAGACACACATAGTGATTCTGTTATTGGTCCATCAATTGCGCCATCCCAGCTGCTTATCCAACAAATAATCTAGTGGAAAGTCATCCTGGTAGGCAGGATTGAAAATCCCACTGGATGAGGAGCCCATCCTTGTGTTGATGTGATTCTTTCCTAACAGGTCTCCCTAGGCCTCCATTGCATAGTGTATACAATATTGAAGTGTTCACCGGCAAAATAGTGCCAAATGGTTGGGTCTTCTGGCTATGGTCATCAGTACAAACCCTCATTTATATAATACAATTATTGGATCTGTTATATGGAAATCTAGAAAGCTTAAAATTGGGAGAAGACCATCTCTTGTAGACTCCATTATAATCAAATATCTATTTTTAAAAGGGGCTTCCTCGAATTTGATGTCAACTAAGATTCTTATATAATTAAACCTTAAAGGAGGCAAAACAATCCCATTGGGTTTATTTAAAATTTAAATACTTTTTAAGTAGACTTAAGACATTCAGATCTAATTTACACAAAGATCCCTTATCCATAAAGCCCCAAGTCCAGAGAATTCTGGATAACAGGTCCCTTATGTCCTTTTTCTCTCCACTTGTTTTGCAAGGCATTCTATACAGCTGTAGGCAATAGGCTATTGTATATTGGATGGTCACCTTAGTGGCTCAGGGCAGATATTTCTCAGACCTTGCTAAGAGGGGTTTATAAGAATGATGAATGGTCAGACTGCTGTAAGGTCATTGTTGATAGGATCAGTGGGTGGAATCAGAAACCCAGAAGGGCCTGAATAGATATTGTTGTAGTTTCTCCTAGATTGCAAATTGTTGCTTCCAGCTGGATGTTTAGTGGAGAAAACAATGTGTTAATCTCTAACAAATATAGTTTAGTAAGGGCTAAACTGTTGACCTACAGTAGGGGCTTTCCTGTTTTTCTGCATTGGCCTTTGACCTGGTGTTCTGTTTATCAACATGGCACACCCAGAAGGGTGAAAGGGAGGTGGAGAATATTGGGATTTGCTTTAATTGTATACCATGAACTGTGCATGATTGTTTGTTGTCTGCATGGTGCTGTATTATTAGTGTCTGTAGCTGTAGTGTTATGTTACATTTAAGAGAAAGCAGTATGTCAACTCGCACCCATATAAACCAATTGCATGGGTGCACTACAGGCACATTTTTGAGAATTTTTGTATCTGAACTTGGCTCAGTTCTGAACTGTAAGTGCATTGGCTGTACCATTTATTCCACTTCTTGGTGGTCAAATACCAATGCCCCAGACAAAGCCAAAACTATGGGTAGTAGGGGAGCCATGAGTATCAGGGGCAATAAGAGGGGGAGCAACCATGAGGGAAGTTAGCAAGTAGAAAGAGCAGGCGGCAGGGACCTGTGAGGATTGAGTAGCCCCTTAATGCTCAAACCCTTGGGGCATAAATATATTCTGTACTTTCAAGGTGCAAAGCACAGCACTGTCATGTGCAATATAGCCCTGTCCTGTCCTGTCCAATAAGGACAGGAATCCTTTCCACCCAAATGTTTTGAATATCTGAATGTCATGCAAGTAAGAGGGCAGGTAGTGACCAGTAAGTTCTTTCCCCAGCCCACTCCTAGTGCACACGGCAGGTAATAAATGACACAAAAGGGATTATGTAATAAAGGATGCAAAGTCTGCTACAGGTTTTATCACCTACGGTATAGTAAACAGTATAGCTGCATGTACAATTAAGGGGTAATATGATGGAATTTTTTTGGCTGGTGCTGGCATAGGCACAGATTCGGGTAACAATATGATGGATGTTTTTGTTTATGCTGGCACAGGTACAGATTGAGGGGTTTCCAAAATGTTGGGATGTATGGTTTGTGAAAGAGAAGAGACACATTCACTTCTCTAAGCAAGCAGAAAATACTGCATTAGCCTTTTTCTTCCTAAAATGACTGCTTTCCCAAGCATTACCCTGTATTATCAGGAACCTATACACGTTATCACATTTTCGGCAAACAACTGCTACCAAATAATGTCAGGACACAAAAGGCTGATGTAAACTTGGAACCAAATATAGAAGCACTGTTATATCCCTTGTGCCCCTGACTAGAGACTGTGTCCTGATATATATAAACTGATTCCCCTTTAGTCTGTCCTCTTCACTGTGTCCTCTGGGAAAATGTGCCGTTCCCAAGGAAGAACGGTCTCAAAAGCATTTTATTTTTCCACCATTAAACAGGCTCCAGATTTCCTGAGTGAACATATAAAGTGAAAATACAGCACATGTATGATCCTCCTTCAGGGGATGTCTCTGCAAAACATATTAGTCTGGAACCTGATGGCTTTCTTGAGGAGGGGAGAGAAGGAAAGGCTTTAACCCTTCTAGACTAACCATGGATGATGGCTCGGATGGGCCACAGAGGGTTTATCTGCAGTAGACAAGGCCCTTCTTATTAAAATATGAATTATATTTTATTGATTTATATTGTATATTTTTATTGGTGGTAGGCAAATTATTTGAAGGCTTTTTAAGGGATCACATTAAAAAGTTTGTCCTAGTGAATGGCATTATGAGCAGCAATCAGCATGGCTTTATGAAGGATAGGTCATGTCAGACAAATTTGATTGCTTTTTATGATGAGGTGAGTAAGATGCTGGACTGTGGGGGGCAGTAGATCTATTTTATTTTGCCAAAGCGTTTGATACTGTGCCCCACAAAGTGCTGCTTTCTAAACTAAGGTCTGTTGGGCTTAATGAAGTCGTTTGCACATGGATAGGAAAACTGGCTACAGGATCGGGTACAGAGGGGGGTTGTTAATGGTACATTCTCTACTTGGAGTAAGGTTCTTAGTGGGGTCCCTCAGGGCTCGGTGTTGGGTCCACTTTTATTTAACTTGTTCATTAATGACTTAGGGGAGGGTGTTGTAAGTAATGTATCAGTGTTTGCAGATGACACAAAACTATCCAGCCCAATTATTTCCATCCAGGATGTGGCATCCTTGCAACAGGATCCCAATGTTGACAGCTCAGCCCGCAGTCCCAGGTTTCTTCCTGAAATGCCCTGACTTTCTCTTTGATCTCCTGCACTGACTGGAGAAAAACATACAAAGTCTGTGAAACTTATTTAAAATAAGAGACTTTTTGGCAGAGAGCCCAGAACAGCCAACAGCTGCACTTAGATACTTTGTAATAATTTAAGATAAGCAAAGATAACTATTAGCAAGTCTCTTGGGAGAGGCTTTCACTTTCATTAGCACATTATAACATATAAAACACTGAATATCACCACTGACGTGGCAGGTACTTGCTCACCATTGTCCATCCCCTCCCCAGCACCTCAGATGTAGGTAGCAGCCACTGCAGTTAGTAACCTAAAGGAGCTACAGGCCTGTTCAATAATGTGCCAGCCACACGCCATTTAGGGATACCTTTAGAAACATATGATACAGATTAAAGTAAAAATAAATAAATATTACTGTGTTGTTGTATGTTAAGGGGCTCTCTGGTCATGAAAGTGTAACTTAAACTGTCCGGAGATAAAGAGATTCTTATCTGCCTTTTCCCTCTTGTTAGGCTAAGGCCAGACGGGGAGATTCGGGGGCATTTTGTCGCCTGGCGACTTCTCGCCGCTGCTTGTAGCCCTCGAACCTCCCCGAATAGCCAAGTCCTGGGGCGCACCGGCGTTACTTGAAACCGCCGGCGCCTACTCAGACGGAGCGGCGCGATTTTTGAAATTGCTCCAAATTGACTCGCGAGGCAATTTGGAGCAATTTCAAAAATCGATACACAGCTGTCTCTCGTTCTCCCCTCCCTCTCTATAATATATAAAGCTGTCTTTCCCCCTCCCCACTATAAGATACACAGCTGTCTCTCACTCTCCCCTCTCTCTCTAAGATACACATCAGTCTCTCGCCCCCACCATCTCTCTTGCTATAAGATACAGAGCTGTCTCTCACTCTCCCCCCTCTCTATAAGATACACAGTTGTCTCTCACTTTCCCCTTTCACTGTATATGATACACAACAGCTGTCTATCTCTACAAGATATACAGCTGTCTCTCACCCTCCCCTCTCTCTCTAT
>CM044448.1:30044408-30063851 GCA_024363595.1 Xenopus borealis
TCTCTCTATAAGATACACAGCTGTCTATCACTCTCCCCTCTCTCTATAAGATACACAGCTATTTCTCACTCTCCTGCCCTCTCTCTATAAGATACTCTCTCCTCTCTCTTTCTCTATAAGATATACAGCTGTCTCTTACTCTCTCCTCTCTCTATAAGACATGCAACTGTCTCTCCCTCTCTATAAGATACAAAACTATCTGTCAATCTCCCTCTCTCTCTATATAAGACACACAGCTGTCCCTCACTCTCTCTGCTGCCCAGTGATGTGTCTGAGTTTGCAGGTAGTGGCATGGCACATAGCTGTGATGGCGCTGCAAGGGTTAGGGGTCCTTTGCCAGTCACCCCTATGAAATGAATTTCCTGAGGATGAAGATGGGTGTGGCTTCCTATACCCAAAGACTGATGTCAGCAAACCAGTCAGAGAGTTTTACTCATCCAAAATAAACACCTGTAAGACCTTACTCTGTAGTTTTGCCAAGAAAATCACAGCTGAGTGTCCTCAGAGCAGCCAAACTTTAGCCAGAGCTCCAACATGACACAATGCAGGGAAACCCAGTGTCCTCTTTCAAGGTTAAACATGACACGGATGTGCATTACGTTATAGGTGTTACCAGCCAGGGATGGCGTAATGAGGATTATAAAAAATATTGATACGGTATCAGATCTATTATTCAGAATTCTTGAGACCTGGGTACATAAAATAAGGTATCTCCATTACCAAAAGTCTGCTAAAAATCATGTAAACATTAAATAAACTCAATAGGATTGTTTTGCCACCAGTAGGGATTCATGCAGCGTAGTCACCTTCAAGTACAAGGAACTGAGAAAGAGGAAGTCATTTTTAAAAATTTGAATTATTTACTCAAAATGAAGTGTAGGATGGTAATCCCATAATTCAGAGCTTTCTGGATAACTGGTTCTGGATAACGGTTCCCACACCTGTAAGATAGGAAGCTTATAACTTGCCATTGGTTACTTGATTCATCAGAAAAGCTGTGTAATAAAAAGCACATTGTTGGCCCAAGTGCAGTAACCAACAAAAGGCAACCATTGAATACTACCTGCTGATTGGTTGCTAGAGGTGATAAGAAATAGAAAACTTTACACTTTTCTTTTTACATGACCTTATTTGTGTTCTCAAATTTTTTTTTATTCTTCTTTAATGTAAACATCATGTGTCAGACAGGATAAATAGGTAACATTCTCCATGTCTTGATTTTACCCACCACCCGAGCAGCTTTTAGTACAGGAGAAAGTACATTACTGGTAAATTTGTAATACTGGCCCCAACCCTAGATGGTGACTTACAGCCTAATCGTGGTTAAAAAAACTATATAGATAACACATCGGCACATTCTGAGGTTGTACAAATGTCAGTGTCTCTCCATCCATTCGTATAATTTTGCAAAACATTCTGCAAGAATGTAGGGACTTGGTATATGGTCCCAGAATTTCGTGTTATCTCCACCATCTCTATAGCTGACTGCATTAAGATTGAATTGTTACAGATAAACTGCCAATTTGGCCAATTATAAGATAGTGAAAACGGACAGTGTAAAATTCTGCCTAAAGTTAACTGTATGTAGCCAGATCTGTTTGTCTGGACCCAATTTGACTGCTCATGGGCTGAGCCTATGGTGGCTTGTCAGACACATACAGTTCTCGTCTGACGGTGCTTTCAAACTTTAATTGATTGATATTTGGTCAGACATTGGTCAGACTGGCCCATTGGAGGCCCCCTATACAGACCAATAAACTTTCATCAGCCGATATGTATAACGTTCAGACAACATACAGGAAATGGACATAGGAAGGCAACGTGTCCTTTGCTTAACACCAGTAATGTAGTGACTGCTAATAATTCCTTCCATATCACATATTATTTATTATAGACAGTAATGGCTTAAGGTGGCCATAGACGCACAGATAATATCGTACGAAACGAATTTTCGTACGATATTCGGTGCGTGTATGGTGGGAAATGAGCCGACCGACATCGTCAGAAGATTAAGATATCGGTCGGCTGGTTGATCGGACTGGACGGAAAATTTTGATCGGATGCCTTTGAAAGCTCCCTGAACATCGGCCATTGTTAGTGCTGAATCGTCAGATACAAGTAGAATTCTATTGTTTCTATCTGTATATTTGACGATTCAGCTCTACACGTGTGTGTTGAAACGAACGATCTTTCTTGGAAAGATCTTTTCCGAGAAAGATCGTAATTGTTACGTCTATGGCCAGCTTAAAGACAAATATGGGTGGGTTTCCAACATCTGAAATCATTTACAGGGACACTTTTTTTTTCTCCTGAATTTTAGAACCATACAGAACAGCACTATAAGGGGCACCACCCTATACCATGCATGCAACAAATCACATTAATGTTCATGGGCACAGTAATTTGTGTTTAAGCGATCCGTTCCAATAACTTCACTATAAATAAAAGATTTATTCTAGTTAAAGAAGAGGCAGCAATTGCCCAAACAGCTGCTCCACCTGGAAACTTGTCAGAGTACAGTGTGTGAGCTGTAAGAGGACTTCAATGTCACATGGCAGCCTCCATTCGTTGCTGATACAAGGGTCCACTTGGTTACTGGTCCACTTGGTCCACTTGGTGACTGGTTGCTGGTGGCAACAGGCTTGTGTCTCATACTGTAGTCTTATGTAGTACCACAGGTATAGAAGCAAATTATTTTCTTGGCTTGATAAGTACTTATTGGTCCAACCTATATCCATTAAAGAGACTTATAATGAGATGGCACACACAGTGGAACACTGGAAATTAATTATGTCCAACCCACCCACCGTTAATCACCCATAAACACTCATTCTCTGCTGCAGTCTTCACATTTATGTACACCTTTGTGACCCTCATTAGCCATTATTTACAATCAAACAAAAATATATAATTTAATATCACAGGGTAACCCAAAAGCACTTTTTTCACGGTTCCCTTGCTGACCTGCTATAAAGGTTCTCTTCCTCAGGCCCAGATTTGTGGAAGGGCCACACAGTCCCAGTCCTAGGGGGGAAGAGATTTGGGGGGGGCATCATTTTAGGGGGGGCAGCATGGTGCCCAAACATACCTACCAGCATTGGTTCAAAATCACTGGTGCACACATGAGATACAATAGTTTCGATAATTTCCAGTACTCTGGACCCGATGCTGAAAAGTTGTGCACAAAGTAGGGTTTCCACCTGGCTGGTTTTTTACCGGCCTGACCAGTAAAAACGATGGTTGATACCAATGTTATTAATAGGCAAAAAACATAAATATATAGGAATGCTGGTACTTTTTTTCCAGAAAAGGTGGCAACCTTAATTATACACAGAGCAGGGGGGAGTATCTTTATTATACACAGAGCATTGGAGAGTATCTGGATCATACACAGAGTAGGGGATAGTAACTGTATTATACACAATGTTATTAATAGGGAAAAACATAAATATATAGGAAGGCCGGGAGTTTTTTCCAGAAAAGGTGGCAACCCTAGCACAAAGGCACAGGAATGGACAGCAGGGTGCCTAGGGGGTGCTTGCTATGTAAATCCCACCCTGCTCTTCCTTTATTTAGCTTTTCATCAAACCCCAATATTCACACCTCAGTGTAACCTTCTAGAACCCTACTGGCCATACCACAAGCAGAAACCAACCACCTTTCTTCCTACAACTGCTCATGGTAGTCACCCCTGTTTGCACCCTACTATAAAGTAAAACAATTATAGGGGAATGTAATATACATCAGTAACGCAAAAACTAGTGGCAACACGAAAAGTTAAGCTTTTGCGTTAACAAATTTTGCTTTGCGTGAATGCAATATACCTGTTTAGCGCTGTCAATGTAATAAAACTTCTTACTGAAAAAGTCGCAATGTTTGCTCCAAAAGATTACAACACCTTCAAGCACTTCTTAAGAGTGCGCAGTTATAATCCGCAATGCCCAATAACGATTCGTACTGCAATAACCATTTAAGGAACAATACTACATTGTGGGATTGGTGCGCAAGGTTTTTCTCTTTGCGACTTTAATTACATTCCCCCCTTAGTCTTTGTTCTTTTTTTAACATTTTTCCAGCTTGTGTTTTGGTGTCATTAATACTGTAACTGCCTCCATGTTTAGTTGCAGGGTTCAACCTGTTAACTTTCTATTTCACACACCCGTCCTGCGGATCCCATCCTTTGCTGGGTAGAGCCCAACTCCCAGCTATGTTCTCAGCCAAAGAAACCCAATAAATCTCCTTACACTCTTGTAACTGATACACTTAAGATTTCCTGCCACAAAAAAAGTCAAAACAGAAAAAAAGCAGCTAATAGCAGCTACTTATGAGAAATGAGGCCCATTTGCAGTTGTTGGCACAGCTACCGCACGCACTGCTCCTGTTACTGGCGTTGGCTTCTGACACACGCGCATGCAGATGTTTTCTCATAACAGCTCCTTGTCACTGGAATACAACCCACTCTTACACCTCTTATAAAACAGCTTTATGGTTTACATAGATTTTTTATAACATCTGTAGCAGTGTTGGAACATTAACTGGTGAACTGCCAAAAGGGGAAAATGCCATTATACTGCCAGTTGTATGTACTGGAGTGATTATTATTGTTGTTTTTTTTATTTTGGCAGTGGTGTATAGTGATTTTACATTGTTCTCAATATTCCCTGCCCCAGTGGAACTTATAATCAAAGGTTTCAGTTAGCCTCACTCATTATAGTTAATTCTATCAGGAGCCAGTTACCTGCTTGTATGTTTTTTGGGGTGTGAGGGAACAGAATAGCCAGAAACCCACCCTATGACAGCATAAAAACAGCTTCCAAATTGCAGTGTTCTGGGTAGAATCAAACCTATTTGAAATCCAGTTGCATGTCTTTAATTGGCTTAATCTTATTTTGAACTGATCACTTTATGATAATAATCTGCCCTCTTCTTGTAGTATGTGTAGAATTAGAGGCCCCTAACAGATTATTTTTGTCAGTGCCTGACTGGGACACCAGGGGTCCACCCAAAGATCTTATACCAGGGGCCTACTCTCAGTACTATTATCTCTTATTACTATTATTCTTCCTTTACTCACTAAACCTATATTCTCCTAGTCTCTATTCTTTACATACTATAATCTATTATTTCATCTATTTAGCCTCTCGAACTAGTGAATGGACATGAAACAGGCCAAATGTTTAGCAGCATGAGCACCCAATGACACCTGGGCCCACCTGGAGATCTCCTGGTATCCCAGTGTGCCAGTCCAACACTGATTGCAGGAAGTTGACACTACAAATAATATTCACTTTCCTGGACAATCTCATTTTCCTAAGAAAAAAATACTGTATAGTGTTGCTCTACTACAGCTGAGAGTGGCAGAGGTTGATTCTTGCTTGGAATCATATAAGTACGAGGCCAAAGAACTCAAGTACCCTGGCCTGATATACTAGAGCATCAAAAGCAATAAAGGTGATTAGATTATATCATATACCATTTAGGGGTTCAAGTTAGATATGTTTGGACCCCTGGAAGCAGATGTAACTTAATGCGCAAGAGTCTAGTCCGGAGGTTTCCAAATAGGGCTGTCCACCAAGTGGTGGGGCAAGCTAAAGGTCTGTTAGGCTGATGTTTAAGGTTTGTTTCTGGTACTATTCTTTTGCAGTATGATTTCATAGTCCTGCAACCATGTAATGGATGAACTAAAGAAATGCTTCACAACTTTGTGGAAACACAGTTCATCTGAAAAACTGCTTGTGTCATCTATTATACTCACTTATGATCAATGCCTACAGACTAGTCATTGTAATACGGGGCAAAAGTCTACCTTTAAAATAACTACAATTAAGCATCTGTAATGCAAGTTGCATGGCAGCATACATTGTAGCTGAGGCCTAAAAACGCACATTGGTCAAGTTCAACTATTATATCCATTATATAAGGCTTATGTTTTTAACTCCCATTGGGTTACTTCACTGTGCACTCGATATTATTGTCCAGCTCTACATGGCAGACACATAGATTTTTATGTCATTTAAATGGAATAATCTCTGCAGTGTGAATGGGTTCTTCAAATTTGCAAAGATGAGTGTTGAGGTTCAGTTATTGAACCTTTCCGGCCTATCTATCATTCCTCCTTAACTTTGCTAATGTCCTTCATCTCCTTCCAGTCAACAATCCAAAGTCTTGGTGAAATCAACATCTGGCTGCACTCCCTAAATCAATAAGTTCTGTGCAGTTTCCCTTCCAGTCCTGACATAAATTATTCTAGCAATATGCAAATTGAAATAGCCAATGTTAATTGCGAGGTCCAAGAGGTAATTAATTTTTATGTCTTTATTAATTATCAGTCACCTCTTTAAAAAGGCGTCAAGAGTCATCTACAAAGTGCCTCTAAGAAAGAGTGAGGAAACCATGTAGGATAAGAGGTTCAATAACTATAATGTATCTCTTTCTCTGCAAAAAGGGGCCTCGCTGAGAGGCGTTTTAGAAATGGGTGGAGTTATGCAAGTTCTACAAAGCAATACAGGAAATTATACTGGTGATGTCATGCAAAGTAACTCGTAGAACCTGGAGGCAAGCATTTATCAAGTAACAGAATTTTATAGACCCCATAATGCTGTAAATTTTCCGTATCAAAATAGGAGGCATTCTAGGAAGCAACACAATTTGATGGACAGTTATATCACTAGTTATGCCACTGAATAGGAGGTATTTTATCATAGTAATATGATGGAGCAATAAGGATTAGTGGGAAGGGGCAATTAATATGTTTGTATAAAAAATGTAGAAGTTTTAATGTTGAACTATTCAGTGTAATGCCAAAGGATGAACAATGAAGGATTCTACCAATAACCAAGCTCATTGTTACTCCCAGGGTGAGAATTAGGGACAATTTACAAATGCCCCAGATACAAGTTCTAGAGCACTGAAGAGAAGAAACAACTGCCTCCTTAGCACTATATGCCAGCCAGCATTCCTGTGCCCCAAAATACACTTAAGTTATGGAGTAGTTAGTGGGTGGGATGGGGATGCCTATGTGCCTCCCCCAGATGGTACCTTGTGCCTGCAGGTACACCAGGAGCAGGGTACAAAAATACAAAAAAACATGGAGGCTTTTGCCTATTCCTTTGCACTTGTATTGCATTCAGTTCAGTTGTATGCAGGCCATGCATGTTTTCTCTATTAAAAATGCTTTTCTTTCCCAGGAATTTTAGTACAAGCTCCCATCATTTTGGGACTGCTCACGTCATATCTCTAGTTCAAGTCATATCAGGTGACTAAAATACACTACTGCTGTTAAATAAATCCCCCTCATCATTTTTCAGATTGAACATTGTGAATGCCCATTAAAATGTAATTTTGTGTCATTTCATGCATCAACATATGCTTTGGCAAAGAGAAATAACTGGGCAACTAGTTAGCAAATGTTTGCTTCGAAGTGATGGATCTGCTCTCCCTTCCCAAATATTCCGAGGGAAGGGGTAAACTTCATAGTGAAAATAAAGCTGTCATCTCCTTACAAACCCCCTTCTTTTCTTGTAACTGATGAAATATGTATAGCGCTCCCTGCTAAATGACTTAGCCAATTGCACTCATAAATCAACAGCTGTCCCCACCCAGCAGAGACGTAAATTCATTGTGCATTAGAGCAGAGCATGGAGACATTTCTGTTATGGTGGAGCCTCACCTGCTATACATTCTACAACTGGTCTTGAAACAAATGTGCTTCACCCTTTTACCTGGATATTATATCTGTGTCATATTTACATATCCTCCCTGCAGGCCAGGGTGCAAAGTGCAAAAAATCATGGTTGCTTGAAGTGCAAAAGTTGAAGTCTGTTTTGCACTTTCCACCTGCCCTGCATGAGTTCTTGTAGGTTTGCCTGATAGTACCTTGCTATAATATATAGTAGAGGTCTTTAAGCAATTGCTGGGCCCACAGGTGGTGGTGCCAGATTGTGCCACCACCCATGACACTTTGGCTCAGCCTCCACCCATAACTTCTCCCGGCAAGCCGTGCACTGGTCACCTCACAACAGCAGAACATGGGAGATTGGGGACTCAGAGAAGTTCCAAGAACCTTGGCCGAATACAGGCAGAAGGGAAACATGCCCAACAACCACTCACCTTTGTTCCACATGCCTATTCTGAAAAACCTACTTCTCCCTTAGCTGTCAAGCATTTATTCTTAGTTCTCTATTGTGAAATGTAGTAAGAAAAAGCATTAGCCCTTGAATGTCCCCAAAACTGGCCAGTAGGTCAGGGTACCCAGTGGTGGAAATACTGGGGATGTGGAGGGATACGACCAGGACTTGCACCCCCTTGGGGCCCACTGGCAGTTCATGCACATGCAAATCCACCGCAAAGATTATTTCAGGAGGGAGGGAAGGGTATAGTTACATTTATTTTACTGGCACGTGTATAGAATCTATTCTTGTCTTATGAAAATTTTAGATAAAAGGAGAGTTGGCAGCCTATAAAAATACTATCAAAGAAAAATAGGTCCCGTTTGTGTTGGTTTACATTGATGAGGGTGTGGTGAAATGTTATGGAAAGGGGCCAGGGATCTGTGATTTCTTTTCAGCAAATGATTCAGTAGCACCTTCACAATACTCATAAGCAGTCGTGTGCACTTACTACTCCTTTAGATCCACATCATTAGTTGTATCTACTAATTTCTGCCTTCGGGGCAGCAAGCCAGTAAACTTTAGGGGTATTTTCAGAGCAGGGCAATTGCCTCTCCATCAGGACTGTTTTTGTTATTGTGCAGGGCTTTTATCAGTGCCTTTTATTGCTTTTTTTGAAAATTACTTCTGACCAACCCTTTGTTAATACACTCAGCAGCCATGTTTTTTTCTTTCTGGACCAATTCTGAGATGCCTTTATTCAGAGCTGTGCGCTCTATGCTACCTGCAGCATGGCAGGATTCGATCAGACAGATTGTAACCGAGTGTGAAAAGAAAACATAACCTCCCAATCATTAGGACACCCCTTCCTCATCACAAAACATACGATTCTGTGCCAAAGCAAAGAAGTACTTTAACTCTTCCCAAATTGCCTGCTAATTGCAAACAGACGCATTTGTTTAGATGAGGGCTTGTGGGATTTCTTCACTTCTGCTATTTAATTAAACAATTTTATTAAGAGCCATAATGATGATCTGGTCCCCACAGATACCCTCAGAGGAATGTTCTTATTCCGCAGGGCTAGAAATAAAAGTGTTTACATATACACAAGGGAATGTTACGTATAATTCAAACATATTCCTATACTCCTATTTTTTATATAATGGACCCCTTTGTTGATTTGCCTTCCTGCCAACACATTACTTTCTTACCATGGGCCCCAAGGGGGTGTGTGCTTCTGCACCTCCGGTAGTTACACCACTAGCTAAAGGAAAAACCTAAAAAAAACCTTGCACCGTCCATGTAAACTCCCTACATTGTGTTAGTTCAGCCTTCTGCTTTTAGTTAAAGAGGGTTCTAGGCCAGCCTAGAACATATCCCTAGAGTTAAAATTTCCAGGGCTCCTTTACAAAAGGAAGGGTGCAAGCCAATTTTATAATTCACTGTTGCTTCTACTGGCATTAACCATTTTGGAATTTTGTGCTGCCTGGGACATTGGATCACTTGGCCAGTGAATGGTTCTTGGTCAATTTCATATCTTAAGAGATTTACATTCAATGGAATTAGAAAATTAAAACACATTTTGGCTGTATCTTATTGGACACGACCCAGTGATGATACAGCAAGATATCCCTATTAGACTGCTTACTGTTCCACCTCTTCTTTATCTGCAGAGGCTTGGCCTTTCAGGAAAAAGAAACCGAATGTCCAGCTAAACCTTTGTTTACTAAGGATTACGTTAGTAGCTACTAGTTGGAGCAGGCTAGAAATAGAAATAGTTTCCTTTGGGGCTTACTGTTGTCTGAATACAATACTCAGAACTGCCATCCATATTGGAATGTGTCATATTTAGAAAGGGGGTTTGACACCCAGCCAGAATGGCCATCCTCCATGCTCATTGGGTGAGGCAATAAAATATGTTTACTGAGAAAAGACAGAATGAATACATTATTTCCATTGACTGCTTCTCTTATGTCTTACCCTAACTGACAAACTGTCCAAGATTAATACATGTGTTTGACACCGCTAAATGATTTTGGCTGCAGCCTTTGTGTTTGGAAGTCAGAGGGAAGTCCAGCTGTTTGTCAGCCAACTTCATAAGTGGTGGACTTAGAAGCACCTTGTCTGGGACATCTGGGTTCAAAAGAAAAAAAACCTCTTAAGAGAACTCTCTAATTACAACCCTCTGGATGATGAATGTTCTTTAAATGTCAGAAGGGATTTGTTTCAGAAAGCCGAACGAGACGTCAATATACTCGGCAAACAATGTTTACACATGGTGGCTTCTTGTGTAGGTGAAAAGGAGGGAAGGGTGTGGAGAGGAAAGAGGTGCAGTCGAATCTGATGACCCATCTATCCTCCAGAGGGCCCCTATGAACAGCTGTGCGGAGTTTCAAAAAAAAAAAAAAAAATGAAAACCTACAGGCAATTTAAATACCCCAATCCAGATGTTCCTTGGATACACACCCTAAATGTCTTGTGCATGGTTTATTTTGTTTTCTGAAACTATTTTTCACCAGCCTGTTTTCTCAGCTGGAATACTTCTGGGGTAATGTTTTCAAAAAAATATTACATTTGGCATTACAAGAAAACAGAGCCTTTAAGACATTAAAAGGACAATATCCTTGTTGCTCTTGGCAGAGGAAAGCAGGTCTATAGGAATTTCAGAATTCTCTACCACCCAAAGAATAGGTAAGAGAAATTTTCCACTCTTAAACCCAGTTTACATGGGAATCTGAGAAGTGGTTTACTTGGAAATGTAGAAATACAAGCACATTTCTCTGTTTCCGGACTGTGTGGAGAGGAAGAGTGAGGGTGTCCTGTTTCTGACCTACATTCATACTGTTTTGCCTCATACATTAAGTATCCAAAGGACCTTTGAAAATCATAAACCACTGGCCAAGTTTTGATATGAAGCCATATGTCAATAACCTGCTCTACTACCTCCACATCAAGGGGCAGATTTACTATTGGTCGAATTTCGATTATAAAAAAATTCGAAATTCGACCAAGGGAATAGTAGGGAAGTAAAATCGAATTTGAAGGATTTTACCGCAGGTCGATCGATCGAACGAACGATCAAATATAGAAAATGCGATTGATTGATCGAATATTTGAACGATTTTAATCGATCTATCGAATTTTTTATATTCGATCTCAGTAGCTTTAATCTGGCGAAGTAGGTGGTCGAATAAAAATTTAAAGGGGAAGTATTCGACCATAGAATTTTCGAATATTCGAATAAAATTTTATTTGAATCATTCGAATTCGAATATTCGATGGTCGAATTTGCCTAATTTGCATATTCGAAGATTCAAAATCGAATTTGATACAAATTCGATCGAACTTCGATTCTTCATGTGAATTTAATGTGAATTTAGTAAATCTGCCCCTAAGTTAGAGCTACACTCTGGGGCAAATTTACTAAATTCACATGAAGAATTCGAAGTTCGAATTAATTTTTTTAAAATTTGAATTTGAATCTTCGAATATACAAACTAGGCAAATTCGACCATAGAATAGTCGAATTCAAATTTTTGAATTTGAATTTTCGAATTCGAATTATATGAATATTCGAATACAATTCTATTGGAAAATTCAATTATTCGATGGTCGAATACCTTCCCAATTCGACCCCCTAGTTTGCCAGATTAAACCTACTGAAATGGGGATCATGCCCTAAGATCGAATAAGAAAAATTCGATTGATCGCTTAAAAATTGTTTGAATATTCGATTCGAATTCGAACTAATTCGATTGAATTTCCCTATTCGATCAATCGATCGAATTGCTCTAAAGAAATTCAAATTCAAATTTTTTAAATTCCCCACTATTCCCACACTATTCCCTGGTCGAATTTCGAATTTTTTTGGCGTTTGAAATTCGACCCTTAGTAAATCTGCCCCTCTGTATAACCTTAACTCTTCCACTGTCGGTGCTTTGTTTTAAATTCGTTACCTTTCCTAAATTTACCTGCTTCATCAGTAATTTCCAAATTATGGGACTACCCCCCCCAAAGTGCTTAGAGCAATGCCAAGTGGAGTTCAACCTGAATATTGGGTAGAATGCTAATCTGTCTCCTTGATACACCAGAGCACCCATCTTGAAGTTCAGTTAGGATGGGATTTAGGGTGGAAGCCTACCTTCTGTACCACAGTGTACCTCTTTTAGGAGATTCTTCATATCTTATGATCATTTATTTTCCACAAACAATAGCAGAAATTTCAACCCTCACTTATACAATGTTATTTTACACATCTACCTGGTAAGGAGGTGGTAGGTACTACCATTTTGAAAGTAAATGGGACTTGGCTTTGCCAAATGCTACATTGCCCATATGACAGTCCTGGCTCCTAAACAACCTCACAGACTCCTATACATATCAAGAAGTTTACCCCAATCAGAGGTCTAGCTTAACTGATGCTGCCCATCCACAAACTGATAAAAACTTCAGACTTGGCTTCAGTAAGATGCTCATAAGACTTTTTGGGGGTGACCTGCATAATCTTAATTCTGACTTGCCTATCCATGGACCATGTACCTACCCTATGTGCCATTCCTTTGACTCACCACCCTTTCCAATTTGTCAACATTTTTAATCTGTCATGACATGGGGACCCCCCTATGTGCTTGGGTCCGCATTCATCTTGCAATAAAAAGATCCCAAAAAATATATGTACCATTTCACAACTATGGGAAAATTAGCTAAACATACGAAAGTCTATGGGCAACATTTTTGTAGTGAAATACATTAGAGCCTGTAAAGGTCTACTGAGACATTTCTGTCTACCTTGCAGGCCCAGGCTGGCAATCTGTGGGTTCTGGCAAATGCCAGAGGGGCTGCTATAAGGTGCCATAGAAAGTCAGTATTTAGTGGTGGCGACTGTTTGGGCCTCTGTGTGGGCTGAATGTGCCTCTGTGTACCTGAAATGCCAGGGCCTATTTTAATTCTCAGTCCGGACCTGCTACCATGCAACATTTTGGTCACACGTAACATTTTTGTTGCATGCAAAATTTCCTGCGTTGACTAATTTTTGTCAGCGACAAAAAATTTTTCTGCAAAACCATACAAGATGAAAACATTTGTTCACCATTACCTATATGGGAAAGACATGATTTAAAAAAAATTATCTAACCAGTAACTAATGATGAAATTAGTATACCCATTTATTAAAGGGATACTGTCACGGGAAAAAACATTTTTTCAGAATGCCTCAGTTAAAAGTGCTGCTCCATCAGAATTCTGCACTGAAATCCATTTCTCAAATGAGCAAACAGATTTTTTATATTTCATTTTGAAATCTGACATGGAGCTAGACATATTGTCAATTTCCAGCTGCCACAAGTCATGTGACTTGTGCTCTGATAAACTTCAGTCACTCTTTTCTGCTGTACTACAAGTTGTAATGATATCACCCCCCCTCCCTTTCCCCCTCCAACAGCCTAACAACAGAACAATGGTAAGTTAACCAGATAACAGCTCCCTAACACGAAATAACAGCTCCCTAATACAAGATAACAGCTGCCTGGTAGATCTAAGAACAGCACTCAATAGTAAAAACCCATGTCCCACTCAGGGCCGGATTTACCTAGTGTTTGTCATTCCTGTCCCCTCCCTTTTATTTGCTCACATTTTCATCATCAGGATGGAGCAATGGGAATTTGGCACACAGGAAATTTAAATTTCCAATGTGGGTGTGGTTGTGCAGCATGCTGCCCCCTAAAATCCTGCCTCTCCACAAATCCGGGCCTGGTCCCACTGAGACATCTTCTTCAGTTACATTGATAAAGCAGTTCCCTCCTAAAGTGCTGGCACAAGTCACCTGACCAGGGGCAGCTGGGAAATTGACAAAATGTCTAGCCCTATGTCACATTTCTAAATGTAATATTACAAAATCTGTTTGCTCTTTTGAGAAATGGATTTCAGTGCAGACGTCTACTGGAGCAGCACTATTAACTGATGCATTTTGAAAAGAACATGTTTTCCATTGACAGTATCCCTTTAACTAGGGTTGCCACTTGATCGGCCTGGCCGGTATTTTTGATGGTTGATCCCAATGTTATTAATAGGAAAAAAAGATAAATATATAGGAGGGCCGGTATTTTTTTCAAGAAAAGGTGTCATCCCTACATTTAACACATATGTAGAGTCTAAAAATACATTTGTGCACTGCTGAGAGCATCTGGAGGATTGATGGGCAAGATATACTTACCAAATAGTGATGGGTGAATCTCCCACGATTCGCTTCGCCGAGAAATTCGCGAATCGGCGAAAAATTCACGAAACGAGTCGCGGGACGCTTTTGACACGCGTCGCGTCGTTTTCGGCGCGCGTCGCGTCATTTTCGTCACGTTTTTTCGTTTTTGAAATTTCGCTGGTGATTCACGAATTTATTCGCCAGCGGCGAATCGCGGGAATTCGCCGGGAATTCGACCCTGGTGAATAAATTCGCCCATCACTATTACCAAATGAGTAACACACACATGGATCTACTCTACGCTTCATGGGGCAAATTAATTAAAGCACGAAGCGTCTAAGGCTAGCGCTAATTCGCCAGCGTGACGTCATTTCACAACTTCGCAAATTCACTAACATGGACTCTGGCGAATTTTCGCTATTGAAGTAGATAGACTTGCGCAACTTCGCACCCTTATGCCAGGCGAAGTTGCGCACTGTCAATTGATATTAAATTCGCAAATTCACTAAGATGAACATTTTCCTCAATGTTAGCACTTACGTTAGACGTTACTTTGCCTGGTCAGACCAGGCGAAGTTCAATACAATAGATAGGAGGTTGAAAAAAAAAATGTAAAATTTTTTCTAAGTCCCAAAAAAACGCTGCGTATTTTAGCATAGGAGGGTGGTAAAAAAGATTGATCTTTTTTGGGCGGTTACCCTTCTTCCCCCCCTACATTTCCTAACATATGGCAACTCAACTATACAGGGGCACATGTTTAGGGCAATAGGACAACTTTATATAATTTATTAAAGGTTTCCTGGGCTTGTGTAGTGGAATGTAGTGGCTGTAACATATACTTCTATTATAAGTTAAAGTTCCGGCCGTATGCAAATTAGGTTTCGCTAGCGTAACAGCGCTCTGCCTAGCGAAGTAAAACTAGCGCAACTATGCTACCGTTCGCCGACCTGAGTGTAAATTTGCACTTTAGTGACTTTGCGAAGTGCTGGTGAAAATTCACCTGTTGAAGTGCGGTGAGCGCTAGCGAAGCCAACACTAGCAAATTTGCACATCTTAGTGAATTTGCCTCCATATCTCTTACCTTAGAGAAGACACCAGATGTCAAATATTACTCATGTGGGGTGGGGGGGGTTTAGGGGCGCTTTGCCAATGAGGCGAGTCTAGAAATTTGCCTCAGGCGGCAGTGCCACAGAGGTTTCCAGTGGTGGCAAAAATCTTTAAGAGCCAAATTTACGTTTTTTAAACCATAAATTCAGCTTTACTAGTGCGAGAAAGCTCAATTGTGCTCTCTGCACTAGTGTTCCTTTCTTGCCTCCAATCCCGACAGGTAAGCTGGCAAGGGCGGGCGACTTTTCAGGAGCCACCTGAGGATTTCCTGGGGGGGGGGTGCAAAGTAAAATACACTTTCAATAGACAGGCTGGCTGTATCTTCAGGTGTGAGGAGAGGTTTTACAGCAATATAAGCCCTGCTGGTTCTTAGTGTTCATAAATGCAACTGACAGGATCAGAAACAAAAAATAAGTAAGATTAAAAAAAAATACTGGTACCAATGTAATAATATGCGTGCACATTTACACTATACCCCATTCTCTGGTACATGAGATTTCATTGTTGTAGAACATATGTAGGTTGAGGGTTTACTAAATAACTATTCAGTGTTGGGCATATAGTAATTGTCCTAATTTGTGTGTTTTCTTACTAGGGCTAAAGTCTTAGTAATATTATTATTTTTTTTTTTTAAACTACTGTTTCTACATATATTTTAGATATAATAATAAATCAGAAAGTTGGATGGAAATTGGTCATGTTCCGGTTGTTCCCCCTAATATGGGGGAGGTAACAGTACAGAAAATATTTGAAGGAGCAGGGGCAGCAAGGAGTAGCCCACAGTGGTTTTGATGCAAAGTTTCAATAAATGTATGCAAAGTACATTATATTCCCCAAGGTTGGGGTAACTGACACTGGCTAACATCATTTCTTCACAAGTAGCAGCTATCAAAACACTGACTGTGCCATAGCCCTTAGTAGTTTTTTTTTCAGTTGCTCTATAGAAAATAAATTGACTATAAATTTCAAAAAGGTCCGTCAATCACTTTCTTCATCAGTAAACTGCTTGTATATACTAATGCCAGCAGCCTTCTGTTCTCCAGTGTGCAAGTGGCATCCAACACTTCGGGGGAGGGGGTAGGATGTCCATCAATTTAATGTTATCAAAACATACATTCTTCTTTTGAAGATTAATCCTACTTTCCTCCAGTTTTCAGAGATTTCCTGTTATATTGTGAGAGGGACTTTTAGCCTTTTTTTTCTTGTTTTAATTTGGTGTTTTATTTGAAACAAATGTATTCCTATTAGGGACATCTTCTGCAATTCAAATAACCTGTCTTCATACCTTTATTATTATTATGGAGACCTGGTCTGTATTCTGCTGTACAGCTTTTCCCTTAACTCTGAATGTAGATTGAAGATCTCGTTTTCTGTTCTTGATTATATGCAAAGTCTTGGATTACTTTTTCCTACTTCTTACAGGCCCATACCTCACAACCTTTTGGAAATAAAAAGAGGGACATGAAAAGATTGGCAAAATTGTGTGACCACGCCCATTTTTGTGGCACACCCCCTAATTACCATGTGCATTTGGCAGGTTATGAAAGTTTGATCATATTTCTGTTTTTTTTTCATTTAATACAGTTTTGCCAATGAAGGTGAATTGCCCTTTAAGCTGTGAGTCTATCTTCTCCTAAGAGACCTGTAATTGTTACAATTATTTTATTTGCTTATCTCAAAATTGTTACAAAAGTATCTTAGTGCACCTGGTGGCTGTTCTGGGCCTTCTGCCAAAAGCTAATTAAGTTAGAAACATTGTATCTTTTTTTTTTTTTTAGCTGTTCAGTGCAGAGAAAATCAGAATTTACTAGTACAAAATCGGGACTGTGGGTTGAGCTGTCAAAAGTGTGACTGTCCCGCTGGGAAATTGGAGAAGCAAAGAAGTGATGAAGACTATTGCTCCATGGTGCTCGCTGGCAGAACCTGGGTCACTTGGGGGGTGCCTAATTTTTGGAACCCCCAAGTGTAAATGATTCTCCTCCTTTAAGAAATGTATTAGTATCTACCAAATGGTCGTTAACTTATAAGAAAGTGGTCTCTACTGCTTAGGGGCAAAAACTGACACTTAGGGGCAAATTTATCATTATTCACAAATTTGAGGGCTAAAAGCCTTCAAATTAGGCAGAAATTCGATTATCAAATTAAAATTCGACAAAATCGAATGTTTTTGGCCCACTTTTTGAGCACTATTCGATTTCTCGATAAATTCGTACGATCGAATGGCATTTCTCGTTTTTTTCGTGAAACCGTTCAATTTCACGAAAAAATTGTGAAATTTCGTTTCATTGTTTCTACGATTCGAACGATCAAGGCGTTCGATTGTACAAATGTTATTCAAGCAGGTAATAGAAAAAAAAGCCTATGGGGGGATTCCCATAGGCTTCTATTGCTATTCGGTAGGTTCAATCTTGCAAAGTGGGCAGTCGAATAAAATTTTAAAGGGGAAGTACTTAGATCATCTAATGATCGAATATTCGCTCATTCGATCTATTCTATCTATTCAATGCAATCAAATTTTGCATATTCGATGAATGAAGTGGCCAAATTTGCATATTCGAATATTCAATAAAATCCTATGATCGGAATTCGATTGAATTCGATTGAATTTCGAATCCTTCACACAAATTTAGTAAATGGGCACCATAGACACTGCAACTGTGTTTTTCAACATCAACTTAAGGGCTGAAGGTTGGGTGGCATTGATTATAAATTGCTATGTTGTTATTATGTCCTGTAAATGCCATCATGCACTACATTACTTGCTACTTCCAACTCTCCCTATTGCACAATTCCATCCCACATTACTGTGACCAATTCTTTATAACTCTTCTCATTATTTCTTTGTATGTTTAACTACTGTATAATACTTCTCTTCTTCTCTCTGAGTCCCTTGACCCTGAAAGATCCTTTTCCCCATTCATCCCTACAGGACACAATGGCGTTACTCATCTCCATGAATGTTAAACCATCAGGTTTCCTCTCATCAAGCGCCGAGGAACGGAGAGCTCTGAAATTGTGCATGAGCTTAAGTGAGCGTAGAGCTAAATCCGCTACTTCTTGGCTTCTGGGTGTGCTGGAGTAATGAGAGCAATGAAGGATTAATGCACATTACACAGACCATTAGGCTTCCAAAGGGACAAGATAAGATTAGGGAAAAATTCTGAACTCGTCTTCAGCCTTGAGAAAAGGGCCTCAATTGCCTGTGTTTAGGGTGTCCTACCACCAGTATAATATATCCTCCATCACAGATACAAAAACCTGGGCTTTCTGAGACGTGGACTATACTGTGAACATTTAAACAGTGTCTCTTTTGTTTATAAAGGAGCATGATAGTTATTATTATAGTTATTATTTCTGCCTTGCAGCACTGGTGTCTTGAATTTGAGTCTACCCAGGGTACAACCTGCAAAGAGTTTGTAAGTGTCTGCTTGGGTTTTATCCAAGTTCTTTGTTTCCTCCCACACCTCAAAAACATACAGGCAGGTTAATTACCCTGTGATTAAATTAACCATAGTGTGTGTGAATGTGAAACTTTGTAAGCTCCAGCAGAGCTTAAAAAAAATTAAATATTGTCTTCCTTTTTGTGATGTGCAAGTATATCCATTCCCCATCTTGAGCCTTTGCGTGTTACCTTCTCTGTTGCTGGTGTCATTGGCAGGCCCTTGCCACTCCATGATGTCAGCTCAGTTTAAAGCGGATTCAGCTTCAGTTTAAAGGGATACTGTCATGGGAGAAAAAAGTTTATTTCAAAACGCATCAGTTAATAGTGGTGCAGAATTCTGCACTGAAATCCATTTCTCAAAAGAGCAAACAGATTTTTTAAATATTTTTTTTAACATCATCTTTATTGGTCAACAAAAAGGAAAAAAAAAAACAATACATGTACTTTCAGCATTCCATTCTCTAACAACACTATGCATATTTGCATGTTATTTATCAAGTGAGCAATAGACATTCATTGTACATGGATTTTGCATCATGGCCTAATTCCCAAGTCAGTGCTGATATTAGCATATGCTTAGAGAGCGTAGG
>CM044448.1:30076053-30088244 GCA_024363595.1 Xenopus borealis
CCTCACAGTAGGGGGCCGGCAGGGGGCCCTGGACAGCAGTCCCGGTGGGCCCTGGGCCCCCCAGTCCAACCCTGCGCAATTACTGTGCGCAATTTTGGTGTGGCTGCAGCCGACTCCAGCAGGCTGCAGCACGCATGATCTGCCCTATAGGGGTGCGGGCCTTGGCCCAATTGCACCCCCTGCTCCCCTGGTAGTTACGACACTGTGTTGCAGTGCATTAGCACCAAAAGATAAATAAAAAAAATAGAGCGCCCACACATCACAATTGTCATAATGCTGGAATTCTGGGGAAAACCACTATATTTTGGGATAAAAACGTTGTTTTAAAAGCAACTAAAGGCCTTAATAATTATTACGCTTATTTTACTGTTATTTTAAGTATGTTATCGGCTTCCCACAGTCACCATCCTTATAAAATATAAGAAGTCCCTCCGTACACTGGGCCATTTTAATAAATAGACAAAAGTGGCATTGACCCAGGGCTCAACAGGAGATATTTCATCTGCTTTAACTTGATCAGTGTGTCCCATAGAAATAACAAATCCCTTGTTTTAACCAGGTGGAAGAGCCCATTAACTTTTACATTTATATTAGGGCAAGTATTCCTCAACAATATTTAGAAAGCAATTCTTTGTTGTTAATGCTTTCGTCATCTGTTGCTTCATGGTAGGGTGTCTGGTTCCCATATCAATTTCAGTGAGTACAGGCTATTTCTTTATTCTCTGCCTTATCCTATTAGAATATAGACAGCTGTGGGGACACACCAAAGAGATCCATTCCCTGAGCCCACCGGTGCTGTCTACCTGTACAGTTTACTTTATAAGAATTCTCCTGTTAACTAGGTTATTGTGCTTGTGGTGCAACTGTGGATGATTCTTTCTTTATATAGCAAGTGTGCACCACCCACAGCCGTAACAGAATCCTGAATGCAGAGGGGGAAATCCAGAAGTTGACAATTATTACATTATTACACATAACTGACAGAATATACTTATCAAGGTCGATCATTTGTCTTTGAAACACATCTAATTGTTAGAAAAGTGTGTGTTGTTTTAAAGTGCAGTGGGTTTTGTTTGCCTTTGGTGAATGAACTCTGCTTCTGCTACTGGGCAAATACGACTGTTGACTTGCTCTGTGATGAGTGGAGCCTGCCACATACTGGCCTCATGTCTGGGGACTATTATGATACAATAAATGTTCTGTCCAGAATGCCTTGAAATTAGGCTGACTCAAATATATAGGTATAGATACAATATAGTGTGGATCTCTGTTCCTGAATGGAAAGGCTGCTTCAACTTCTAGAATCAGTTCTGGCTTGAGTTGCCACCTTTTCTGTAAAAAATAAAATCAGCCTTTTCTATATATTTATCTTTTTTTTTTGCCTATTAACAACATTGGGATCAACCGTAATTTTTACCAGCCAGTGCGGTAAAATACCAGCCAGGTGGCAACCCTAGTTCTGGCTCAAATCACATGCCAGCTTCAGCTAATGATTTATATGGATTCCAGGGGCACCCCAGACTTTTGTAAGATATGATTTTGTAGAGTCCTAGTGGGACCTCATTATCTGTGATGCAGCAGTGGCTCCATGCCTTTATAAACCCAGATTTGGCATTAGAAAGGCAGAAGAGGCTCAAGTTTCCCTTTGGCTGTGAGATGGTTAAATCTGTCAGTTTCTCACGAAAGGAGGGGGAAGAGGGGAAAAAAAAGTCATTTCTTTTGAATTGAAAAATTGCAGAGGCTTCTGATAAGATATTATGTGTAAAAAGTTGCACATAAATTTCTGCCTGTCATCTCCCACCGTGGGACGTGAGCCAGCGGTGCGGCCAGAGGCGAATCTGATCACTTTAGTATAGATTGTTAGAGGCTTGCTAATAAACTCCTGGGCTGCCGGATTAGCGCTAACTCATTGAAGCTTTAAGGAATTACTGCAGCTAATATCGCCCTGGCAGAATTGTTCTACGTGGAAAAAAATCTTTATTGCTGTGAAATGGAGGATGCAATGTATTCTTTCTCCATAATCTCCTAGTGTGCTCCCTATTCGGACTTTACACTTAGGGGCCGATTTAAGAAATTCATGTGAAATGATCGAATTTCGATCGAATTCGATCGAATACCGATCGTACGAATTTTTCTTGAAATCGGATATGCAAATTTGGCCTCTTCGATCATCGAATATCAAATAGAATGAATCATCGGATATTCGATAATTCAATCATTCGATGATAGAAGGAATTGTTTTAGTTTTTACTTTATTAATTGCTCCCTCCTGTATATATTTATTTTGCTTATTCTTCCTATATCTATTGAGCCAAGTTGCCCGCCATATAACTCCTCCTATTGCTCCATATAACCCTCCTTATAACTCCTCCTATTGCTCCATATAACCTTCCTTATAACTCCTCCTATTGCTCCATATAACCCTCCCTATAACTCCTCCTATTGATCAATATAATCCTCCCTATAACAACTTTTGTCCTTTATATAATGCTGATTGTAATCCATCTTATTATAACCCATCACTGCCTTGATATTATTGTACTCCACAACATTAAATTGATAAAAGCCTTAAGCATCGCTGTGCCAATGGGTGAACTTTCTGGCTCTCTGGAGGGACTGAGGCTGCCCAGTTCCCTAACAATACACTTTAATAACACAAGCAATATGGGGATTTATTATGCATACGGCTTCTCTGCAATCATTCTGCAGGAGAAAATGAGATGAAAGCCGAGGGCGACAGATGAACTCTTTTGAGGCGCCAAAAAGAGAGAATGAGGAACAAGGGAGAGAAGATCAGGAGTTAGAAAGGAAATGGGGTGGCTGAAAATTAGATTATAGGAAATGTAATAGAAACTCGGTAGATAAAGAAGGTGGGAGAGTGGTCGAGACTGAAGAAAGGAGAAAGTTAAAATAGGTTACAGAAAGGGGGTTTGATATAGGGCAGAAATGGAGGTAGAGAAAGGGGGGTGTTTAAGTGCAGAGGAGTGAAGGCTCTCAGGCAGGAGGAAATTGAATGGAAAGTAAATTAAAAGAAAATTGGGCAATGTGGAACATGGAGCAACAATGGGTACAGGAAGGTGGAGGGATGAAGACAGAATTTGATATGGTAGAGATAAAGAGAGACCTGGATCTAATTGGAGAGGTATATAGAAAGGCATTGTAAGAGAAGGACCGAGGGATGAAATGCAAATGGGACATTGGTGTCTACAGAGAATAGGATTGTAGGAAATAATGTGAGGATGTCAGGGAGAGAAAGAAAAGGAAAAAAACAGGAGCAGGAGGCAGGGATAAAGAGATGATGTGAGAAGGAAAAAAGAATGAGGCAGAAGAATGAAGAGAGAGGGAGAGGATGGAGAAAAGAAAAGTGAGATAGAGAAAGATAAAGAGACATTAGGGGTAAATTTATCAAAGAGTGAAGTTCCACCACTCCATACATTTCTATGGGATTTTGAAAGGCCTATTTATCAATGGGTGAAGTGAAAGTTCACCCTTTGTTAAATACGCCTTTAAAAATCCCATAGAAATGAATGGAGAGCGGCGGAATTTCCCTCTAGTGGCAGAACTTCACTCTTAACTTCACTCTTTGATAAATATACCCCTATGTGAGAAGCAGGCAGTAATTAGGAAGTGCAGAAAGCATAAGGTTAGAAAGACAAGAGAACAATGGAGAGAAGGAGACATGGATGGGGAGACAATTAGGAATGTGAATGGAGGCCAGGAAATAGGGTGAGAGAAATATGAAAAAATGGGATGGAGAGATCTAGAATGAGTACAACAGCATTGATAGGAGAGGGAAGCGGCCTAATAAGTGATGAAAGATAAAAAGGTAAAAGAGTGTGTGATGGAGGGACACAGTCAGATAACAGAAGGGAGGTGAGAGGGAAGAATGGATAAATAATGTAGGAGGAAGATGCAGATGAAGCAACAGACCATGAGGTCCTGTTTTTAATTAGGAGACTTGCAGTTACCATAATTCCCATGTACAACTTCATATTCCCATCTTCTACTAAGACACAAGTGACATTTATTCACAGTCAGCAATGTAACCCCCAGAGTTGCATGGTCCCACCACTTGTGACAGTTGGACATGGTTGGCCACAAAGTTGGCAAGCAAATGTCATAAATTCTATAGACTGCTGGGATAACAATGAGACCCATGCAATTCCAGGCTGACCTAATATTTGTGCTGTATGGTGGCTGTTGATTGAGCAATCCATTTTAATAGAATCTAACCAGTGGGATGACTGGTAAAGGTGTCTTTTTTTGGTGCCTGGTTGAATGGTGGCCATTGGCCAGGTGAACTGCTTGACACCAATCCAATCAAACAATTGAATGGCTGCTACTGGTTAATGCTAAGGGGAAAGTCTGCTGGAGTAAATTTCCATGCACTTTGTCACTGCCTCTCAGCACGGTTGGGTTTACACTGGGTCTTTTGTGGGTTTTGCTGTGTGATTGTATCTGCAGCTGCATTCCTAGAAGCCTATGGACCGGTGCCAGATATTCAGCATGGAACAGAAGCTGCCCATCTATCACCTTTACATTAAAGAAAAATAACATTTGTGGGGGTGACCGCATGTGAGACGAGAGCCTTCTGTTGCTTGTCTCTTAAAGGGATACTGTCATGGGAAAACATGGTGTTTTTTAAGTCATCGGTTAATAGTGCTGCTCCAGCAGAATTCTGCACTGAAATCCAGGGCCGGATATACCTAGCTGCCGCCCCTAGGCCCGCTGTCATTTTACGCCCCTGACCCCTCCTTTGCTCAAATTTTCATCATCGGGATGGAGCAATGGGAATTGGCACACAGGAAATTTAAATTTCTGAACCAATGTGGGTGTGGTTTAAAGAGTTTTCTCATGACCGTATCCCTTTAAAGAGAAACCACCACTGTCACAGCTTTTCACAGATGTGCAGAGAATCTCATATTATGGAGAAACACCTGCTCTATTGGGGCTTTGTTGACAAACATGCTGGGTTTTCATGGGTGTTTTAAAATGTGTTGCTTTTTTTGCTTTCCGCCCCAGGGGAATGTGTTAACAGAGCCCATTGATTTCTTTTGTGCCATTGACCACTGCACCACACTGGACAAATTGCAGACGACAAATAGAACACTGCTTTTGGCCAAGTTGCTCCCAATTGCACAGGCATTTTGAGGCAAGTTTCAGAGTAGGGTTCAAAATAGTGTCTATATCATTGGGTGCAAGTCTGGGGCAACTATTGATGCAGCCTTTTGTGAGAACCCTGGAGCTGACATCTGGTCCAGGATGGCAGTTGCCCCAGGCAGGGGAGCAACTATAGATAAAGCAGACGTTATGAGGCTGATGTTGGATCCCAATGTTGTTAATAGGGAAAATAAGGAAGGCTGGTATTATTTTCCAGAAAAAGGTGGCAACCCTATTCTTCTTTAGACTGCCAATCCACACAGCAGCTTCCAAATACCCAATCACAACCCTTATTTGCACCCACAGGACTTTTTTCATGCTTGTGTTGCTCCCCATCTCTTTTTGCATAACTTCAACTTTGTGACTGATGCTTGAACATTATCCTGAAGAATTTGTTGATATTGCATTGAATTTGTCCGACCCTTGACTTTAACAAGGGCACCAGTCCTTAACTAGCCACACAGCTCCACAGCATGATAGAGCTTCTACCAAATTTGACAGTAGGTAGCAGGTGTTTTTCTTGGAATGCGGTGTTCTTCTTCCGCAATGCAAAGAACTTTTTGTTATGACTAATTAACTACATTTTTGTCTCATCAGTCCAAAGCACTTTGTTCCAGAATGACTGTGGCTTGTGTAATGAGCTTTTGCATACAACAAGCAACTGTGTTTGTCGTGTGAGTGCAGAAAGGGCTTCTTTCTCATCATCCTGCCATACAGATGTTCTTTGTGCAAACTGTGCTGAATTTTAAAAGGATGTACAGATACATCATCTGCAGCAAGATGTTCTTGCCGGTGATCCTTGGGTTGTCTGTAACCATTCTCACAATCCTCTGCATATGCCGCTCCTGTATTTTTCTTGGCTTGCCAGACCTGGGTTTCACAACAACTGTGCTTGTGGCCTTCCTGATTACATTCCTTACAGTTGAAACTGACAGTTTAAACCTCTGAGATAGCTTTTTGTAGCCTTCCCCTAAACCATAATACTGAACAATCTTTGAGATAGCTTTTTGTAGCCTTCCCCTAAACCATAATACTGAACAATCTTTATTTTCAGATCTTTTTAGAGTTGCTTTGAGGATCCCATGCTGTCACTCTTCAGAGGAGAGTCAAACAGAAGCACAACATGCAGTTGGCCACCTTAAATACCCTTTCTCATTACTGGACACACCTGCCTATGAGGTTCAAGGCTTAACGAGCTAATCCAAACAATTTGGTGTTGCCAGTAATCAGTATTGAATGAGTTAACACATAGACAGAAGCTTGTTACCATGGGTGTTTCAATAAAAGAAAAAACTTTATTTGCCAAGTCTCATTAAAACATGAAGAGGTACCTTGTTATATAGCTACACCATGATGTGTCTAGTCACCTGACGCATTTTGTGCCTCATTATGGCACTTCATCAGAGGTGGAGTCTGATTGTAGCACTCTACCTTTTATTGTGTGCTTACTTAAAAGCAAATAACAATTAAAATTGTGTTATAATCATAAAATACACTTCTGGTATGCTCAGGTCTATATTAAAGCTATACTCTTTAAACTTTGCATATTATAATGAAAAAAACAACAACAGTATGCAGATCTAATAATCCTTATTAGCTATACAGAACATATATGCAAATACATTGTATCACAACAAACTGTAAAATTTCAAATTTCCATTTGACTTATTATATGGTATCAAAAAAAGCAGGAAACTTTCCAATCACTGTGTAATATCCAATATACTTCTCTCTGATCATTTTTTCTCTGTAAATCTCCTCCCTCACTCCTAGTTTTACTTGTTCTATACCCTGCAATTTGATCCAGCCAATGTTACCATTATGGTTTAACATTATGTGCTTGCTTATGGCTGAAACTCTTCTATAATTGTGATTCCCTTGGTCAATGTCTGCTATGTCAACTGGTATAAGATGTTCTCTTATCTGTTCTCTCAAAGTTCTACCAACATATTGCTTCCCGCAATCACAGGTAGCCAAATAAATTATTGACCTGGAATCACAATTAATATCATTCTGTATGGGAAGATCCTTCCCTGTTACACTGCTTTAAAGCAATCTTTTAGTTGCATATGTCTACACACCTTCCACCTGTTCTTCCCACATTTGTAACTTCCATTTCTTGTTAACCATTTACTGCCCACTTTTTTTTAATCTTTTTGGGGGCATACATACTTGGGGACACCTCATTTGCAATGGTTCTGTTACGTCTGAAAACAAATCTAATGTTCTAGAAAAATGATTGATCCAACAATGGGTCCATCTTGAGAACATCTAATCGTTTTTTAATTATTGTTTTTATTTGTTTTGCCTGTTTGCTATATGGGGTAATAAAGAATAAATGCTGTGCCAGTAATCAGTATTGAGTAGTTACATGCATTCAAATTAGCGAAATTACAAGTCAGTTTTTCACATCTGATTTAATTTCATATAACTGAATACTTCTTGACTAAAAATCTTTGTTCAGAAAATTCCCCAGTACTCAGTTCCTGGGAAATGAAAGACATACTATGTTATCTTTTTTGTTGAAAATGGAGTAAATTACTATGCAGGATGAGAGGGGTTCCCAAATTTTTTCACATGCCTGCGTCACAGGTCTCCCTGGGAGGCAGGCGAGAGAAATGTATTTGTAAGTTGTCTATACTGATACCTCTTCCCAGAACAGGGTCATTTGGCTGCTGATGAGCGGTCTCCAGCCAGATCCGTACCCTCCAGTGCTGCCCTCTCACACCCTGTCATAAAACACACATGGAAAGGCTGAAATATGGCTTCATCGGCTGGAAAATTAAATATCTGACACCTGAAAATAGTGGGATTTAATGGTGTTTCAGCTAAACTGCATTTCCAGCATCTCCAGACAGTTGGAGGATGTGGGAAGTTGCTGGAAGTTATGCAGGCCATACAACATAAGCTGCTGACTCAACCACTCAAGCAGGCAACAACAGCAAATTGTTGAACTCTGCGAGGGCAAAAAATACAGCCTGCTCCACTGATACTATCTATCTGGAACAAAGAAAATCCCACTGGGCCATGAATTATGGGTTGTGCTCCCCTTCAAATAGGGTCTGCATAGACCTCTTTTAGGTCTTATTGGCCCTGGAGTCACATTTGGTCCATGTCTAAATGGCACAATACCTGTTCGCATGCAGTTCGCATTAACTCCAGCCAATAAAAAAGCATCTAGCCTGGAATTCACTTGTGTGTGTCTATCTCTATAGCCAGCAATGCTGCATATTTTTAGCAACATCCTGTGTTCGTTACCCTTTGTTGGAAAGTCTCCCAATGTGACACTAGCTAATTATTATTGTGTTTAACCCCCTTATATATAAATACTACAGTGTACATGTAACTGATCTTGGATGCCAGGAAAGCTGCCTCCCACAGTCCTGTCACCACATTGATGTGAGGGAAGCTCATAAAAGGGCACATACGGGGAAACCTCTGGGAAGTAGGAAGGTTCTATTTCCCATTAATAGCTTAGCATCATGAGAGTGCCTAATATTGTCTTGTAGTGGCATCTAAAATCTGTCATCCCCCCCGCCCGGAGGCTTTATTAAGAGGAAATGAAGACAGGCCAAACTTATCTATGATTTTATACAGGAAACAATTTGAGAGACAATCTGGCTTGTGGGAATCCAAAGAATAACGAAATAAAGTGACGTAGTTAATGACATGGTGGAAGTAAAGATGGCCATCATATCATAATTGGCTTGATTAGCTGTAGGATGGCTGTAGTGTCTAAACTACAACTCTCTGCAGCATCACAGATGGAAAGCTATATTCCCTACAATAGTCTTTATTTAAAAAAAAAAAAAGGGTAGATGCAGATTGCATGTCAATTTGCATTGCTATAGACTGAATGGATTCTGTACGAAAGTAATTACAGGTATGGGATCTCATATCCAGAAAGCTCTGAATTACAGAGAGGTAATTGGCCATAAACTCATGTGAATAGGAATAGCAAGTGAATATAGAAATTTTGGGGTTGTTATCTTATTGTTATGGATTGGGAATATTCACATGTGATATTTTAACCCTTAACTTCCCTGTTTTCTAGCTGGTACTCTTACAGCATCCCTTTGTTGAATGGGTTACAAGAAGTATAACCACATATTTAATATCCTTCTTTATCTTTGTGTCAGAGGGCCTGAAATGAGAAGCCGCTTTCCATGTACAGTAAATGAACATTTAACTGGAATTGCTGCTCATTTTTAGTAGCAGGAAACAATAAATCCGCGCCTGAAGGATTCCCCTCTGAGCCCTGCTGTTGTCCAGGCTAAACAGCTGGCCGCATGCCGGCTCATTTTCCCTGCACTGGCCGACTCGGGCCTCTCTCTTTCTTTGCCCTCCGATGTAATTGAAGGCTAAGGGCAAGCTGACTTCACCAGGGTCAGAGGGCAAATCCGGGCTGCCCATGTGATACCATGGACTCTTGGCCCCAGTGACCCAATGTGCAGTAATGAACACTCCACTCCCTGCCAGCAGTGAAAGATTGAATTAATGTGGTTTTTGCATGATTAAAAGGCTTGAACCACATAACAACCATTAAAGGACATCATTGCCAAAATTCAGGTTTGCTGACATCAAACAACTCAAGGTAGCCATAAATACCCGTGGAAGTTGTGCAACCCAGTCACCTGTTTTATATTAATGGAGGAAATAATTTTTTATTGCGCTTGCCCCATAACCAGTAGTAAATGAGAATGCAATGAAAAAAACTCCTCCCCTATTAATTAAGCTGCAAAACACTGTGGGTAGAGGGTCTTAAAAGACATCATTGATATTCATGAAACCACTAAACCAGCTGCTGAATACTTCTTCAATTTATAACTAATGTCTTGCCTAAAATGCAGACAATGACACACAGCAGGGACCCTCAGTTGCACAATCTCTACATCTCAGTAGTTGTAAGTAACTGTTTTGTTGCAGTGTGTGGCTGCCCCTATAGAGAGCTGAGCTTTCCTCACTGGAGCACTGGAAGGTCCAGCTTGAAGGTATTGGTAGCTCTAGGATCCCTAGGCACACTTGCAGGTGATTTGGACACACTGGCACTGGGCATAACTGTAGGAACTTGCCAGGGGTAAATGCATAGGCTCCTAAAAACTTTTGAATTGGACTGTGTGGGCACCTGTTTTGTTTCCAGTTCCCTTAAAGAGAAACTGACACCAGAAAGTCAACCCTTTTTTACATCTATCATAACATTGTCTTTGCATTCGCTCTATAATTGTGCCATAAAAGTAGTTACAGATGCTTTTACATTACCCATCTGATCCCCCATGTTCCTCTATGTGGGTGCTGCCATATTTGAGCTTCAGGAGTCTTTTAGCATTAGAAACTGTAACTGACAGGTTGAGAAGGGACAGTCAGCTTGACAAAACAGTCAGGTTTAGGAACTTCAATTAACAATTACTTACAAAAGCAACCCTATCTGTAAACAAACAATCAATATGAGCTATAGGTAACTTTTGATGTACATTAATATTTTTAATAATGATTTTTTAATGTCTGTATCACTTTGAGGCTTAGCTCCATATATGTGTCCTTGTGCTCTGCCTGTTGTTTCTATTTTTTAATGCGACATTCTATTAGATGTTGAATGCAGAAATCTGGAATTTCTCTATACTTCTCTGCATTATTACACAAGTTCAAGCAGATGCCATTCTTCATTCATAGCTGTGCTCTGTCACCTCAACCTCCTCGGGTCCCTTATTAGAGGTGACACACAGCTCCCTTAATGACACCTCTCTCCTGGACCCCGCTCTCCATCTGGTTAATTGGGCAGTTAAGGTGATGCTGGCTGCCCTTTTTTCGTTCCAGGCTGGTTCACCCACTCTGTATTGCGAGTGACAGAAGCCCTGAGCTTGATGAGTTTTACAACTGACCTGTAACCTGGGGGTCCTGCTCTGTCCTCAGTGGGGGCTGAAATGAGCCCTTGTAATCAGGCCCGGACTGGAAATCTGCGGGTTCTAGAAAATGCCCGAGGGGCTGCTATAAGGTGCCATAGAAAGTCTGTATTTAGTGGGCTGGTGGGGGCTGTTTGGGCCTCTGTGTGGGCTGATTGGACCTCTGTGTACCTGAAATGCCAGTCCAGATCTGCTTGTAATTGCAGAAAGTTTTTTTTCTCTATCTTATAAAATGAGCCAGCATTGGTATTGTCACATAGTGAGGGTGGTTAGGGATGGACATGCATTCATTTGTATATTAAATGTGGAGAGGCAGCAGAAGTGACTTGATGTTCCGACTAAGCAGCAGAGTCTGTTGGAGTGGATAAGTGGGGGACAACAGGTAGGCCACCTATATTGTTTTGCCCAGCTCTGCCGTCATGTATAAAACTATAAAATACTGTCAGCCAAACAATATGAATTTCAGAGCTTTCTGGTTCATAGGCCTCTGGATACTAGATCCCAAGCAAATATGGTTTCTCTGCTGCCAGGCACTGCCAGGCCAGGCGAAACGCCATCGACGCGAGCCAAAAAACGTGATGCAACTCATTTCCGCCAATTTGCGGAGCGAAACGGGATAGATTCGCCCATCACTAACAATGGTATAGAAAGCGGTCAGGAGTGTTCTGTTGCCCACGCATTTTGTGACTCTGCTGGTGGGTGTTAAGGCACCCAGTCTGTGTGTGTGTGTGAGCCTGAGGCCCCAAATGAGCATGATTAACGTTGTCTCTCCACTGTGAATACATGTTATTTGCCCAAAACAAGACTAGGTTCATCTGAAATCTTGGATGGCTCTCTAATCCTATTGTACTCTGGAAATCCTTGATTCTTATCCACTATTTTTTCCATTTGTTATAACTACGGTAGAGCACTGCGTATCTTGTCGGCCCTCTATAAATAAATGATGATGATGTCTGGTCATTGCAGGTCTGTCCTTGCTTTGTCAAGTGGTGTAATGCATTATTAACTAAAGAGTATGTGCCCTGTAATCTGAATATCTGGCTTGTTTATTTGTGCCAGACCTGTCCAAACAGGGGTGATTGAACAGGGTACTGTAGGTAGAAGCAATAGAATACAGTAATAGGATCAGTG
>CM044448.1:30116743-30126897 GCA_024363595.1 Xenopus borealis
TTTAGAAACCCCTTAAACATACATATGGGAATCACCTTCCATTTCAGGTCAGTTTTGTTCAAAATGAGAGCGTTGCTCAATCTACTTGAACTGTGTATGACAACATTATCATACCCATGCAAAGAAAATGCCTTTATAGACCTGTAATGTCATTTATTATGGTATCACCACTTAACGTGTTGTTTTACTTTGCCCTAAACAGTGTGTATATATTTCCATATCTCCTTTCTTTTCTAATTCCTCTCTGACCTCTGAACATGGCAAGCGGCATCTGAACCAATTTGCTTTGGGACCGCGGAGGGACCGCAGTGGTTTTGGCTTGGGTTCTAGTTGCAGACAGAAGCCAGGCCCTGCAATGATATGATCTCTGCACAAAGCAACTTGCCTTGTATTTAACTATCACCAGAAAAAAGGATGGTTTCTTTAATGGCAAAGAACAGGGATTTCCAATCTGTGACTCTTGCAGATTTGTTAAGAATGTTGTGCGTTAATTGTAACCTATTACATTTACTTATCCTTTATAATTCGAAAATGTGCAGGCCTGGACTGGAAATATGTGGATTCTGGCAAATGCCATAGGGGCTTCTGTAAGATGCTATAGATCACCCAAAATATCTGGATCTACCAGTAGACCTTTAGTTGGTGATCAGTAGATCTCAAGACACTGTCAACAAACTGCTTGACTTGATCTCCTCCACTGAACAGCCAGAAACATATACATTTCTACCTTAATTGAACTTAAAAGCTTGTATCTGCACTGAAATAAGCGCAGATACAAGCTTTTAAGATGTGTAACAGGATATGACATCATATTATCCCAAAGTTTGGGATAATGTGATGTCATATCCTGTTACACATCTTAAAAGCTTGTATCTGCACTTATTTCAGTTACACTTGATAAAGAGTCGAAGGACTCGAAACATGTTGTGCAAATAAATCACTTTTTGAGAAGCATTCCTGCCTACAAGCCTTTCCTTGTGACCACTATATTGAAGTATCAGATGAAGTGTACCGAAGGCAGGGTACGTATACAAGGAAAAGCCAAAATTGTTTAAAGAGCACTAGGTAACAGTCAAACCTCCTGCTTTATTATAAAGATAAGCAGGTCGCTTGGGAGAAATTAGACACATCTTAAAGGGCAATTCACTTTCATTAATAAAACTTTAATAACACATAAAATCCACAGAAATGTGTTAAAACTTACATACCCTGCCAAATTTTGTAAAATGGACATGGTAATCAGGAGGTGTGACCACAAAAAATCGATGTGGTCCAAAAAATGTTGCCGCGTGGCAAATCTTTTTGTCGATCTTTCTGTTTCCAAAATGTTGGGAGGTATGGAGTAGATTCAGGTATGGGATCTGTTATCCAGAATGCAAATCCTTTTTAAGGCAAATTAATTTTGAGGGTTTTTTTTAAACTTTGTTTTTTCATGTAATAGACAGCAGGTATGTTTTGCCTGGGAGTACCATGTGCAAAGTGCAATATCAGCAACCATTCACTATGTTTTTTAAATCCATAATTCAACATTTTCCCATAATTCAAGTGTAATTGATTTCATGTGAGGTTTTTCACCCACTGCAGTTTCATTCGGTGCAGCAGTATCTGCACAGTTGTTGGTGACATAAGTTACGGTTAGTATTGAGTTGGGATTGCGTAATTTCTGGAGTTCTGCATTAAATTGACACATTATTCTGTAGGTGCACCAGGCTAATAAACAGATCAATGCTGAACTCTCAGTAGAGGAACATATCGAGACCTTGGTGGGGCCTAGTCCTCTGGCTCTGGTCTTCTGGTGGATCTTAAAATGCCAGTCCTATGCTATTTTTAAACCCACTGGCAGTCATTGGTCATATTCTCAGCCACAAATGATTTGGGCAGGCTCTAATTTCAGGTTTGGACTGGGCCCAGACTCATTCCACACACATGCAATCCTAATGCTGGGGAAGGGGGCAGAAGTGGAAAGGCAGATTTGTGGCTGGTGAGGGCAGGCTGAAGGGGGCCAGGGCCTTGATGCAGCAGCCCTAATGGGCCCAGACCTCCCAGACCGAAGCTGATTAATGATAACCAGAAACCTGGCGAGTTGTAGATAATAAAAGAGATGGTATAGCCAGTGCTGCTACTGTTGGAACTGCTGAAAGTGTTATTTTCTGATTTACACACTGTATTGTCAGATCCATTTATACTGAACATCAACATTCTGTCCTCACAGATGTAATTTTGCCGACATTGTTGCTGAAGTGCCCCATGCTAGTTAAACAGTCTGGCTTGTGTCTCCAGGCTGCAATGCCCATACTTCAGGCCAAAATCACAATGGGGCAGACTGAGTAGTGCCATGAATTGCAAACTATATGCACTGGATTTTGTGATTTTTTTTTTGTTGTTGTACAAACCTCAATCAATCATTTCAGAAAACTGCACAAGCCAATGTTACTTCGTGTTTGCAGCAGGTTACTATAATAGATACTATCCAGAAGTGCCGTGGAGTGTTTGAGAAATATATACAGTGCGGACACTGACAATAGAGCAGCTGGTCAGGGGGAAGAGCGGTGAGTTGGAGCAGTTTTTTTCAATGATTTCTCACTATCATTTCAGAAATGTAACTTTTTGGGACCCTACTTAAAGGGGAACTCCAGCTTCCAAACCAAAATTTGATGAAGAGGCCCACATAACTCAGAAACCCTAATATTCCCCTTACAGTTACCGTTTTCTTCAAAAAGTAAGAATAAATTCCAGTTTCTATGCTGAAATCCAGCTGTTTAACATTTCTCTTTCTGCATCATTTGAAATCCTGGCAGGGAAGGGGGACTAAAACACTGATGTTACAAATTGTAACAACTTCTCCACAGCTTACAATCAGCATGCAGGAACTACATAACCCACAATGCATTGCACTTAGATTTTCCTATCCTTATTGAAATCAAGTGTGCAGGGAACTGTGGGGTTTTGGAGGATGCAAGCTGGGGACAGCTGACTGTAGATACAAAGTAACAGTAGTCAGACAGATCAGCAGGAGATAGGGTTGCCACCTGGCCGGTATTTTACCGGCCTGGCCGGTATTTTTAGTGGTTGATCCCAATGTTATTAATAGGAAAAAAAGATAAATATATAGGAAGGCCGGTATTTTTTTCAAGAAAAGGTGGCAACCCTAGCAGGAGAGCAGGGGTTCTAGGCTTAGGGAACTGTCGGAAACCATTAAAAACCATAAAAGGTCTGCATTTTTTTAATTGATGTATACTGCAAAGCTGCTTGAAATTACGTTTACGTTTCAAAAAGTTATTTTTTGTGGAGTTCTCCTTTAAGTTAACAGGCTGCTGACTTCAGTATCTGCCCATTTACGGACACCTTAGTGGCTTCTTCTCTATGACCCTTTCACTGGAAGAGACGAGGCTGAATATCAAGACATAGTTGTTAGGTACAACCCTCACTGCCTGGAGCACACTGGGCTTTACACACCAATGTAGGTGCAACCTAGAGGCCGGTGTGCAGTGCTGGTATGGAGAGCAATAAAGTGCATGTGTCTGGTATAGTTTTTTACATGGTGTATAACATTTCTCTGTTATGTCTATTGATAAATGAGCCCTCTTATCCTTGGTTTACTATAGACTTAATTATACTGCATTTATTTTATTATATCTCTCTGTAATATATTTTATTGGATCATTTTACAGGAAACTTACATTCCCTTGGTGAGGCATTACCTGACAACACCCAGAATAGCCATAAATAGTTTTATACAGCCATCTGTGGAGTATACCTCTGTAGCAGGGATGTAACTGTGGAGGAAACAGTCTCAGTAGTCATTGGGGTCCCAGGAATATGGATAGTCCCATGAGAGCCTAAATAATATAAATACTCATGGAAGGAATGTTCTGTGTGTAAAGGAGCCTGCGGCTTTTTAATGTCAAATTATAGGGGGTAAACAAATGAAGATCTGTTCTGTAGTTCTTCCTAATTCTATTTATCTGTCTATCACAGAGAAACAATCATCTCCATCCACTCCAGACGTGGCAGGCCCTGATGTAGGGGTTATGTGGATCGCCCATGGTGAAACCTGGCACCGCAGCTCCATCCCACAAACTCCTCTGGAAGAACAAGTTTGCTGCCAGCAACTCTTTCCATGTTGGAGCTCAGGATGCAGGCTCGGACTGGCAATCTGTGGGTTCTGGCAAATGCCAGAGGGGCTGCTTTAAGTTGTCATAGACACTCACTATTTATTGGGAAGGTGGGGGCTGTTTGAGCCAGGCCCAGACTGGCAATCTGTGGGTTCTGGCAAATGCCAGAGGGGCTGCTATAATGTGCCATAGAAAGTCAGTATTTAGTGGGCTGATGGGGGCTGTTTGTGCCTTTGTGTGGGCTGATTGGGCCTCTGTGTACCTGAAATGCCAGGGCCTATTTTAATTCTCAGTCGAGACCTATAAGGATGGCATTTCGGGTCTGGCGGGGGGTGGCACAGTAAGACAATAGCTGCTCTCTGAGATCAAGGAATTTGTATTGAAAGTTGCCACTGCAGCAGCACCACAGTTATTTCACAGAAGACGGTACTCGTTTGGGGGAAATTGTTTGTGGGCAGTGTAGTAATAGATATGAGCTGGGAGGTGGTTCTGTAAGGGAGCAGGTGGCTGAGAGTTTATAATGAAAACTAAATAACCTAGTAAAGCATATTCAGTCAATAGAGAGAAAGAAATGCTGGAGTGTTTACATGGGGTAGCAGAGCCAGTGGTTGCTTGGCTGGCTGAGTTATAACTATGCTAATACACATGCAGATGGACATGATGTTAGAAGCCACTGAGTAGTTCTGTGCCCGTATAAAGGCCTAGTTATATCTATAGTTATACAAGGATCACTGCATATCACTTGTGTAAAATAAGGGATAATGTACCCCCTATTGTAATTTATAAAGATATTAGAAGTCACGGAGTAGTTCTGTGTCCATATAAAGGCACAAGGTTGCAGGCTGAGTTATACAGGGAACTCTGAGTATCACTTGTGTATTATAAGGGATAATGTACTCCCTACTGTAAATTATATGGCTATTCTATTAGAAGTCACTGAAGGTTTCTGTGGCCATATAAAAGCACAAAGCTTGGGGACTGAGCTATTTATATCAAAAACTTTGAGTTGACTTCTAAAAGTTTTTCCATTTAATAGCAGCTTCTACATCATTCCCTGTAATTAATCCAAATAATAGCAAATACTCTCTTATACAGGCCCAGTTTACATTTTATTACTCCCCATTTGAAAACCACAGACACTAAACATCTGTTTTTTTTCAGTAACTAGACATCTTGCTAACCTCAAATAAAGGGAAAGTGGGTTACAGTTCCTCTTAGGGTTGCCACCTGTCCGGTTTTGACCCGGACAGCCCAGTATTTTGAAGGGCTGCCTGGGTCAATGCTTCCTGCCCAGTTTTCCAAATAAGGAAAACCGGGTGGGATTAGCTTGATTGACGCAGCGATCGGCCAATCGGCGAGCGAGTCGTCATAGCTCCGCCCCATGACGTCGCGGGCCTGCCCACTGACGTCACGGGTCCGCCCACTGACGTCACGGGCCCGCCCACTGACGTCACAGGCCCGCCCCCATGTCCGGGTTCAGCCACAGGAAAAGGTGGCAACCCTAGTTCCTCTGTATGAAGACAAATATTGTTATTTTTTAAAATCTCAGTTGAAAGAAGTTTTATAGTTGTAGTTAGTTTCAGTCACCTAGATGCAGCAGGGTCTAAAAGAGGAAGAGAAGCAGCTGATAGAGGCACCACGTCGTTGCAGAGGAGAAGATTAGCATTTAGGTGTGATATTACAATTGTGGCTTGCACTGTGTTAAAGTACATTTAGGCTGGAGAATAGAGAAGGAAGCTTAGCAAGAGTAGACCCAACAAGAAACCGGAACAATATCCAAAACCAAATATCTGATAACACTTCTCATATTCAGAAGTTTGCCTGATTTGATGTTTGTTTGGAAATAAATCTGTTTATTCACCCAGAGAGATGACTCCAGAGCGGAATGGCTTTGAGATGAACTATTTGTGTTTTCTGATTCCGCACATTATCTCAATGGCTTCCTGTTGTTCAGTCTCTCGGGTCGAATTTGTGTGCAGGGTCACCGATGACATGGTCAAGTTTTTCATGAGCTTTAGAGAACGAGCTCCGGATATGAAGGTTCTTTAGGGATACAGATGGGCCAATCATATGAAAACTAAGGCTAACTGAGGATAAGCTGCTTAAAGTAAGTACTGATGCATATAACCAAATCTATATCTGCTATAAAATGATAGATTATTATATTGATAGACATGGTTGGCTAGTGGTTCTGTGCTGCATTTGAGATTTATTATGTCTTGTAGAGTAGTAGGAACACTGGCAGAGCAGAGGTAAGTAGTGATGGGCGAATTTAAATAAAATAAATTCGCGAAATGCCAGCAAAAATTCATCAGCGAAAATTCGGCAAAACAAAACGAGTCGCGCTTCGAAAACGACGTGACGCCAATTTTTCGGCAAAGCGAAACGGGTTAGATTTGCCCATCACTAGAGGTAAGCTCTGTATGTGACACATAAAAGAAAAGCTGACTTCAACCATTGGGTTCGATCTATATGGACTGGAGGTAGAGAATTTTAGACAAATAAATGAAAGCCATATACAGAAGCGTATAGTTATAGGGAAAGGATATACTGTAATTATAACAGATCTTTGACCCACTGGGCAATGACCCCAGCAATAAATATAAGACCAAGGGGCAAATTTACTATTATTCCACATAATTAGCTCGACCAAATTCGCAATTCAATAAGTATTCGACCATCGAATGCTTATCGAATTGTTTTAGGCTATCATTTTGCTCGATATCCGATTTCTCGATGAATACCGATCGTTCGATTGCAAATAAGTCCATAAGTCTAAATTAGTTAGTCTTGGAACTTTCTGGAAATGCTTGGAGGTGGAAAGAACAGGAGACATTCATTATCTCTCATCCCACCATCTAAGGTGACTTTGTGGAGAAGTCTCTGGGAACAATAATTCCAGGGGAACCTAGTCAAACTCCTGTACAGTAAAAGTGTGGAGTAGGAGAAGGCCAAAAAGAAAATACAAAGGTAGGATCCAATATAACCCTCTATTTTGTTCAGCAATAAAGCAGAGTGTTGTAAAGCATGAGGCTGGTTACCCCTCATGTGACTACTAGCACTTGCAATTATTACCCAGTGTCATTTGTACCCCCTACCATTGGCCTTTATTCATATAAATGTGAATCACACAATTCCAAAACCCAGTATCCAAACAGCTGTGCAAAAGAATCCCCTCTACAAAACCCCTTTGTTTGTCCCAAAACCTGTAATTTATACCATTACTGGGAACTGATTGTCTCTGACTCATGATGTTTATAGGATAATGGCAGAGGTGGGTGGAGATCACGCAGGGAGTGTGCGCCTTAATTATTCTTCCTCTCCTGTTCCTGGCTGTACATACTCCAAGCCGTGCATGCTGCAGTAGCCACGGAAGCTGTAACATAAACAATAAATGCAGCATTGTATGTGATTGGGTAAAGTGTAGTGGTTTCTGTGATACTTTACCATATGTGTAGGATAGAACATGTTGTATAACATAGCTGTAATAATATTTTCACTGACTAAAAACGAGATATACTTCAGGCATCCAGCCACATTCTATTTTTACTTACTTTTGAAATGGTAGAACTCTTGCTTAGCTTTACTGAGCAACAGTTTTAGAATGAGGCATCCCCCAGATACAGGACTGGCCTTGTTTTACTCAACCAGAGAACTCCTACATATTATCTGTCGATACAGAATCAATGACTGTCAGGGTAATTTCCCTCCAACCTGTCCTTCTGCAGGACCAGGGGCAAGACTGATGTTAGGACCCACAAAGTGGAAAATAGCTATTTAACGTCAATTTAAAAGAGATGGCGAGTTCGCCAAAATGAATGAACAAGGCTGACAGGTAGTAATGGAGTTGTGCTCAGAGAGAACAATAATGAAACCAGGACAAAGAGATTCATTTTGGCTTTCTCCCAGGGGCATTAGGGCAGAATGACAAGGAGCAGGTGCCCCCTAATAAAGTTTATTGGTCCCATGCTATTGTCTGCATTGAGGATGTCAACGGCATAAACCATTGTGAAAAATTGAGTCTTGGTTGCAAGATAGTTAAACAATGTACATTAATGAATTTATTTTGGTCATTGTGAATGTTTATAATTGAATTTAGTATCCAATTCATGCAAATTAGGATGAGCCTCAATCCTCATGAAGCAGTATGATTGGGTGTGTTTTGGTCTCCAGGACATTACTGAATTAGAGAGTGTGCAAAGGAAGGCAACTAAGCTGAAAGGTAAAAAGGATAGCTATGAGGAAAGACAAAATATTCAGAAGGGTTTTTTTTTACAGTGAGAGCAGTGAAGATGTGGAATTGTGTCCCTGAATCAGTGGAACAGGCTGTTACATTGGATAGATTTAAGAAGCGGTTGGCTGGCTTTTCAGTAAGGGAGGGAAAACAGGGTTATAGAAGATAGCTCATAGTACAAGTTAATCCAGGTACTGGTCCAATTGGCAGCTTGGAGTTAGGAAGAATTTTTTCCCCCTCTGAGGCAAATTGGAGAGGCTTCAAATGTTTTTTTTTTTCCTTTCTCTGGATCAACTAGTAGCTAGGCACGTTATATATAGCAGGGGTCCCCAACCTTTTATGCAAGGGTGGGGTCAGCGTCCAATTTGGCACAACCCGGCGGCCAAGTTCAGGATTGTCCGTGGCTCAGTGATTGGGGACACATGCAGTGAGGGTCACTCTGGGTGCCAGTGCTTCTATGGATTCTCTTTTTTCTGCTCTAAATGGCACCTCGAGCCTCACACAGTTGTGGAAACACAATCATTAGTCCCGTTTCTTTGGCTGTACCTTTATCAATGAATATGCAATGACACACACACAATGCAAGTAGGAGAGGTGGAGACTAGTGCTGGGAGTTGTGAATAGAGGGTTTCTGGGGATTAACAATTGCATTGAGGTGTTAATTTCAGGGTTCCTTTAGTAGGTTGCACCAAAACACACAACTGACTAGTGTCCACAGAATCATACAGCTGAAATTATCAATGCCATGGTGGGGGTGACAAATTGTACACAAGTAAAATGTGTGCCACAACTTCAACCCTCTGTACTAAAGCAGATGCTAATTTGTACATTTGGTCGCCCAAACCTGCATTGTGTGTAAAAGAAAAAATGCAATATGTGACCAAATTCTGCACAGAGCTGTGCTTATGTAACTGAACCTTAATATCTGATCTCCTTATACACCAGGGCACCTAGCCTACCCTCACCGACAAAGCATAAATCATATATATTATTCTACTACTACGGGTCCAACCTGGCAGGGCATGTGGTTAGTTGTAGCTGAACTAAAAGTGGAATGCTGTACCCAGTTAATTGAGCCACACAATATAAAGAACACACACACTGTATAAATGACTTTTTCTTTAAGAGCAAGTGCTGTTTGATGATTCTCATGCCTGTGGATCCCCTCGGAGCTGGGCGCTGTATGTCAGAGGGTAGGTTTCGGCCCATCTGTTGCTGTGTCAGACTGGGAGGAAGCAGGGAGGGATGAATTAATCCAGCCTCACCTCTTCCTCTCTCGTTTCCTCAGGAATTCCACCTAGATCGAAGGGAAGGAAAATACTGCACTTCGCAGGCCGCTCCTGCTATTACTCATCCTCCAGGTTTCAGAGACACTTACCTCTCTACTTACAGACATCAGGAGACTTCTTCCTTCACTGACTTCAGATATTGGTAGCAGCTGCCTAGTCTGTTTTCCTTGTGCAGTTTAATTACTAAGCAAATGCATTGATTTGTTATGATAACAAATTGACCTGAAGCGATATCATCAGGCACATAACAAATCTTCCCAGGACAAAGTAATGCATTAATGTGAGTGTTGCAGGTGTGAGTATCAAGCTGTGGCTTGTGGGGGCTCAATGACTTCAAGTTATGCATCTGTTCACAGTGAACTCTTCCTCCTTCCTGCACCTCATTGTATGAATACAGGGCCACCATCAGGGGGTACAAGAGTACCGGGCCGGGGCTGAAAGGGGACCCGGCAGTGCTGCGCTTTTCGAAAGAGCTGCCAAATGTGGAAGTGCTGAATCCGGAAAGCCGAATAGCCC
>CM044448.1:30141946-30165194 GCA_024363595.1 Xenopus borealis
TTACGGCAGATTACCCTATCCACCTTTCTAATAATTGAGCCTCACTGTTGGGAGCGGGTTGAGATTTCTAGTCATGCCAAATATTAAATAGGTCACTCATCTATATATGAAGTTATGTGGCATTTCAGTCAGTTCTCACCATGCTTTACATTATAATATTACCCTAGCCTTCCCTTGTGCAGCATATGGATTTATATAAATAGTGAGAACATCCCCACAAACCCCCCCCCCCCCGGTGGCACTGAATTTGGAGCTGATTATCTAGGCTGACCCCAACAAGCTGCACGCCAAGCAATGGATACTTGTTACAGGCTTGGACCTGCTCTCCATGGATCCTGTTCCACTCTTCCATTTTCAGCTCCATTTGGGAAAAGCATTAGCACTGACAAGGATCCCATTGTGCAGTCATTCTTTCGGTTGGTGATTAAAGCCCATTCCTGGAATTTCTGGGAGCCAGTGGAAACCAGGGGGCATGCTCAGGACATGTAACCCCTTCTCTGCCAATGCTATTAAGCCTTCTAGCTTGTGGTTAACCCTTTTCCTGTTAGAGGCCTATATTAGGGTTTCTAAGATTAAGGCATTTGGTTTTAATCACAGGGTAAATACATTTAAAGACTTTTTGGTGTCTTATTTTGCTACCTGCATTCCATGTAGCTGGCCCGGGGCAGCTCCAGCATCACACTAGGCTTCCTTGAAATATTACGTGTTAAGTAACACTATATCGTTTTTGCATTGTGGAAATAAGAAAAGGTTAATAGGAATACTGGGGGGTTGCTCTAGAGTCTGGACTTAACCTGTAAGGGGGCACTAAAATAATTTTGCTACAATGATTTTCAATCACCCAACTGCTTTCTGGATAGCAATGAACATGATATCATGCAAGGGTTTCTTTCAGAGACTGCAATGCTTGCTTCTGATGACCAGCTCCTGAGACAGAAAATGACTTGTCATTTGACCATTTCGGTCAGGGCAGTTAGATGATGATGGATGCCAGGGGCTGCCCGGGAATTGTTTGCTGGAATCCTTGTGGCATGACCTTAACTTTTTCGACAGTAAGAGATGCTGTCACTGTCTTGTTGTCTGTGCTCCAGTGGCCCTAATACTGCTCTGGAGATTTATATTGTCACAGATTGGCCCAGCAGACATCAATCTGATTAAATCACTCCATCCCTTTGGTCCATTTCATAGGTCAGCAGTACACGGGAAAATGCTGGCAATCTGGTTGGAATGCTCAATAATATTCCTAATGAGGCAAATCTCCTTATAGCTAAGTGCAGAGAGGGCAGCCAATGTTATGGCTGGAAAGAAAGTGCATTTAAACACACAATTGCCTATCTTTGATATCTAGCCTGAGGCTACTGTTGAACTGCAACACTGAGCTGTCAATGCAGTGGGTAAAATTGTCCCTCTCTTGCTTAAGTTCGCATGGATTGCACATTTATTTCTGCTTGCAAATGATTGGTGATGTCAGGCAGAAGTGACAACAACTTATCTATCTCTGCAGCAATGTTTAGAGGATTGTGGGACCTTAGCTAGAGCAGTGTCCTACTGTTTAAAGGCAGGGTCTACTCCCCTGTCTGCACTGTCCATCAAAGATTTGAAATAAATAGTGATGGGCGAATTTATTCGCCTAGGTCGAATTTGCGGCGAATTCCCGCGATTCGCCGCTGGCAAATAAATTCGCGAATCACCAGCGAAATTTCGCTTGGCGAAAATTAGCCGAAAAATGAGTCGCGCGTCAGTCGTGCGTCGTTTTTGAAAACGACGCGACGCGCGCCGAATACGACGTGACGCGTCAAAGTTGACGCGACGCACGACAAAGTTGACGTGACGCGCGACAAAATCGTCCTGCGACTCGTTTCGCAAATTTTTCGCCGATTCGGCGAAGCGAATCGCGGGAGATTCGCCCATCACTAGAAATAAAGAGTTAAAATTTACTTGATGCGGTGCATGTTCACTCAGAAGGGAAGGGTGCATGTCAGGAGGGAGGTTCTGAATATTATACGCCCAGTGGGCCACTACTACCCCAGTCTGACACTGTCCAAAGAAGACGTGTCAGCCATCCCATATTTATTTGGAGTCTCCCCTGAAATGGACAGAATCATTACCCAAAAATATTGTCCAATGCAATGTGTGTCAATAGTGATTTCTTAGTCAGCACTCACCACTTATTCCTTTGTATCAACGGTGCACGTGTCCAGTGGTCCAATTCCCCACAGACTTTTCCAGAAATCCAATATTTGACACAGCACCATAAACAGGATTTGAAGATTTAAAAAGCCTTTATTGAAGACACGGCTGTCCCGAAACGTTGTGTTTGGTTGTAACAGATCATGAAGCCGTGTCTTCAATAAAGGCTTTTTAAATCTTCAAATCCTGTTTATGGTGCTGTGCCAAATATTGGATTTCAATGCAATGTGTGTATCAGGGAGCAAAGCAGGGGGGCTGTAATGGGGCAGGGGCGAGATGAGTTGAGACCAGAGCATGGCAGACATGTTCAAGATGCCCTGGATCAGATTGGATCCCTAAGTGCCTGGCCCCTCATCTCCAATCACCCTTCCTGATTATTAGGTAAACAGCACAAAGCAGCATTCTGGAGTTCTCTCAGTGGTCCCTATGGGGGGGAACCCTGTTGCCATCCATCCCCAGTGGCGGAAATTTAGTTGTATACTGGTAGCTGAGATTTCAAACATATCTGATCATCTGTGATCCAATAAGACAGCAGGATACTTGTTAAAAGGTACCCCTGACCAGCTGGCCAGGCAGAATGATTAAAAAGGCACGGTAGCCATAAACACATTGATTGGCCAAATTCCGAACTTAGCAACCAGCCATAGGGGCACTTGCAGGCAGTTTAAGCAGAATGACTTTTGCTCTAGACTACACAGTGCATGTACCTGTCCATGGTAAATCCAATAAATAGAGAAGTGATAGCCTAATTTCTTATCATTCAGGACATTGGCTAAACTACATCACTGCCAATGTGGCCCTCATTTCCATAATGTCAATTTCTCAACATCCCTAAAGAACCAGTCAATGGGACAAGCACATTATGTATCCTTTGGGTGCAATGAACAATACCCCTACAACAGACTTATACAGTATATGAATGTGGGAGATTGGAAAGGTTTCCTTTCTTGGATAGATATTCTTGGAAAAAAAAATAAATGACAGCCTTGTTACCGAACAGCAACTTCCACTTATTTGCTGATGTTATGTAAAAACCTACAGCCTTTGACCAGCAAAGGTGCAAAGTCTTCTATTCGGCTAATACTTAATCATTGCTTAAATAATAACAGTGACATTCACTCGTTCATGAGATCTTTATGGCCATCCCCACTAAGCATACACAGTGCTCTGACCTGGTGATACTAACTGTTTAAGCTTAAATAGGGGAATGTAATGTAATAGCAAAAACTATTTGCAATGCGAAAGGTTAAACCTTTGCGCAAACAAATTTTGCTTTGCTCGCATGTAATATACATTTTGCGAACCCGGAAACTGTTTAACGACCACTTCCGCCAGTGGAAGACCGTTTGTGCATTTTATAGATTGCACTACTGCGCTGTTATAAAACTTCTTACTGAAAAAAGTCTCCAAATCTTGTCCGAATCCTGAACCGAATCCTAGACAAGCTCTAAGCTCAGAAAGGTCTGAATTATGGAAAGGCCATCTCCTATAGACTCCATTTTATCCAAATAATCCAAATTTTTAAAAACAATTTCCTTTTTCTCTGTAATAAAAAACAGTACCTTGTACTTGATCCCAACTATGATATAATTCATCCTTATTGGCAGCAAAGCCAGCTAACTGGGTTTACGTAATGTTTAAATGATTTTCTACTAGACTTCAGGCAATTTCAAATTATGGAAAGACCTGGTCCCAGGCATTCTGGATAACAGGTCCCATACCTGTATTATATATTGAACCAGTCCAAAGGTTCATCTCATATAGTAGTAGTAATGATCCAGGGCTTCAAAGCTGTCACTGGATTTTCCCATTATGGATTTCCTTAGGAGTGTCTGGGACATGCACATGGTCATGGTCATTGCAAATCATCAAGCAGGAAAGGAGGTTGGACTGTCTTTAAACCAATTGGCTTACAGGGCTACAGGGCTGTTTATTAAATTATGATGCTAATTGTTCTGGTTTCTGAGCTCCCATGTACCAATAATTATTTACAGCCTCAGCCTTATATTGTGACATTAAGGGGCCAATGATCTAATGTTTCTGGTCATGTTTTAAAGGGGAAAAATCTGAATATTCTGAGGAAAAAAAACAAAAAAACATTGTTTATACTCCAGGGCTGCTAAAAATTTGAATCCATAAATACTCCAGGTAAGTCATGTAAAAGTCAATGGCAAGTGGACCCTTTGACAATTGGAAAATGATTTTTGTTTCTGGCTGTTTGACACTGGTTTTCATTAGATAATCCAATAAATTCTAGTTATTCATTCAATAATTTGAATAATTTGAGTTTTTCGTTAATTAATTTGAGGTTTTCAGGCAATGATTTGAAAAATTCACAGTATTCGAATTTACACATGATTTTACCAAGACTTTTCTCGCATGAACAATTTTCAATCCGCAGTGTGGCCGAATTTTTATTATTAAAATAATGGGGGGAAAATTGAGTTTTAATCAATAGCCCCTACATATTATATATACATATTATAAACGGGTGGGCAATCAGTAGAGATGGTGACAGTACTCTAAACACTGTTTGACAATTATACCATTGGTCTCTCTTAAATATTCTCTGTGTCCCCCCAAAATCACCTCTTTGACTCATTCCTACACCAGAGAAAGCACCTCAAGATTAGCTCTTGCCATAACACGGCCGTTCCATCAGTGTCTCTCTCAGCACGGCTAGTAATTCTCTTAATACTCGGATGAAATATAGCACAGCAGAGCCATTTATCTTGGATAGATTTTTAGGTGATAATTACCGAGCGGGAGACACGGTCAAAGCTGGAAGAGCCACTTCAGTGATTAAACAGAGGCAAGATGCTGCAGGCAGTCTCAGCGCTCAGCTATAAAAGACTTCAAGCACACATACACAAATAAGCCATTAAGGGGTTTCTTGGCGTAATGCAATTATTACGGTGGTATAATTGAATGGGGAAACCATTGATCTGTAGTAAGGAAGGAAATTGCTCTTTTCATTGTGCGGCGGTGAATATGGGAGTATTAATGGGCACAATGAGGGCTTGCTTCAGATGTGGATGGATGAAACTAAACACCCGTATCTGTGCTAACATTATGTTAAAGGACAAGGAAAGTCTAAAATAAAATAAAGCTAGAAATGCTGTATTTTGTATACTAAACATAAACATGAACTTACTGCACCACAAGCCTAATCAAACAAATGATTTATGCTTTCAAAGTTGGCCACAGGGGACTGTCATCTTGTAACTTTGTTATACATCTTTGCAAGATCAAGACTGCACACATGCTCAGTGTGGTCTTGGCTGCTTAGGGATTGTCATAAATAATCAAAACAGCCAAGCAAACAAAGCTGCTGGAGTTCTGCATGGCTGGAAAGTAAGGCAGGGCTTCCCCTGCTGTTCAGAAGTAGGACTGTTTCCCTGAGGGACCATCTGACAATTCATATCCACAGAATAAATGAAGGGAGAATTTCACTGCATATAGTCAGGTTTATTATAAAAACGTTAGACATTTTTTAATTAAAGTATATTGGAGATAGGTTTCTTTTTCATTAAAGAAAGTAAAAATGGGATTTTATTTTGTGTCTTTCCTTGTCCTTTAATACCATTCAGCCCCATATTTCCTGGGACTGCCAAACAGTAATCATTTCACCCCCTAATCAATAGGCATTGCGGCAAACTCTTTTTAGAGGGAGAATTTTTTTCTCTGAGATGTGCAAATGCTGGGAAGGTTCCATTACTCCCATGCATTTTGCTTATGCATCAGGTATTTACAATCATAATGACTCATCTTCTTTGACTACGAAGTCCTTATATTTATTAGCCATAATCCCACCTCTATAGACTTGAGTGACATGTTTTTATTTCTATACAGTCACCAAATCAACCTTACTAATAACCGTAGCCTTGTATTTCCCTCCAATCATTGGCCTGTCACCTGATGTCATAGTGCCACCCTCAAGACATCTCCCCATTCCCCTGTCTAGCTTTTGCTGCCAGCAAAGGTGGCAACCCTAACTTGGTCTGCAGTCTAAAGTTTTCTTGTGGAACCCAGGTACACCAGTCCAACGTGGTTTTACCTTGCTAAAAAGTTATCCCAACCAAGCTATCTAATGTACCTGCCAATACAGCAGCCTCAATGAGTGAATGTACAGGTCTCACTATATTTTGTATGTAATGAATAACATAATGTGGTGCAACCTGGCTGCAAGTAGAGTGAGAAGGCATAGGTATGATTTATATCACAAAGGTACAATACGGCAGGGATTCCCTAACTAAGAAACTATAGCTGCAGGCGGTAGGGTTGCCACCTGGCCAATGTTTTACCGGCCAGGTTGGTAAAAATGTGGGCTAATCCCAATGTTATAAATAGGGAAAACGTTAAATATATAGGAAGGCTGGTATATTTTCCAGAAGAGGTGACAACCCTAGGCGCAGGACACACATATTTGACCTTTGAATGTAAATAAAACATTTCCACATTGTGGCGTTTCATCACCCAGACCCTTCAAGCATCAGATAATAAGCCAGGTGGTCCCTATTGCATAGCATACGGGCTCTTTGTTCAGCACTAAGTCTACAGTACACATTCATTGTGAGCAGCAGTTATTGTAACACCTGTGAGCTCACTATTATACGAGGCATTATTAGCGGTAACTTTCCCTTAGGCAAAAGCGGCAATGACTGGGAATTATGCTACAGATCAGTTCAAACGATTGATTTGTTCAAAAAATCTAACCTTACTAAAACAATTCTCCCAAAATCTACTCCCTGGGGAATAACATGAACGTACCATGACCCCATGCTTGAACATTGCGACAGAGCCACCTTTTTTTTAATGGGACTGGGACTTGTTTGCCTCTGACATGTGTCGGAAGGTGACCGTGTACCTTGGTATCACTGTGCCTTTAATCCCTGCAGATGTTTGCTTCTATTCCCTGAACATATTATTGAAGTGCAAGAACTGAAGCGTGTATTAGTTATAGCTCTCCTTTCATGGGAATGCTCTGGAGTTACAGTGGTATCAGGAAACTGAATTACTTACTGTGGTGCATCTTGTTCTTAGTGCCACATGCAGGCTCTTTCTGCACTTTCAGGTCTTAAAGGCAGCATGCGGGCACTTTATGTAATATTCCCAGAGCATGCAGCATATGGTGTTTGTTTTCCTACACAATGACTGTGCCCATTGCCTTTATGTGCTGCACTGTGTTTTTCTGCAGCAGGCATATTTACTGACACATTGCAGCTTATAAAATAAAAGGAATTTTCAGTATGATTATTAACTATACATGGATCCTAGCAGAATATGTATTCTGTACAAGCTCTAAAGACTTTCAAACAATAATATCCACTGTTGACCAAAGTCAAGGAAAATGGGGCAATTAAGCATCTTTACTGCTAAAGCAGAAAGGTTGGAAGACCCTAAAAAGGGACAGCAAAGCTGGCCATATACACAAAGGTCCATTCAGCTGTTAAGGCCACCAGGTGGTAATCCACATCAGGTTGATGGGTATAGTTTAGTCCTTAGAGCAACAATCAGATCTAAAACGTTGCATCTTTGTGAAAAGATCTCATAAGGTCCGCTGTGGACCTAGTTTGACTGTATTTTAAATGTACCTGATAAGATATCTGGCATTCCCCAGCCAGATATTGGCCGGACGAGCCATGATTTTGGATCCCTGACATGGGGATAATGGATATACCCTCAAACACACGCCCCTTATAGGTTTGTTATGTACAAGCAAATAAAGTCAATTGCTTTTAACTAAAGCTTCAGAATTCCATGCTTCAGAATTCCATGTCATGTTAGGTAAGCCACTTGCCAAAGCCTACATTTCTATGTGAAAAATACAAAATTGGAGATAACAAGAGGGTGCAATAATCTAGTCTGAATTACCATGTTACTCCTCATGGCATTCCACAGTACTCCACTCTAATCATACAAAACCAAGGCAATATCCAATTACTATACTGTGGCCTCATTATCAATTTCTGAACCTCTTGCTGTACCCTATCAAGTCAACGTCAATCACACAATGAGCAAAATAATGTGCAGGAGTAGGGAGCTGTAGCGTATTGATTGAATTAAGAAGGGGCTAAGCTAAAGCCATATGGGGTGAAGAAAAAAAACATATTTCATTGAACTGTGTTTAAAAGACCATATGCTATGACAAATGCAACTGAGCTTCGGTGGATAGCCCCAGCAGCTCACATTCTGTCACTCCTTCCGTGCTGCCATACCATGCTCATTTTATTTGCCCTGAGGCGTTCAATGTTTGCGAATGCGCCGAGGTGCCCTGAGAAGGCTGACAGCTTCTACTGGGTGTATGGAACCAGCAGCAGGACTTCTCAAGGACACAGCTGTTGAACAGGGACCTCGCAGCAGAACATCTGGAGTCCAGACTGTAGATTGGTGTAAGGACAGTGGTCACCTTGGGGACTCCACCTGGCTCCATGTTATTTCAGCTGCTCTAGCCAACCCAGGTCATGGCATAGAATGCTTGCATGGGGGCAAGAACACATTTTACAGAAAACAGCAGAAAAACATACAGTATTCCCTGAGCTACTGGAGCGATATGGCAACTGAAGGTTACAGGTATGGGATCAGTTATCCAGTAATTCAAAGCTTTCTGCATTATGGGTTTCTGGATCATGGATCCCATACCTGGGAAGGCCATCTCCCATAGACATAGACTCAACTGAGATGCAATTATTCTTTAATGGAAACAGAACAATAATATTGGGTTTAAATTAAAATTAAATAAATGTTTAAATGTTTTAAATTATTTTTTGTAAACCCTGGTATAGAGGTATAGAGACCCAAATTACAGAAATAACTCTTCTCCATAAACCAGACCAAGCATTCTGGATAATACCTGTAATATACAGAGTTTTTGTAGCATTAAACAAACAGTTATTGATTGTTTAGGGCTTTCCCTGTTTAGTTAAAACATGTCAGTGATATGGTTATAGGGGCAGTAATATAAATGTGCAAAGCCTTTGCACATAAGCAAATTTACACATTTGTTTTTAATTGTATTAGTACAGTATTGCCCCATTGTTGCACTCTGAGCCAATTGCGAGGAGAATAGTATGCAGACCATGTCAGTGCAATGATTATAATTATGCACAATCCCATTTTAAAATGTAGGTGACATAGAGGGGAATGGTAAGTAAGGAGTATTTGGTGCTTGAGTCTACAAGGATCAGATTTTACCATGGCACATCAACTTATGGTTCTGCCATTGTTTCCAGGTGGATAAGAATCCCTAATGAGAGTCGGTAAACTCAAGACAGGATTTCACATCATCACTGAATATAACCTGTATTGCGTTGAATCTGGAGTTCTACAGGAGCCTAGCATAATGGTTATGTATCATATAAAGTGTTATATAGCATGTAATTTTGAGATATATTTGGCAAAATGAGCATTGGCAGTTTCTGCTTCAAGTAATAATTCTGTAAACGCATCGCAAACTTAATTGCTGTTTGGGTGTTTTGTCCAAAAAAGCCTCAGACATGAGCAGCGTCTGACACAGATCTGCGCAAGTGACTCTCAGGGAAGAAGGAATAAACTTGTTGGGACAGGCAGGTCCCTACCACCCTCCAATCATTTCATGCAGTAAATCCTGCTGCTCTTTATACAGCACAGCGTTAACTGCAGCCCTACAATTAGCAGGTCTCTTTTTTGATAGCATATCTACAGCCGACGAGCAAGGAGTGATTCTAGGGGATTACGTGGCCTTTTGCAGAAATTAAAATGTATTTGGGAAGAGGGAATTGTAACTTTTAGAAACACGAACCTCAATTTTCTTGCCAACCCTGCCAAAAAAAAAAAAGAAGTGCATTATACTTGATTAACACATGGGTGTGATTGTGTGCGTATCATCCTCATATATCCTGGGTTGCAGTGGCTGGGCAACATGGCTTACCTGAGATATGCCTAAACTGTCATCTGCCTGTTGGAATTTCTGTACGAATCACCTTTAAAGGACAAGAAAAGGCAAAGAAATACAATGCCATTTTTATTTTCGTTAATGAAAAAGTAATCTATCTCCAATATACTTTAATTAAAAAATGTGTACCATTTTTATATTCCAATATTTTTATTTATTTATTTTGCATGAACAATTATCCAATATCATATGATACATTTGTATTAGCATCTGTTACATTTGTTTTTTATACAATAAAGTGGTCTCCATTACAGTCGTAGCTTTGTTAATTTCTGCTATAATGTTGTATTTATCAAATCCAGGTTAAACATTTGATATTACATTTACTAATATTTAAACTCTTAAACACAATAATAAAGTGACAGAGCCTAGTACTTGATCTGCATTAAATCCTCTTACTTGAGGAGTGTGTTATATAATAGTTTACTAAATGCTTATGCGTTCCAAGGGACTATTTGTTCCGTATCTATATTCTATGATGGGAATCTAACAGAATACTGGATAGCTTCTCCTGAGCCATTATCCAATCTATTTTATTCTTAGTAACATCACGAGGGATTGGTTTTGTTTTCCATGCTCTCGCTATCGGCAGTTTCGCGGCAGTTTATATGGAGAGGAATAACTGAAATTGGCTTGAGGTTAATGACTCTGGTTTTTTTTATATAAAAGGGCTGTGCTTGGGTGCTTAGGTATTGGAGTATTAAAGATAGAGAAAATCATATTGTAAATTCTGGAATCCAGAATTTGTGGGCTATGGGACATTGCCACCATATATGAAACATGGTTCCTTTATGACCGCATCCTCCAAAACATTTATCACTTTCTGTGGGTATGAATTGTGCTATACGGGCTGGAACCAAATACCACCTAAAGAGGACTTTATAATTGGCTTCAAGACGAGAAACATTCTTTGTGGATCTTCTGAGATTGTTCCATATGGTTTCCCAATCTTCAAGATTAATTTGGTAATTCATATCATATTGCCATGCGGTTGCATATGGTATTTGGTGAAGGTTAGTTATTTTGAAGGAGTTATTATAAAGGATTGAGATTACCTTTCTAGCCTTAGGGGTTTTGCAACACCATAGTTCAAAAAAGGTTTGGGTCCGATTTACTCTATTAGAAGTATCCCAGAGGGTATGCACATAATGTAATAGTTGCCGAGTTCTGAAACTTTCCTTTTGTGCAATGTTATATATATCATTTAATTCTTGTAACTTGTATGGTCTTGATAAGGACATTAATTGGCCTGTTGTAGTGATGTTCTGGTCTGTCTACCACTTAAAGGCCATACGGTTTAAACCAGGAGGAAACATAGGGTTGACTAATTGTCGAGCTGCTGGTAATGCAGATGATTTAAGGTTAGATTGGTCACATATCGAGTCCCATATTTTTAAGGTATGTTTTAGACAGACACTCCCTGTTTTAGGTCTGATTTTAATGGGACACAAAAATAAGGCTGATGGTAGGTACTGTCGTGAAAATAATGATTCTAGTTGTACCCAATGGGGACTGTCTATGGTTGTGTGGAGTGCTAAGATTTGTGATAATTGTGCTGCTTTGTAGTAGCGAAGGAGATCAGGAAACCCCAGTGCTACTTTTTCCTTGGGTAGTCTTAAAATCACTTTATTAATCCGGGAGCGCTTTCCCGCCCATGTAAAGCATATTAATTTAGAGTTAAATTTGTCTAGATCACATGTAAGAATTGGAATGGGGAGGGTCCGAAATGGATATAGTAATTTTGGGAATAGGGTCATTTTTATAGAGTTAATGCGTCCAATCCAGGATATATGATGATGTTTCCAGCTATCAAGTAATAAACTTAAAACTCTATATATTGGAGGAAAATTGTACTTATAAAGTGTTTTATATGAGCTTGTAAGTTTGATCCCCAACATTTATATATACTGTTGTTGCCAGACAAATTCAAAGTTCAGTTGTAATAGCTTAACCTCTTGATGTGAAAGTGAAAGGTTTAAAGCTTCAGTTTTACTATGATTTATCTTAAGACCGGATATACTACCAAATCTATCTAGTAGATAAGTTTGAGAGAGATGTTAGGGGTTTGGAGATAATTAGTGTTAGATCACCTGCGAATAGTCTAACTTTATGATGGGAGATTGGGGTTTCTATCCCATATATTTCTGGGAGGGATAATGTGTACCATTTTTATAAGAAACCTGACTGTATGCAGTGAAATTCTCCCTTCATTTACTTCTGTGGATATGAATTGTCAGACGGTCCCTAACTGCTGAACAGGGAAACAATCATACTTATAGACAGCAGGGGGAGCCCCCGCCATACTTCTCAGCCAAGCAGAAATCCTACAGCTTGCAGTCTGCGACTGTGTAGAGATTTGTATTGGATTTTATTTTTGCCTTTACATCCCCTTTACTGTTTCCAACTCCAGCTGCAGGGACAAAGATCATGGAGCCAGATTTAAACACATAAACTGGGATTCTATTTGGAGGATTATTTTGCTATAAAGTCCACATTAGATTACATGACAACACAGGACCCAGTGCAGTCTGTATATTCTGATTATTAATCAGTCTTGCTGTATCAGATTTTGGCCGATATTATTTGACTTGTGCTGTTTTGATAATTTATGACGACCCCTAAGCTTAGCCCAGACCACACTGAGTCTTGGTCTTGCAAAGATGTATAACACAGATACAAGTTGACAGACCCCTGTGCCCAATTTTGAAAGTATAAATCATCTCAACAAGTTTAGTTGCACATCTCTGAACTCTCCCCAGCTCATTTATATCCCTCTTACGGACTGGAACCCAAATACTCCAGGTGAGGCCTTACAAGGGAGGCAAAAGGATGTTTTCATTCCTTGCATGAAGTGCACGTTTGATATTGAGGTCAGGATGAGATGGCCACTCCAGAACCCAAGGCTGCTCCGGCCATGAGGCAAGTTGAGAACCTTGCCTCAGGCGGGACAGAGAAGCCGGTTACAAGGAGCAGCAAAAAGCGACCTCTTGTAACTTTAAGAGCTGAATTTCCGGGTTTTAACCCGGAATACCGCCCCCTTTTCACCCACTCCGGGAGGCGGCATCGGGGTTGCTGCCCCAGAATCGGCGCTGCCAGAACTTTCACTGTATTTGGATGTAGCCAATGACCTGTCGACTTGGCTTTGTGTTTTGGATCATTATCATGTTGGAATGTCCAAGTACATCCCATGCGCAGCTTCCGGGCTGATGAGTGAAAAATTTCCTCCAGTTTTTCTTGATAACTTACTGCATTCATTTTGCCATCAATTCTGACTAAATTTCACACATCCCCAAAACAGCGATCCACCACCATGTTTTAAAGAAGAAATGGTGTAACTTTCATCATAGGGCTTGTTCACTCTTCTCCAAATGTAGCGTTTATGGCTGTGGCCAGAAAGTTAAATTTTAGTCTCATCACTCCAAATGACTTTGTGTCAGAAGGTTTGAAGCTTGTCTCTGTGCTGTCTGGCATATTGTAAGTGGGATACTTTGTAGTAATGGCTTTCTTCTGGCAATTCGACCATGCAGCCCATCTTTCTTCAAGTGCCTCCTTATTGTGCATCCTGTATTTCACCTGAAGTTATTTGTGGGTGTTTCCTTGTATCCCAAACTATTTTTCTGGCAGTTATGGCTGAAATTTTAGTTTTATTTGGTTTGATTTCAAGAGAACCCCTAATTTTCCACTTCTTTATTTGAACACTGCTGATTGGCATTCTCAATTCCTTTGATATTTTCTTATATCCCATTCTTGTTTTATAGAGTTCAACTACCTTTTCTGGCAGATCAATTCTTTTGCTTTCCCCATGGCTTAAGGTGGCCATACACTGAGAGATCAGCTCGTTTGGCAATGTCACCAAACGAGCGTATCTCTCCCTGCTATGCACACCCTGAGGTGGGCAATATCGGGCTGATCCGATCGTGGGCCCTAGGGCCCAACGATCTGATGATAATGGAAGCCATATGGGCGGTCGGATCGCGAGACCGCATCAACGAACAGATGCGGCCGCGATCCAACGATCCAACAGTCACGCCCGATCGACATCTGCCCGACTTTCGGGCCAGATATCGATCGGTGAAGCCCATCGGAGGGCCCCATACACGGGCCAATAAGCTGCCGACTTGGTCTGTCGGAAGCTTTTATTGGCCTTTAGACTGCACTCAGTGAAGCACTGGATGAAAGATGCAAGGGTCTGACAATAAATGGCTTCAGCAAACCGCTAACCATGAGTGCCACTAGATTTGTTTCTGCAAAATAATCTCAAAGGAGACCATGTTATTATCACTATGCCCTTAATGCACACGTGGGTATGCAAGTACCGTATACTGTAGATATACTTCCCTTCCCATTACTACACCTGGGTGCTGGACCCCACCGAGTCTTGGGTGAAAGGTGTGGGGTCTAGTGAATCTCTTTTACTTACTGTTCCTTATATTTCATTAACATTTATATATTGGCAGTGATTGTCACAACATCATGAAAATCTTGTCTTTACAACCAAAACTTTTATCCCAGCAAATTATGATCAGGTTTCTCATAGTATGCGCTGTGCAGGGGTCCTGCTGCTGTGCAGATAATGTGATATGTCCTGAATTGATGATGGCAAATTGCAATGCTATGGGAATCTGGAATGTATGTGCTACAGCTATAGGGAATTGCAAACAATGGCATCAGGACAATCTAGGCCCAATAAAAAGGTAAAGATTGGCTGAAGACCTGTGTTCCTCCTGCAGAGAGCAGTTACACAGCTTGGCCACAGTTACAATCTTATTTGTGCAACAGAGCAAGAGAAAAAAATTTTGAATGTTTCTCTTTCTAAGCAACTTTTCTCCTACTCAGTTTCCAGCGACTTTTTCCCTTCGTGTTGTGTTTACAGCAAAAGGGGCCTCAGCATTCTTCTCATACCTCAATTTTTTGGGGGTAACCACAAGACAGAGACAAGGGGGGGATGGAATGTTATAAGAAGTTTTAGCTCGCAATGCAGCCCAATCAGACCCTACACCTAAACCTTGGCCCCCTGCCTGCCCTTCGTAATCCATTTTCAGCAGGAGCCATATTTATTCATTAGGAGCTGGTAGCTATGACAACGTCTGGTAATTCCACTTTAATAAGGGTCCTGCAACTTGCCGTGGCACCAAAGAGGCTTGTAACAGCGGCGATTACTTTATCTGCTGATTTGGAAGCTGGATGGTGACATGAAAGTGGAGAGATGCAGACTAAGTGGAGAGTGTTGTATACAGATCCTTAACTATTTCCTGCCTTCTGACCCCTACACCAGGCTAACGCTAACAAATAAAGAGAAATTCTCATATTTTAATATTCTGGTTGGAGTTGGGGGGGGGGGTCTATGGAAAGGTAAACAAATAAAAAGAAATGTTCATATTTTAATATTCTGGTTGAATGGTAGTACATGCAGATTGTACAGTAGCACTCCTCTTTGTGCCTGTCCCTGTCTATACATCTCTATAACACTTAAGCTGGACTTTTTCCCTATATATTAGGCACCTAAAGCAGAGTGAGTATTAACCCTTTTGATGCTTCCTATTCTCCCTTTTTTTAGGCACCTATCTAGTGACATTTTGTGTGGAGCAGGCAGTAACCCCTCTAACACTATCCCCTTTCCCTCCCTGTATAATTTTTATAATAATAATAAACCCCAATAAATAAGGCACCTAACTACTGTTGCCAATCCCTATTGGAGAGAAGATAAAAAGCAGAGAAGACACTGAGCATTGTCCCTGTCTTATGCTTAAACCATGTTCTTGTGTTTTACCCAATGTTTATAAGATAGTCTGATGCACAAATCACCTTCCCTGCCCCTAGTGTTACAGCAAATGGTGCACAGGACAACCCCAATCTGATGAAATCTGAAAACATATGATAAATCCAAACATATTGCAATATTTCCTTTTACCGCTTAATTTTGCTGTTACTATAGAACTCCGTTCTGTCACAGAATAGAAAAACAAGTAAGTTGCTTGTGACGCTGATGATTGGGGGCCCCCTCCCTATAAATACCTTTCCAGTATTATGGTCCTGGTAGGTTTATAGGGAAAGGGGAAAATAAATCCTACATCTGCCTCAGATGAGTCAGATCATTTCAGAGATGGGGAACCTTGCATGAGATTTCCATAGGCTGACTCGAAGTACTGCCATTTAGATAAGTACACTGCTATAAAATCAAGGAGCAGTAAAGCTTAATTACAAATTCCTCTTCTATGAAAGGCAATGTCATCAATATTTAAAGGATAGTAAAATGCTAATATACCTAGGTTCGAAACGGAGAATGAATATAAATGTTTTACAATGCTATGTGTGCTTCGTTACTTACCTTTCTACACGGAAGCTTGTTTTGTTTCTCCTTGGGGGAATGTAGTGGCCCCCTTGTGAGTGCAATGTTTTTCTTTCTCCAATAAGTGGAGCTGCTGGGACATCTGACCAGGGACAAGGTTACAAACTGGCAGCCTCTGGGCGACTAGGAAGTAGGGATCAGCAAACAGACTGGAAGAGAATGACAGTATTAGGACCAAAATATTTGCATGCCTCCACTAGGGTTTTCTTTATATACACAAGTATTAAAAACTGCTTTGAAACACTGCAAATTTGCCTTCATATAGGTATAATGTACATTATTAGTATTATTGAACATATGGGGAACGGTTTACTTGGCACAGGCAACCTGTGCTTATTTGTATTAGTTTTACTAGTGGAAGCTGACATGCAGGTTCACCTTTAAGTTTCTGTAGGTTATAAAATGGCTAATTCTAAGCTACAATTGGCTTTTTATAGTTCTTAAATGAACTTCTTTTGACTCTCTCCAGCTTTCAAATTGAGGTCACTGACCCCGAAAACATGCTTGTAAGTGTCCACAGAAGTGGCACCACAAGCATGCTCGTTTGCTTTCCGGAAGCCATTGAATGCTACATGCCATGCATGTGTGGATGCATCAAGTGGCAGATTAATGACATGCGGGGCCCCTAGGCTGCATCCACACAGGCCCCCCTATTAAGCTACTGCTGGGTCTGGATGCATGCACTTGTGTATCCAACCTCAGGCTAAATAAACTAGCAATACAGAGAGAAATAATACAACAGCAGAATGTAGTCTCAGATTTTACTTGATTTATAGCTGCTGAACCTACCTGCTTGTGCAGCTGCCAACGAGATTTTTTATTATTTTTAGTCCTTTTGTTCCCATTAATCAGTACCTGGAACCTGCTCATTTCCCCCTTCCAAGGCATGTTCTCTTGTTCTTCCTTCTCTAAAATGCTTCCCTTTAGGGATGGGCGAATTTGACCCATTTCGCTTTGCCCAAAGTTCACCGACGGTGAATTGTCGCAGATGCCAATTAAAGTCTATGGGCGTCAAAAAAACTTTTGATGCGTGACAATTTTTTTGATGCACGACGCCATTCAAGTCTATGGGCATAATTTCCACGGCGAAACAAGGATAAAAAAACATACAGTCCAAAATATACAGATATAAAGAGAGAAGGCTTCTGAGTTCTATTCACAGATGCCAGTTGGCACTGGCTCAAGCAGCAACCAAAGACAAATTGCCAAGGAAGGTGATACCTAGACTCCTACAAATTACATCGCCTTGCACGTTCCAGACCCACGCTTCTAAAAAAATGAATATTTCTCCTTGCTTTCTAGAGCACTTAAAAGAACAAGGCACTTTTTTTTATCTGACCATGGCTTTTAGCAATGAATCTAAATGCAGTGCAGGCATTCCAGGGATATGTAACTTGGTGGGAGCTTCACTATAGGAAGGAGACTGAACCTAGTACATACATTAGATAGATTAGCTAGATTAGAGAGACAGACAGACAGACAGATGATAGATTAGATTTAGTTGAGCCTCCTTTTGCAAATGTAACAGCCTCTAGATGTCTCCTTTAGCCTTTGTTGAGTTTCTGGATTCTGGATGGTATTTTTGACAATTCGTCCATACAAAGTCTCTCCAGTTCAGTTAAATTTGATGGCTGCTGAGCATGGACAGCCTGCTCCAAATCATCCCATGGATTTTCCATGATATTCAAGTCGGGGGACTGTAAGGCCTCTGTAGATTTAGAAGTGTGTTTAGGGTCATTATCTTGTTGAAATATCCAACCCCTACGTAACTTCAACTTTGTGACTGATGCTTGAATATTATCCTGAAGAATTTGTTGATATATTGGGTTGCATTCATTTCATCAGGCCCGGACTGTCAATCTGTTGGTTCTGGTAAATGCCAGAGGGGCTGCTGTAAGATGCCATAGACCAGGGGTCCCCAACCTTTTTTGCTCATGAGCCACATTTAAATTTAAAAAAGAGTTGGAGAGCAACACAAGCATGAAAAAGTCCATGTGGATGTCAAATAAGAGCTCTGATTGGCTTTTTGGTAGCCCATATATGGACTGGCAACCTACAGGAGAGAATGTTTGGCAGGACATCTGTTTTTTATGCAACCAAAACTTGCCTCTAAGCCAGTAATTCAAAAATTAGCACCTGCTTTGAGGCCACTGGGAGCAACATCTTAGGGGATGGAGAGCAACATGTTGCTCGCGAGCTACTGCTTGGGGATCACTGCCATAGACAGTCACTATATATTGGGTTGGTGGGGCTGTTTGGGCTGCTGTGTGGCCTGTTTGGGCCTCAGTGTACCTGAAATGCCAGGGCCTATTTTGAATCTCAGTCCAGACCTGCATCACATACATGATGGAACCTCCACCAAATTTGACAGTAGGTAGCAGTGTGCGGTGTTCTTCCACCATGCAAGGTGCTTTTTTATGAGATAGATTTTTGTAGCCTTCCCCTAAACCATAATACTGAACAATATTTGTTTTCAGATCTTTTGAGAGTTTCTTTGAGGATCCCATGCTGTCACTCTTCAGAGGAGAGTCAAACACAAGCACAACTTGCAGTTGGCCAACTTAAATACCTTTTTTCGTGATTGGACACACCTGCCTATGAAGTTTAAGGCTTAACGAGCTAATCCAACCAATTTGGTGTTGCCAGTAATCAGTATTGAGCAGTTACATGCATTCAAATTAGCAAAATTACAAGGGTAGCCAGTTTTTCACATTTGATTTGATTTCATTCCACTGAACACTGCTTCACTAAAAATCTTTGTTCAGAAAACACCCCAGTACTCAGATGTTCCTGGGAAATGAAAGACTTGCCACTGTTATCTTTTTTGTTGAAAGTGGAGTAAATTATTATGCAGGCTGAGAGGGTTTCCCAAACTTTTTCATAAGACTGTAGATGTAGATAACTAGATTAACAAATGACAGAAATGATCTATTACGTCGTCATAATATTTCAACATGGATATGAGGATATCCTGTTAATTTTAGTGGCTGATATAATTTATCTCCCACCATAATTTCCCTTTAAATGCTTATTATATTTATGAAACAGGAACTAAGTATTCAATGGCTTGCAATGAGTCACTGCCCTTTTTTTCAAATGCTAGGTGTACACCTAAAACAGAATGCACACAATTGCAATTTGGCACAGGGCTCTATTGCTTGAATGACAAATGGGTATGTTGTGCAACATCCTGCTGGGAGGGCAGAAGAAGAGAAAATGGGAAGGCAGATGTTAACGGGTAAAAGTGCACAACGTGTTTGGTATCCAGGAGAGTAAAACATACTCAGCCCATAAGTCCACACAGCTGCTTACACTAGAAATACTGACTCTGACAGAAAAGCCGCAGGCCATTGAAGGTCAGAAGTAACCTGCCTGTGGCTAATGTGAGTCACATTTCCTATTGGCAACTGAATGCTAAGCAACATTACCTTGTGTGTCCCCCTACAGTGTGCTCACTACTGAATGCACTGAATGGTGTGGTCTATGATAGGCAAGGAGAAAAGCACCTGTATGCAGACATAAAATCTCAGTGGATGAATCATTCAGGTAACACAGTGGGTTATTCTTGGCCTATGAGTTGAGACCTAAAACAGAGGGTCTCCAGGCGGTTTAAGTAAGGTGCTCATGGTCTCCTCAATTATGTAAAATGTATTTTCTTACTTCAACAGAAAATTGTAATTAAAGTTAGGTACATATTTGGCTGTAAAACAATGTGCTTTGCAAAACTGATTCCACAATTTAATTGGGTGCTTGAAGTAAAGAATAATAAACACTAATGCAGCACTTAAGTGTCACAAAGAAGTGATGTCCCCATGTCATAAATCCTCTCCTAGTATTCCATTTGAGTTTTAACATGGACAGAGTCCCGTCAGATGGGAACCATGTCAAAGTGCTGATGATGTGCTCCTCTCCAGCTGGATTTTTAAACCTGCCAAATTAATATCTTGCCTATTTTCAAGCAGATATCAGTTGAGTACATCTCATACACATGCCAATAAGTTTCTGATCTATCCTGGACGGTCAGAAGGTTATGTTGGCCCATGTACGGCGACCTTTTGTAGATACGGCTATGGTTACTAAAGTTACTGGTTCATGGGTGGGAAGCCCTAAAAATGTTTCTGCTTTGGGGCTTCCCACCCATGAACCTTGTGTCAATGATCATTCCACAAAAAAACTGTACATCAATCAGAACCCATACACTCTCAGTCTAGAGTCCTGCTAGGGGCCAATTTTTGCGACCCATACCTGTAACCTGCAATTCACAACCAGGACCCACAACCTGTATTCTTACCCACCTGGATCCACTACCTGACCCGCAAGTACCTTATCCGCAACCCGGACCCGTGACCTGCTGACCATCAAGAATCAGGAAGTGCTGTCATGCTGCCAATCAAGAATCAGGAAGTGCTGTCATTGTAACCGGAAGTGACATTGGAAGTAGGCATGATCAGAAAAAAAATTGTAAAAATCGATATTGAGAAGACCCGCAAACCCGCAGAACCACCGACCCACATCTATACCCGCACCTAGAACTTCTACTCGTAGGGTACTGTAGGTTTTTGCGGGTAAACCAGAGGTACCCGACCCGCTGCAGGACTCTATCTCAGTCTGATCATACACCTCACTTTAATTACAGTTTTCTGTTGAAGGAAGAAAATACATTTTACATGATTGAGGAGACCTTGAGCACCTTACTTCCACCATTGTGCTGCATGTCTGCATGAAATAGTGATCTGATGGTTGTATTATGGTGGGTCAAGGAGGACCAAATGACCACACATGGTTTCATCAAAGCAATACTGCACATTAAGCGTCTTCATACACTTTTTGCAATTTGAATTTTGGCCAAATCTCACATTACCCTGTGGAATTTTAGGCATGAATAAGAATGGGAGCAGAACCAGTGCCATGTGCGTCTTTTTATCCTGGCATAAAAAACAGCAAAATAACCCAGCACAGTAAGCACAGTAAGATACAGTTCCCTGTGCAGGAACAGTACCCTAATGTTCTGGCAGACCAACGTCCACCTCATATGGGCAGGGCAGTTGTGAAGAACTTCTCTTATTTTCTTGTTATCAAATATGGTCCAAGGTTCCAGAGACTGAATCAATACAGTTTGGCCAGTTGGCTATACATGAGTGAACACAATTTTCAACCTATGGGTAGGGTTGCCACCTGGCCTGGCAAGCCTACCAATGGGACAAATGAATAAATTGCATCAGGGGTCCCCTACCCCACGGGCCACTGTTAGTCCTGAATTGGGCAGTGAGCCTAGCGCAGAAACAATGAGGCACGTCAAATTGGACTACGGTGTGCTGTATTGGATGCTGGATTGCCAGAATTGGACGCCCACCCCTTCTGACCCATTCCCAACCTCCCCCCCGGGCCAAAAAAGGTTGGGGACCACTGGATTGCATAGTTAGTCTAAGGTTTATGGGACATGAAGAGGGACTGTAGCATCTTTCATCTTCTGCTCCAAACTCAACAACATCAAAACCTACCATAAGTGTCTCCTGAGAAGACATGTATTCAGGTTTGCTGTCAACAAATACATTTAAAAAGCCTGTGCCATCCATTTAACTTGTCTTACCCACAGCGGCATAGACTCCCCCAAAAGAAGAGAGACCATCAGCCATATACAAACATGGTTATAAGCTTTGACTGACTGTTTATTGGTAGCCTCCCCAAATAAAAATGTTATCCTTTTGGGCTAAATGGTTAAGTATCCAATTGGAAAACTTGATAATAGCAAAGAAAGGAACTATTCATTGTAATATTGTACATACAGCAGCTCTCCTGTTAACATTAGTGTTCTAATCTGCAGCCATTAGATTGGTGATCCCACCTAACTGTTATTCTAAATAGCTTTTCATTTCCATCCTTCATTTGTTCTCAGTCCTCAGCTGGGCCACTGCATTCAGATTTTGTCTTTAAAAACCATGTAGTGCTGGTGTAAATCAACCTCTGTCACTCCTTATGCCCCTGTGACTTCAACAGAGTCAGAAGCTACTCAATGATTTGTCAGTGGGACTTAGGGCAATTTAGTGTTTAACGCTTATCCTACGCCTCTGCAAATTTAACAGCTCGTAAAATACGCACTGACTCTCTTTTAATGAGCCAAAAACTGCTCTTTTATTAAGAAAAAATCTCTAATGATAAACATGTCTTTGTCTCATGGGAGCTAATCTCTTATGCTTTGGTGGATCTGAATGCAGAGTGCTGAAGGGCCTGATCGGGGGTGGGGGGGGGCACAGAAAAAGAGGCTGGGATTTTTTTTCATCCTTAGCCCTATGGAATGGCAGCATAGATTAATTTGGGCCTTAGGCTAAAATTCCCCTAAAGTCACTCTTATGCTCAACACGTAGTCTTTATCTGACAGGGTTTAAAGAGATAAAGCGAAAAAGATGCAGATATATACACACACATGAAAAACTGCCATAGGTTCTGTGATATTTGTCTGTTGATGTAATATGCCCATTCACATCATTATACCTACATTAATCACATAATAGTTGAAGGTATTAGCAGTGACCTAACGTTTTTCTTTCAAATAAAGTATTCTTTACCTGACCTGAGCCTTACCATTTGTGCCTAGAAGTGGTATCTTCCTGGAGCTGTTTCTGTACAAACCTTGTAATGTGACACAAAACCTTACCTTTCCCAGGTATATATAGCAGAAGAGACACTCTCCCTGACCTTGAAATACAATATAGTTTAAATAGAAAGAAGAAAATGGTTTTCCTTTATTGCAGAAACCCAAAGCAGCCAAATCAAAG
>CM044448.1:30217230-30237962 GCA_024363595.1 Xenopus borealis
GCAGTAATTCATATACCTTAATCCATTTCTTAACTCTAGTAATATGTGGGTGGAATATGGCAGGCAAAATAAACTAGCCAGGGAGAACATTGCAGTGGTGACAGTGTCACAACTCACCCCATATAAAATCATACATGTCCTGCATTATGTCAAATCATATACTGCTCTTCAGTCACCATAAATTCAGAAGAAGATCATAAATATTTCAGGACTGGATTCATTTTCTCATCGACGGCATAGAGTTTAACATCTCATTGTGCAAAGTGACAGGGCTCTCAGGACACATTGGAAAAATGCATTTAGCAAAACCAAGCTGGTTCCCTGCTATTAAATTGGTCAATGGGAGCTGCCATACTGAAACCAGTGGCCACCAATTTATATTGCTTTCCATTTACATTACAGTGTGGAGAGAATGCTCCAGCACCGGGCCAGCAATGCTGTCAACTCACACTGTACAGATGCAAAGCTATGCTCTTATACTTAATGGTCTATTAAAGGGAAATTACAAGGACGATCAAAGACTACTGATACATGGCATACCTTTACCAATGAATGTCATTATCATTAATTCACTGTAATGGTAAATTGTATGCTTTTAGTGCTGCTAACCTTCCCCTTGTGTTCCTGTACCCACCCAGCTTTGCCCTTATATCTCCCATGTGTCGCATGTGAATCAGGAATTGCTCCTAATGTAAACCAAACTCTCTGATTGCATTCTGGCTTTCAATTACAATGATAACGGGGCCACATGGGTTATTGAGAGGAGAAATATGACTTGGCTCCGGGATGAAACCACATTAAAAACAATAAAATCTTTAAATCCTCCCAATAAAAAAGTTGTTGTAGTACTGTGTCATAATATATCTGCTTTTAATAAATATTTGGAGGATATTCTATCAGAGTTTTGGTAACAAACAGTAGGCATGTTACAGAGATCTGGCTTAATTTGTCAAAATATTTATGGGCTCCATGTGTCCTGGCACTTATTTATATGTTTTATGAGATAAAGATCCCGCACGCTTAACCCAAGGGAAGCCTCTGGGACCCCCTGATGAAGGGATATGAGGTGCTGCTCAGTTGGGGGGTGGCAGTGGAGGGGTTAACATGTTGAGATAGAGATTACTTGTAAGCTATTGCCAAAGAAAACTGGCTGGGAAGAGGAGAGACGGTTCATTTTATATAAGGTCCCGGTGTTGGGAATTATAAACACATGGGAACATTTCGCAAAACACTTTCTTCCCCCCCCCCCCACTCAATAAATAAGGCTGCAACCATGTTTAACTCTTCAGCAGTGGCATTAGTGCTCATGGGATGTGCATAAGCTGCCATGTTTCAGGTATAACAAAAATACACTATATTATTGTTTCCCTTAAACACAATGGCATAGCTATGTAGCAGACCCCACAACTAAAGGTCTGGCACAGTAAGAAACTGACTCTTGTTCATGTAAATCTGTGGATAAGTGCGTCGTGATAAAATGCTCTTAAGGCTCAGTTTCCATTGGTGGACAAAAAGCTAAACCTGTGTCTGCATCTATCTTGAAGAAGGGCAGAGTGATAAGGGGCCCAAGAGTATGTCCCTTAGTGCTAAATCAGGAGGCACTGATTCCCCTTACTTGACTGTGGTCTGCACCTCGTGGAAGAGAAACAAGAACACAACTTCTGCAGCTCCTTAACTTGCATATTTGAATGTTGCACAAGTTAGGGGACATGACGGGAGCAGAGGGGGAACACCTACTTGCCCCCTCTCCAGGCCCTTATAAATATAGTGCTGACAGACAGTTTGTGGGACAGCTGCTCTGTCCCGCCTGCCGAAGTGCGGAGAACGCAAGCGAAGCTAACGCTAGCGAATTTTCGGATCTTAGTGAATTTGCCCCTGTGTGTCTCTACCCTAAAAAACATTGTGTCTGAAGGATAAAACAGCTGAACTAATATTGGAAAATAGAAAACATTGAAGTCAATGGGGTTGTATATACAGGCAACACCAAAGGATTGATTAAGTAGGAGCAGTCACAGGCATAACTACATTTTAGGTGTGATCTGATGTCATTAATGGCAATGACCAGTTTTACCTGACTTTAAGGTTGTGCCCAGGCTACATACCCAGTGCTGTATGCACATTAGTGCCCTTTTCTACATGAACAGTGTGGAGATTAACATTGTTCTCCTGGTTCAGATTCCAGGTCACTAATGAGATAATGATACAGTCCAGGATTTACAAAGCTGCTTGTAAACTGGAATGAGGATCGATCATTATCTTACTGGCGACCTGGAGTTATTTACCATATGTTTCTGACTCACAGACTCGGAGAGGGAGCTAAGAAAATCTTTGGCTGCTGAACTACAACTCCCATCACCAGAGATGTTCCAGCTTTTTATTTAGCTTGTGATAATGAACTACGGTTAATATAGGATATGCCTGTTCAGTTATTGAACTACTGTTTCCTTTATCTGCTGGAATGGTGGATCCACTCTCACCATGATATAATTGTATTCCAGTAAATGCTAACAGGAATACACATGCTAAAATAGAAAGAATATCATAAACCACGAGGATTATTTACAAATTATAATGCTATGGAACCATGGATTTTACAAAATGGTCAGTTATGCAATCTGAACAGACATTATACAAATGTATGGCTGAACTGAATTAATCCTCAGATCAACCTATAGGGAGCCACTTGTTTCCCCCATTCTAAAGCTGGCCATAGACGTAAAGATTTTTGAAAGATCCAATGGTTATCGTGAGACCACGATTGTCTCAAAAGTTGATGTGTCCATCAACTAAAAAGACCATTTCAGGTGATATTGCCAGCAAAACTGAAGGATCGCAGCCTGCTTGGCCCTGCAAACATAGGTAGATTGCATGGGGACCGATAAAGATTTTCTAACCTGGCCGATCAATTTTCAGACTGAAAAATCGTAAGATGTACGATCGTTGGTATCCCACTAACCGCACGATAATTTGGCAGATTGGTCGGACTTCCCTAAGATTGGTCGTTTGGCAGAGAAATATCTTTGCGTCTATGGAGACCTTAAGTATGGATTCTAGTAGCCCGAACCTCCAGTGGGGGAAACAGATTCCCTATTATCCTGCCTGGATTTGTGGCGAGGCCACATAGGCCCGGGCCTAGGGCAGCAAAATGATATGGGCGGCAAAATATTAGGGCATGCCGTCCAGCTGCTTTCCGAAAAGTACTGGGGAGCACACTGGCACCGGAGGGGGTATGTGGGCGAGTGCTAGGACTGTGCAGCTGTGGGCCTTGAGGGGCCTGCCCACCAAATATGGGGTTGACTATAATGATTAGGGTTGCCACCTGGCTGGTATCTTACTGGCCTGGCCGGTATTTTTGATGGTTGATTCCAATGTTATTAAAAGTTAAATATCTAGGAAGGCCAGTATTTTTTTCAAGAAAAGGTGGCAACCCTAATTATGATCCTTTATATAGTTCCGACTTATGCCTGCAGCCCTTTACAGGCATTATACTGTACATCACTTACATCAGTTCCTGTCCCAGTGGAGCTTACAATCAAAGGTCCCTATCACATTCAGTCAATTTCATCATTAACCAATAAACATGCTGTCTGTCTGTTTTTAAAGTGCAAGGCAAATCCAGTTTACCCACACACATGCACCAAGACCAGTGGATACTTCGAGCAGCAGTTTATGAAGTGTGATGGCATATTTTGAATTAAGTAAACATCTGCTAACTAAATAACACAAGGCGATGGTTGCAAATATGGCACATGCTTAGTGCAAGAGATATTACTCAGTTCAACCAAGCCAGTGTTTTTCCATTTTTCATTCATGATAATTGGACTGCCAGACTACAGAGATCACTGCTTCATTAGACCAGCCATTTTTTAACATATTTTTTTCAACCATCAAGGGAGGGATTAAGGCAGAACCTTAGAGCTTCACTGGTTCACCGCTGGCGCTGGGGATGACCATCTGTCATGTACACTGCTGGAAGCAGAAAAAGTGGTTTTCATGCAGAAATCACAGGTCCTTACCCTTCACTCTGGAGCAGAAGGACCTGCATCTGTGGGTGCTGGTGGTGACTTGTTAGGGTGCAAAGTGCAAAAACATGAAGACTTGTGCCATTTTTTTTGCACTTTGCACCCCATCTTTGTTAAAAGACTCATAGTATGTATCAATAGGCAATATACTGTCTATAAAAAGAATAGTAAGATAAGCCTACTGGGATCAGGTGTAAGATCCTCCCTATAGAATATAACAACCAAGTAAACTGAAACACTCCAGATGCAAGGAAAATAAAGTTCCTTTAATAGTGTTCATAACATTTCAGGCTCTCAGCAACCCCTGCGTAGTGGGTGGGTTCACATGAGGCAGAACACCTTTGCAAGAGGCATGAACCTTTTTGAACTGCAGTTGATTTATAATGCACTTGGGCTTGTAGCCCTAAAACTTGCTGCTCAGCTAAGTCTGTAGACACAAACAGGAACCTTTTCATAGTGATATTGGGGATTTTTATGACTATATCAGCAGCCCAGTAGTATACTTATTATTGCATTCAATTTGTCTTAATGCTGTGAATATTTCCATTCCCCCCCATTCTTGTGCAACCAAGAGGCCTCACACTACTGCAATGACCAGAAGTTAAACCGACCACAAGATTTTTTTTTCTCACTTTGTGGGGGGTGAAAAGAAGTGACTGGATGCTGAGTTGTGGTTACACGTGACAGGTTTCAGTCATTCTCACACTGGTGGGACATCTCCCATTCAGGACTCTCGCCAGAAACTGGTTGTGAAATCCTTACGCAGCACAACGAGAGCTGGTTTGGGACCAGAATGATCTGAACTTAAAGAAATGAGCCCTTGTGACTGGTACCAGCCAAATGTGATTGCAACAACGCAGTAAAATTCTATAAATTTTCAATCTTATCCCTGTGCTCTCTTAGTCTGATTTCTGCAAGCCTCCCAGCTCCACTTGGTGGTGTGAAACATTTCTATATTATCCCTGCCTAAAACCCTTTTAAAAATATACAATTGTATAACTGGAAGTAGACAGCAAACATAAAAACATTGTATATTGTCTTCAGTTCATGGAAGAACATATTAGATTGTGAAATTTATTCTGCACAATACATGAAGTAAAACAATATACAGTACCTAGTAAATGAAAACGGTGAAGGCTACACAGGAATTGAACAAGCTGTCAGAAAAGTATTATCTGATAATAAGGAAGGAGCAGAAAGAAGAAGAGAAATGGCTAGGGGGAAAGGACAGAAAAGACAGCACAAGAAGAAGAGAAACAGAATCACAAAGGCAAAGTGGAAAGCAGAATATATAGGGCACAGGGAAAATAAACAAAAAAAGGGGTAAAGAAAGGGCCATACCAAAGTATGAGGATGCTGGTTGAGTGATCTTATACAGGTTGTGGAAAGCAAACATGACTTGCAATAACCTTATAAAATGTCCTTAGTGATATATCATAATTAAATAAAATATATGTTGTAAAATAAAAAGATACTAGAAGTCACCATGACCTGCATATAAAGCATTCCACCTTGATATTTCTAAATTCCTTATAATATACAAGAGGGAGTATGATATTCCCCAAATTGGGTGGGATACATTGAAGGCATATCTGAGAGGACTTTTTATCCAACAGATTAAAGCCTTCAATAGAAACACACACAGAGAAATATGTAACTTAGAATCCCTAGCGACACAAGCAGAAACTGTTTTTTGTCAGACACCCTCTCCCCAAACCAGACAGGAATACCTTGCTGCTCAAAATGCGTTGCATGCTGCTCAAATCAAGCAAGTAAAAAAACACACCTGTACCAAAAAGCTAATATCTTTGCAGCTGGAGATAAAAATGGCAAATTACTAACCATACTATCTAAAGATACCACCCCTCTAACTAACATCCCGGCAATTAGAGATGTAGATGGCTCTATTGTCACTAATGCCCTGGAAATTAATCAAGTCTTCACAAACTACTACAAAAAGCTATATACCTCCCAAACACAATATGTGGGAGAACAATTAAATGTATATCTGAAGTCTATACCATTTCCAACCCTTGAAACTCAGGATAGCCTCCTATTGGAGGAACCCATTACAGAACTGGAACTAAGAGAGGCCATCTCATCTCTATCAGCTGGAAAAACACTGGGACTGGACGGTCTCCCCACTGATGTATACCTTAAATATGAAATATTGCTTATACCTTTTTTGCTTCCTCTGTTTAATGGGATACTGGAGGGGGCAGACATTCCAAATTCTATGAGCAAGACTTTAATTACACTGATACTGAAACCAGAGAAAGACCCCCATTAACTGTGCCTCATATCACCCAATATCACTAATAAATGTTGATGCAAAAAATTTAGCCAAAGTTCTAGCACGGAGGCTTAATCTGGTAATCAATAAATGTATCTCCCCTGACCAAGCAGGCTTCATCCCAGGGCGTAGGACAGATATTAATATCTGACGGCTATTCACCAACATGTCGACAAACACATGATAACTCAGGGTTATAGCAGCCCTAGATAATGAAAAAGCCTTCAACTCTGTGGAGTGGAACTACCTGTGGGCCACCATGGAGAATATTGGCATAAAGAATTTTTTTGTAAAATGGATAGCCATGTTATATAAAAATCCATTGGCATAAATCAAAACAAACCAAAACATCTCCTCCTCTTTCTCACTCTCTAGTGGCACAAGGCAGGGATGCTCCCTCTCACCCCTACTGTTTGCAATTACAATGGAACCCCTTGCCGAAAGAACACAATAGAGGTAAAGGGTATGATATTAGGACCGGTTATGGGAAAAAGTGGCCATGTATTATGATGACACTATATTGTTAGTGATGGGCGAATCTATCCCGTTTCGCTTCGCAGGAAAAAATCAGCTGGAAATTTGCGAATTGGCGAAAAATTTGCGAAACGAGTCGCGTCACGTTTTTTACGTGTCGCATCAATTTAGACGCGCATCTCTTTTTTTTGACACCAGCAAATTTTCTCCAGGCGGAATTCCGCTGCCATTTTATGAATTTATTTGCCAGCGGCAAATCACGGGAATTTGCCGCAAATTCGCGCCTGGTGAATAAATTCGCCCATCACTATATATTGTTCCTAGAAAACCCATACAACGCCTTAGATGAGGCACTAAATATAATAAACAGACATTAGGGATACTCTGGCTTAACAATTAACTAGGGGAAATCCTTAATTTTCCCCACTGACACCTTCCAACTAGAAGAACAAAAAATACAAAGCTACCTTTCAATGGTCTTCCACTTTCAAATATCTTGGGGTCCACATTCACAGAGACCTGAACCAAATTGTTGATCATAATCTTAATCCCCTACTTACTCTGATGGAGAAGAACAATAAGACCTGGAACACTTCTGGGCCGAATAAATCTCTTTAAATTGATTGTTTTACCCAAATTTACATATTTATTTCTCCAAGCACTTATTTTAATCCCCAGACAATTCTTCCATAAAATAAAATCTCTACTGAAAACAATGTATTGGGGGGCAACTTCCCCTAGAACAGCCTTAACTACATTACAACACACCCCTTAGACAGGGATGGTTTAGTGGCACCAAACATGTTCCTCTACTTCTTAGCTACAAAATTGATCACAGACAGTTTGGAGATGGGCAACATTGTCTCCAGCTATTGCTGTCACAACTTGGAAGCACAATTTGCTCTAAAAATGTGATATACTGATGGACCAAAAAACAAGATAAGGTATCCCCACTCATGAAGGCAACAGTAAACAACTGGAAAGCAGCTTTAACTCACTTCCCTAGGAGAAAAAATATTGTCCCAGTTACGCCCCGCTCTGGTACTACTCAAACCTGCCTCAGCTTCTGGTCTATACTAACTAATCAAACAATATGCTCTTTAGGTTTCTCCCGGAGATTTCGTCTTACATATATTATATGAGAAATGGAAAAAAGACATTCCCCACCTAACCCCCAGCTATCCCAGATATTTGTCCTAAATGTCAACAATCCCTGGCTGACTGTATACATATGGTGTGGCAATACGCACCAATACAAAAGTTTTGGGGTAAGATTGCACAAGAAATTAGTTCCCTCCTGGCACTCATTATCCCGATGGAATTAGCCCTTCTCATTCTGAATCAAACTGAAGATACAGCACCCTCTATTGCAGAAAGGACACTGATTTCTTTCCTCCTTATCGAAGCAAAAACACTGATAGTGATAGCACTTGATTGGAAATCAGAACAACCTCCCTGAAAGAGACAATGGATAGAATTAGTTAACTGTTCAGTCCCTCTATACCAGCTAACTTATATTATTAGAAGAAATGGACCCCATGGTTATCTGAGCACCTTCCAGCTCTGTTAATTCAGAACGTGTGAGAAAAATGGGTAATACTCCATTTTCCCTTATTTAAACAGAAACAACAGGATTCACTGGCAATACAGTTCAATGTTTATTGAATATTTCAGTTGACGCAAATGTAAACAGGCATACTTTTTTTTACACGTTTGAATGATATTTTCTTGTACAAAGAAAACTTGTCTTTACATTTGTCACCCGAAAATGTCAACTGTTGTTGAATGTACAATTTCTACTTTGTTGTTGTTCAATGTACAATCAAATTTAAAATAAAAAACACCTACAGAAGGCTAGGTGAAGGGTACACAAACAAGGAGTAAGTACAGATGAGCCCTACCCAAACAGAAAGCAAGGTGAGTGGTACATTCAGAAGGAGCAGCCCTCTATATATATACTGTAAATAAATAACTGGCCACATGTAAAAAGAAAATACAGAATTGCTGCAATAGACAATAAGCATCTATCAGAGAGAAACCGAGAGAAATGAAGCCTTACAGCGGAGAGGATGGTATAACCTTGTGGGGCCAGAAGTGACAAATACACAGAAATCAGCACCTTATTGTAATAGTCTTGTAATTGTATCTGTCTCTCTGGTAACCAAATCACTGCATGTTCCCAGCTCACTGTCTGCAGTGGAGTCGCAAACTAATGTGTCAGACACATTCTTGCACTTTACAAATCCAGCATTTGTCAGAATTGGCAAGAATCAGGGCCAAAAATGTGAAACTTAGGTTAAAGTGGACCCGTCACCCCAAAAAAATATTCAAAATCATATTTTATCACATTAGTCAAGCAAAATGAACATTAAAGGGCAAGGAAAGGCAAAGAAATAAAATCCCATTTTTACTTTCTTTAATGAAAAAGAAATCTATATCCAATATACTTTAATTAAAAAACGTGTACCGTTTTTATAAGAAACCTGACTGTATGCAGTGAAATCCTCCCTTCATTTAATGTTGTGGATAGGAATTGTCAGACAGTCCCTAACTTCTGGCAGGGAAACAATCATAATTATGAACAGCAGGGGGAGCTCCCGCCTTACTTACCAGCCATGCAGAACTCAAGCAGCTTTGTTTTTTGATCATTTATGACGATCCCTAAGGAGCCCAGATCACACTGAGCATGTGTATGTAGTCTAGTCTTGCAAAGATGTATAACAAAGTTACAAGATGACAGACCCCTGTGGCCAACTTTGAAAGCATAAATCATTTGTTGGATTAGGCTTGTGGTGCAGTAAGTTCATGTTTATGTTTAGTATACAAATTACAGCATTTCTAGTCTTATTCTATTTTACACTTTCCTTGCAATTTAATTACACTATATAAATTATTTTAATCTTGTTTCCTTCCATCTGGGAATTCATAATTATAGCAAGCAGGCAGGAGCCATTTTGTGGACACTGTTATTAAGACAAGCCTTGCGTCATCTCAGAATCTTGTTTGTGCACCAGAATGGGGGACCCGATGTCTATCCCCATGTCCTGGCTACACAATAAAATGGTTAAGAGAACTGGGGGAATGTGTGGGGAGCAGTGACATCTAGGAAGTGCTGAATGGAAAGTGAAAGTAATTATCTGCCCCGCCTCTATGCCTAAGGCATAGAGGAGTGGCAGACACTATTTGATTGACAGCTGGGATTTTTAAACGAGCTTAAAACAGCTATGAATACTTTAATAAAAATTTTAAATCGGATTTCATATTTAATTTGAAAAGGACTTTTATTATACAGATTTTTGTGTCTGGGTGACGGGTCCACTTTAAAGAAAGAGTCGATTCACATAATTGTTTTATTTGTCTTTTTTAGTTCCAGCCTACTGTAAATCAACTGAAATGAATCAAGCTATATAATATTAATAGTGATGGGCGAATCTACCCAGTTTCGCTTCGCTGAAAAATTTGCGAAATTCGCAAATTGGCAAAATAATTCGCGAAACGAATCGCGGCAAATCGCGGGAATTCATCAAGCTTTTTTTTTTAACACAATAATTGAGGTCAAATCATGGATTCTAGTTTGTTAAGACTTTTTTTAATCAGAAAAATTTGGATTTTGATAAATAACCCCCTGAATGTCAATTTTGAAAAGATGGTAAAGCAAAATATAAAAGTCTAATTCCAGTGAACAACTTGTTTATTAATGACCTGGATGTGGGCATTGAAAGTACGGTTTCTATTTTTGCAGATGATACTAAATTGTGCAGAACTATAGGTTCCATGCAGGATGCTGCCACTTTGCAGAGTGATTTGTCTAAGTTGGGAAACTGGGCAGCAAACTGGAAAATGAGGTTCAATGTTGATAAATGCAAGGTTATGCACTTTGGCAAAAATAATATAAATGCAAGTTATACACTAAATGGCAGTGTGTTGGGAGTTTCCTTAAATGAGAAGGATCGGGGGATTTTTGTTAGTGATGGGCGAATCTGCGTGTTTTGACAAAGTTTTTTTCGGTGTCTTGTTTTGAATGCGGTCGTCCATTTTTGGATGCTGGCGCACATTCACGCTGATGTCCAAATAAAATCGGAATTTTCGTGGCCATTTTGTGAATTTATGTGCCGGCAGCGAATCTCGGGAATTCACCCCAAATTTGCACCAGACGAATAAATTCGCCCATCACTAGTTTTTGTAGATAACAAGTTGTCTAATTCTGGGCAGTGTCATTCTATGGCCACTAAAGCAAATAAAGTTCTGATTTGCATAAAAAGGGCATAAACTCAAGGGATGAAAACATAATTATACCTCTTTATAGATCCCTAGTAAGAGTATGTAATGCAGTATTTGACTCCAGTCCTTAGGAGGGATATAAATGAGCTGGAGAGAGTGCAGAGACTAAGTGCAACTAAACTGGTTAGAGGGATGGAAGACTTAAATTATGAGGGTAGACTCTCCAGGTTGGGGTTGTTATAGCACAGGAGTGCCTATACTTATGTGAGGTCTACTTTTTGTGATGGTGTCCCATGATGATCTACATTCATAAAAGCATTATTAGTATTCTGTTCCATGGAAAGTATTACTTCAATATTATATTGATTTATGAGAGAATTTATTGTATATTGTTATATTTAACAAACAACTGTTTCTTATGTAACCTTAACACAATACACATGAAAAGCATGACATATGAGGGTGATTTCGTCAAGTTGTTTGATGACAGTGTCTTGAGATCTACTGATCACCATCTAAACTCTAAAGGATACTGGTAGATCCCAATCTACCTTTTGGGCACCCCTGTGGTAGGCAAATATCAGGGGACCTTTTTACCCATAAAGAGGATCACCGCACCAGAGGCCACCCCTTCAGACTAGAAGAAAAGGACTTTCATTTGAAGCAGTGTAGGTGGTGCGATGTTGTAATGGCTGATTCTGTTAATGCATTTAAAAGTGGCTTGGATGATTTCTTGGATACTATGGTATCAAAGGCTATTGTGATTCTAAACTCTATAGATTATCTGGATATGTTTTATACAGATGAAGACAATTTTTGTCTATATGTTGGCCTATTAGTTTAAAATAGAACGTTAGATAGGTAGACCTTTTCCCACTGAAATAAAAGCTGTTCATTGGCGATGTTTCCAGGCCTAAACTGGCAATTTGTGGATTTTGGCAAATGCCAGAGGGGCTGCTGTAAGGTGTCTTAGACAGTCACTATTAATTGGACTGGTGAGGAGGCTAATCCCAGTCCAGACCTGCATTTAACTCATCTTTTTTAGCTATTTATGTACTCTCTTTTGTGTTCATAAAAAGGAGCCTAAACAAATTGTGCCAAATAAAAAAAAGAAAATCATTTAGCAGATCTGACCCGTTAAACATTCCATTAGGAGTCACATATAATCAGTACAATAACCATGTGCTGTTGCAGTTAATAAAACATCTGTAAATTGATTTTTTTTTATTCTATTCTCTTTCAACTATGTTTTGTAATGGTTCATCAGCAAAGGAAAAAAAATTTATATGAAGATAAAAAAACCCAGCTGGCTTCATTTTGTGATAATGCTGGATCTATTTATGTACCAAACAGACAGGATCACATTTAAAGAAATTGCTCCATTACACCAGACAAAGGCATTCGAGAACAAAGGAAAACTTATTACCAAAAAGCTAAGCTTGGATTAATTAAGCCAATACTCAAGGCTTAAGAAATAATAGGCAGCATCTCATTTGGTCTTTGTGCCATTGGTGCAGATGAATAATAATATTCAGAATTTTATTGCCAGTGGGTTCTGGATGGATTGATCAATGTTCCCAGGAATGCACAGGTAATGGATAGGTCAGTTGGGCAGACGGAGCTTGAATATGATATGCCATGTGTTGTAATGTGTTTTAATAATATAACTTTGGAATATTGACATTTTCATGGCTGTGGACATAGAAGGACAAGGTTGTGTTTACTGTCGACAGGATTGAATAGGTTTGATCTATTGACATTTACATATTAATGTTGCTCCATGTTATAACTAAAGGCTTATGTAAAGGTGGCCATACAAGGAGAGATCCGCTCGGTTGGCGATGTTGTCAAACAAGAGGATCTCTCCCCAATATGCCCACCTTGAGGTGGGCAATATCGGGGTGATCCGCTTGTGGGCCCTAGGGCCCCACGATCAGATCACAATATAGGAGATACGGATGTTGGATCGCGGGACTGCATCAACGAACAGGATTTTTAGTCCCGCCCGATCAACATCTGGCCGACATTCGGCCGGATATAGATCGGTAAAGCCCGTCAAAGGGCTCCAAGCATGGGCCAATAAGCTACTGACTTCGTCTGTCGGCAGCTTTTATTGGCCCATGTATGGCCACCTTAACAGAGTTTCTAGATCCTTCCTCTCATTATGTTGAAACCATGAGCTATACAGAACTGCAGCAAAGGCCTTTAAATGGATACTGTCATGTTTTTTTTCCAAAACTCATCAGTTAACTCATCAGTTAATAGTGCTACTCCAGCAGAATTTGCATTTCAGTGCGTTTGTTTAGACGCAGCATGATGCATTTTGCACTTGACGTGCATTCAGTATAACAGAGGGTTGCATTTGGAATGGAAAATAATGCACATAGTTGTGAAATATATGCATTTTTAAACACTTAGCATGCATTTAAATAAATAAAAAAAAAAACCCATTTGTATGAGCCCTTTCATGAGCTGTTTGCCCAGGAGTCACACAACAGCCTAAGGGCTAGTCCACACGGGAAGATTCAGGGAGATTTGTCACCTGGTGACTAATCACCTCTTCTTTGGGGCCACTAATCTCTCCAAACCGCTTCCCCCTGCCTTCCTGCTGCTTAATGAAGAATCGCCTGCGCCTATTCACACGTGGCGCTGCGTTTTCCGAAGTAGCTCAAAGTTGCCATTTCGAGGGATTTCGGAAAATGCAGAGCCGCGTGTGAATAGGCGCAGGCGATTCTTCATTAAGCAGCTGGAAGGCAGGGGGAAGCAGTTCTGGGAGATTAGTCGCCCCAAAGAAGAAGCGATTAGTCACCAGGCGACAAATCTCCCCCAATCTTTCCACGTAGACTAGCCCTAACAGTAAGCTGCTATGCCCATAATACTGTAAATCTGAAATACCAAAAGCGTGTGCTACAGAATGTGCAAAATCGCCAGGAATCAAGTACTGTAGCAGGTCACATATCTGATCAACCTGCAGTTAAAGCAGAACTAACCCACCCCCCCATAAGAAAAACAACATCCACTACCCCAGATAGTCCCCCACCTTGCTTTCTCCCCGTATAGTGCATTATTCCCAAAAGTGTCCCTGCATAATATGCCCATTTATGCAGAGTAGTGCATCATAGCTCATAGGAGCCATTTTCCAGAACTTCCATCTGCTTTTCTTCCAACGACACATGATGTATTTGGCACATGCGTAGTTGGAACAGAACAGTCCAGTAGTCAAGTTCCATATAATGCTGAAGGGAAGAGGATCTGAAGAAGACCAAGCATGGCAATAATGAACTCCGCTGCAGAACTCTGCATAAACAACTGAGCATAATATTCAGTGACACTTTTTGTGAATTATGTAATATGTGGGTAGGAAGCAAAAAGGGGGGACTATCTAGGGTAGTAGATGGGGCTTTTCTTATTGAGGGGTTAGTTCTCTTTAAAGGGAACAGTAATCTGGCATTGAATATTCCTCTTCATGAAACTGCACAAGTATAAAGTCTGTGGTACAGCTTTACTAACATCATTGCTAAACTACAGCCATTCAGATACCAATATGAACCAACTTGTAGTTTAAAAGTGAGCCAGTTAGCTGGTACAGGTGGAAATTAAACCTCATATTAGTAAACCTGTCCATTTGTGGGCCAATCAAGCTTTGTCTTGCAGCAGTAAGTTTCACAGGAAAACATGTTTTTTTAAAAACCCATCAGTAATAATGCTGATCCAACAGAATTCTGCACTGCAATCAATTTTTCAAAACGGCAATTTTTTGATTTTTAAATTTGGCATGGGGCTAGACATATTGACAGTTTCCCAGGTGCCACCAGTCATGTGGTTTGTACTCTGATAAACTTCAGTCACTCTTTACTGAAAGTTGGAGTGATATCACCTCACTCCCTTACCTTCCCAGCAATCTAAAAATGGGAAATAATCAGTGATGGGCGAATCTGACCTGCTTTGCTTCGACCGAAAATTCGCAAAAATGCATTAAAGTCTATGGTGTCTATGTGTCAACATTTTTTTTTGAAAAGTGACAATTTTTTCCTCCCATTGGAGTCTATGGGCTTCATTTTCACTGCGAAACTTGGCAAAACAAATTCACTCATCACTACCAGTACTCAACTCCCTGACAGAGGATTATAGCTTCTTGATAGATATGAGAATAGCACTCAAAAAAAATCCAAGTCCCACTGCGACTCCTCCAGTTACCTTGAGTAGGAGAAACAACAGCCTGTCTGAAAGCAGTTCCATCATGAAGTGCTGACTCTTTCTGAAAGCATGGGATCAGGCAAAATGACCTGAGATGGCTGCCTACACACCAATATTACAGTTAAAGAAAAATACACTTGTTGGTTCAGAAATACAATTTTATATGGAGTGGATCAACGTAAACAATGAACATTAGTAATAAAAACCACACCATAAAAATCATGACAGTATCCCTTTCAGATTCCTTAATTAATCTCTCCCCATCTGTGATTCTCTATCTTTATAGATAAGTAAATCACTGAGCCAGGGCATTGTGGTTGTGGACGGAAAGATACCCAGTGCTGGCTATAGAAAAGGACAGACAGACATCACTTCCAACAGCAATTCGTTTTACTAATTAAATAATTTAATTTTTTATGAATGTTTTTAGAAAAGCTGCTTAGAATTACATTTCTTTTCATCATGCAAAAGTCTATATTTTTTTGGCTGGGATTCCCCTTTAATGCAGATGGAAATCCTACAGAAAAACCCGGAATATTTATAGTGGTACTAGCATAATAATTATTTTTTCAAAGCAAACAAAATATTCAATTTTTTTACATAGATCAAATAAGTGTCGGGCAGTTTTTGGAGTTTTCTTCCTTGATGGCCACATATGAGCCAAACGTGGTGAGCTTGCTTCCTCCAGATCAGGTTGACACCTTAACTGCCTGTATATCATGAAAGCTCAAACAAAGATCTGGGTAAAGCCCACCTCTTATTTCACAGCTCTGCATCCATATAACATGACCATGCCCTTGTCATTACTGTGCCCCCAATACCATTAGAAAAGGTACCAACGGTGGCAACCCTATTACAGTACAATAGGGTCAGTGATAGGGATCAGCCTGTAATGGATCTTAGCCATAAAGCAGAAAAGTACTGCTGATCAAACCAGGGCCACACTGAGCTTGCTTCACACCCCAAATTTCAACAGATGCAGTTTTTTCCCAGTGAAATACAAATACAAACTTTGCCATGAAACTCTAACAAAAAGAGAGCATTTGGAAAGTCTATCAGAACTGGTCTGCACCACCAATCAGCATTGGTGGTGCAGCCAGTAGGTCTGAGCCTCTTTTGACTAGGAATTTTGACCAGCTTGAATATATTGCAATAAATGGAAAAACAATCCCTGTTTTGTTTAAAGGGGAGAGTATATTTTGGTAGCTGTATGCAAATGCCCATGCCAATTTAGAGTTAAGCGGGCCAGGGAAATGGAGCTCAATAGAAGCCAAAGCCAAAAAGCCAAATGGGAGCTAACATCAAATGGGAGTCAAAGCCAAAAATCTGTATAGGAGACGAAGACTAAAAAGCTAAGCCAAAACCAAACAAGCAAAATGGGAGCCAAAACCAAAAAGCCAAATGGGTGCCGAATCCAAAGCTACTGAGGAGAATGAAAAACTAAAAAAATATATATATTGAATTATTTTTCTTTTAAATCCCTGGCCACAATATTGTTTTTAACTAAAACTGTGGGAAATTGTGGAGGAGGAAAGCTGGTCATCAATATTTGTTTTAACTTGGGGGGGCTGGCCACCAATGTTTTTTATATTAAAAAAATTGCAACAACAATATGAATTAATTATACGTTTATGCTTAATAAAGGCAACAAGACAAAATGCTAAGTGATGTGATGATCATCATTAGTCTTTAGGCTTGAGTAAATCCTGGAGCCTCAGAGGAAAGGATTAATATCAGGTGGGATGCCATTGTGAGCGTAGTCTCTGCATGGGTGCCTTTAGCAGTTAATGGAAACTCCAGGCTCCTCTGCTGCCGATCAATACCATTAGTCCTCAACTTCCAAAAATAGTTATAAAATATCAATTACATACATTTTCATTAGCTAAATGTAATTATTAGGGATGATTCATTGATTGGGTTGGTCTGTCAGTTCCTTGGCGGGCTGGACGTGGAGCCATGACAATTATGAGGAATTGATGGATGGAGAGCTGGCCAACCAAACCCACATTGGCCAGATTGCCTGAGGATGACCCCAGCTGGCTGGAGGGGAGGGGGGACAGTTAATTGGAGCATATTGACCCCTTTATTTTAAAAAATGAAGTGAGTTTTCCCAGTGGCTCAGACTGCCCTTTCAGTGATCAATTAGAGGGTGTGTACGAGGTTGAAGCCAAGATGAAAAACAATACTCTGAATAGATAAGATGCTGCCAGAGATTATTTGGGGGGGGTAAAATTGGTAAAATATTCCTTGTCCACAATGGAGGTTTGGGTAAGGAATGGGCTGATCGCTCCCAGACAGGCATTGGTATGTAGAAAAAGGATTACGTCAATCTTGATTGGGTGGTAGTCTATTGTCCCCCTACATATAGGGCTACAATGATGGCTTCCTTGATCAATATCTAATTGATTATTGATTTGCAGGGCATAAGGGTCAAAGACAGGACAGGGGGTGTTCTGATTGAGGCTCAGGCAGAGCAGGGTTGTGGCAAGCAATATGGCATCACACACTTGTTCATACAAATGCTCAGAGAAGAAATGCATCATGCGCATGTTATAATGTGTTGCACTGTGTGCCTATGGTGGGACTATGCTTTATAAAGAATTGAAATTCTAAGTCACCTTTTGCACCCAGCGACGGAAAGTGCAGCCAAGACTTGCCCAGGGCCCCTGTGTATTTGCCTCCTTCCCAGCCTGGGAAACCAAGCTTTTTACTCTCACAGAATTATGACTCACTGTCTAGGAAGCCTGCAACATTGGTTGTAAATGCAGCCAAGATGTAGCAGATGTGTAACTATATGAAACAGAGCGTTCACTTCGTATACATGTGTGTGCCAATGGCAGTCAATGCTCAAGATGTTCTATGGCTCAAGCATCAGGCTGGGGCCACAAGACATGGATCTCAGCTTGTGGATAAACACTGACCTGCTGCACCATGAATCATTACCTCTGCTCAGGAGTAGGCCAACATGACAAATTTCGGTGCTAAAACTGAACATGTTGCTCAAAAATCCACAGTACCTGCAGAGAATCCGTTGTCGGCCCTAGCCTTACCCAGCAGCCCCAAAATTTAGGCAAACACCAGAGAGGCGTCAGTAGACTTCTATAGACCAGTGCTATATGCTAGGACTAGGGGGCTGTTGGGTCTTACAGTATGTACTTAAAATGGCAAAGGGGATAGATCTCAGTCTGAGTGTGACATACAGCTTCTTCTAAGAACCTAACAATGTATTGCATCTACTCAACAGGAGTGTCTAGAATGGCTACACGACTAGTAAAACTATAGCAACTACAACAATTTTAAGGTACTACCAATCCCAAGCAGTAATTTACTGGTTTTAATCACATGACATGTTTCGGTTGTAGAACCCTTTTTCAAGGGTACCACCATGAGAAAAACCATCACTGGTCACATCATGAGAAAAGCAACCAACAATTTCTGAAGACCCATACTACTAATTAGCAGAGACCTGTGCCCAAAGGAGCCGTGGGCAGTAGACAAGGACAACAATAAAAATACCCGTACAGTCACACCTTGATCTGCCCCAGAGCTCCCCTATCATGTCAAAACGTCCCTTTTGATCTGACTAAACCAACCCGCTTCAAATAAGATAGCCAATGACTTGCACCTTTCTGTCTCTGGGGCCCTCACTCTAAAATGGGGACCTGAATGGAGAACCCCTTATTATTATCTGATTGCAGCCCTGTGTGATAACTGCTCAAGGGTTCCTAAGTCAGACTCACAGAATGAACAGTAAGAAACAGACTCTCTGCACTAGTAGAGACAAAAGCCGGAATTCTAGCTCTTTGAGTTACTGTACCTGGTAACCTGACATCTGCTGCAAACTGAGGTGAATTTCTCAACTCTCCTTATATCAGAAGAGCCCCTGCTTCTAGGGCTAGTCCACACGGGAAGATTCGAGGAGATTTGTCGCCTGGCAAATTCAGAAAATGCAGCGCCGTGTGTGAATAAGCGCAGTCGATTCTTCATTAAGCAGCTGGAAGACAGGGGGAAGCTTCCCGTTTGGACTGGCCCTACACATGGACTACAGAAGTCCTCCTGCTGTACAGACCTTGCGCCCATCTGCCCTGTATGCACTGAGCTGTCTATGGTGCAGACGTCCAGTTACAAGAGTCACAGACAACTTCTGATAACCCCAATCAGTACAGATAAAAACACTTGGCCTCTTGCTGATATCCTTCATTTAAACATCTGCTACTGGATCATGATTACTTTGCACTGCTATCAGCATCCCTAGCTATGCAAACATTCCTTATTTAATAGCCACTTCAAACCTTGGCTTAAGAAACCATTGAGAGTCTTTAGAAGTGCCCTATTTGTTTAGCTAGTGCCAACACATTTACAAAACACTTTATAGAGATCTGTCTGCCCCAGTGGATCTTAAGCTCCCCATAGACGCAACGATCTTTCCCTGCCGAACGACCGATCTTAGGGAAGTCCGACCAATCTGTCAAATTATCATGTGGTTAGTGGGATACAAACGATCGTTCATCTTACGATTTTTCGGCCGACATTGGTCTGATGATTGATCGGCCGGGTTAGAAAATCTTTATCTGTCCCCATGCAATCTACCTATGTTTGCAGGGCCAAGCAGGCAGCGATCCTTCAGTTTTGCTGGCAATATCGCCTGAAATGGTCTTTTTACTTGATGGACACATCAGGCATTTAAATGATCGTTTTGAGACAATCGTGGTCTCACGATAACTATTGGATCTTTCAAAAATCTTTACGTCTATGGCCAGCTTTACACTCTAAGTCTAAGGTCTCTATCGCATTCAGTAATACCATACTTTTATCAGGGGCCAATTAACCTGCAGGAGTATGGAAGGAAAACAGAGTAGCTTGAGAAGATCCACTCAGAACTGCAGTCTAGTGTGCCACCAAATTACCTGTTTCTGTAACCAGATAAACAAGCACCTGGTTGCCAAAGCTTGAAGGGGCACACATATTTCCCAGACAGATAAAATTGGCTGATACAAAAAAACTCTTTATCTCTAAGAAAGTCATGTCCAGCAAGTCAGGGCAACCCAGAAAAAATGTTTTACACCCAAGGTCTCTACTTCTGCCATTGTCACAGCCTACTCCTAACTTATGTGCTATATTCAGAAACATGGTTATAGCTATAGCCTATATATGAAAGCTGGGAAGAGACATGGGTGGGTGAAAGTGTGGCAACTGCCTGATCTGGGGACATTGGACTATTGAAGCAAAAAAAGGATATTAAGCTGACTCACCTAATTCCAAAATTAATAACTGGCCGACTCTACAGAACCAGTTGGGCAGCACTAGAAAAGACCAATGACTGAGTAGTTTGCTAGAAGTTGAGTAAGCAACACTGCTGGAGCCTAAGTTTTACAGCTGCCTTAATGCACCCAATAAGTCTAGGTTTTGGATTCCCTCAACCTGCTGATCCCACATACTGTGCTACTTCTTTTGCCCTGACTAAATAGTCATGTAGTCACAACCAAAGGCTCTGTACAAGCATTTTGCCTGCTGTTAAAGGAGAC
>CM044448.1:30241626-30257020 GCA_024363595.1 Xenopus borealis
GTGCATCACATGAAGAAAGTACAAAATATACACCAAAGGCTCACCTCTGTGATGCACATCTTACTCCAATTCAGCATCAACTACATTATACAGGTATGGGGTTCGTTATCTGAAAAAATGTTATCCAGAAAGCTCCAAATTACGAAAAGGCCCTCTCTCATACACTCAATTTTATGCAAATATTTTAAAATTATTTCCTTTTTCTCTGTAATAATAAAACAGTACCTTTTACTTGAACTAATATATAATTAATCCTTCTTGGAAGTAAAAACAGCCCTTGGGGTTGATTTTATAGTAGACTGAAGGTACGAGGATCCAAATTACAGAAAGATCCATTAACCTGGAAAACCACAGGTCCCATACCGACATGGTGCAAAACAAAGCAGCTGAATTGTTTCTTGCAACATTTTTAATTTGGAATTCAGTGAAAGAGTACAGAGTTGGTTGCATTTTGAACACTAGAGTAGTAGACGTTGTGTGTCTCATAATTTCAAGATTTGAGACAAAATAACACATGCCACTGGGGGTCAAACAGAAGCCCCAGATAATTTCTAATTGAGCCGGCCATTTCTTTATCAGCCTGTTCATCCAAAAGATACCAGTACAAAGAATAATCTACAGTATATAATCTAACATAGGACCCCTGCTGCCCGGCAGACAGATAGTGGCACCTCCTAGGGCTCTACTGGCTGATAACACATTGGCTTTGTACTGGTATCAGTGTGAAACAAAGTCTTAAATTGCTGCTACTGGAACATTTTTGGGATTCCAAACTAACCCAAAACCCTTTACCCTAATCCTAATAATTATGTGTGCCCCACTCATATCTGGTTTCCAACAACTCAGTAGGGAACTTTGGCCAAAATGCAAAATCACATTAAAAGAAAGTCTGGGAAAGTTTTCAAGCAAACGGACAGTACAGTAGAATCAGGAAATCTTATTGCAAGGACATTCCCTCTCTGCATATTTGTGTTTCTAGGCATAACTGGGGGCAGCCATATTGCTTTGCTCCAGATATCCCTATATTGAAATAGAAATATTCAGAGAAAAGATGTGCCATGTGTTTGTGTGTTACAGATATACAACAGTAGATGAATTTGTACTTGATTTAACAGTACAACATACCAAGGCACAATAATATTAATCACAGCAGTGTTCTGGGTTCCTTTGGGGCAAATAAGAGAGGGCAAGGTAAGGCTGTCCTACCCTTAAATAACCCACCCTCCTGCCAGGACAGTAAGAGAGACCACCTAGGGTCCCTTGCGCACCTGTGTGCCTTCCTCCAGTCCCCTGCACCATCTTTAACCCTTTTGGTGCCATGCAATAAATTTAAGCAGTGTATTAATGTACAGGCCACATGCTTGTGAGCAGACACCTCTCAGTTTTGCCTATAATGACTGTACAGTGGCACTTTATAAACAGAAAAAACATCCTGATTTCCCATAAGATTCCCCCCATGGTAGATTTACAGCTAAGCCTTTTTATTTTCCCTTTTCATTATGTCTCCCTTGCGAGCCATGTCCAAACCCTCCATTTCCCTAAAAAAAGAAAGTGTTGTAAATGAGACGTGGAAAAACATCTGACTCATTCTTCTTCTTCATCTACTTCCCGAAAAGACCCCGAGCTTCTCCCGGCTCTGAAACTGCTCTGCTGTTTACAAGGAGTTTTACTGAGGAGCATTTGTGTAAGACTGACAGTCTCACTTGTGCAAGTCTCACTTGAGCAAGACTTTTCCCTCATTAGTGCAAACCATCAGGAGACTGCATGTGACATTTGTATAGGCTTTCCTGATTGGTGATATTCACTTTTGCCGTAGAAAGTGACAAATGGGTGCCTGTCCCATTTGCACAAGAAATCTGCAGCTCCAAATTTTAAGGGGGAGCTCTCTCCTGATTAGTGCAGTTATCAGTTGTAAGTCAGGTTCAGTACATGCAAACACAAGCATGAATGTGGGTAATATAATAAATATAGTTCATTGTTTTCATTGGGGGCTGACACACTTGCCTTATTCTTTAGAAGCACTACTCAACTCCCATTTAAAAGTGGTGCATGAAGAGAAAAACTATTGTACTCTAAAGAAAGTACCTCAAAATACACACTCAATAATATAATAAGATGTGCAACTTATGCTTGGTTGTACATTGCATACATAAATATTGACTAGTTGCTGTGTGGTACTAAACTTGTAGCATGTGTGCTAGCTGCTGCTTCCCTTAACAATATTAAAAGTGCAACACACAGCCTACAGTACATTGGCCACATTCCTTATGTGCAAGGCTGTGTTATATGTGCTCATAGCCACAGGCTGTTTTTGTTGCAAGTATAGACTGCAATAGCCAAAGAAAATTTACTGAGTATGAGTTAAGTCATCCATGCAGCCATAGGCCAGGGTTGTCACCCAGCTGGTATTGCAGTGACCTAGCAGCTAAGGCCGCTATTACTAATTTACCTGATACTCAGGGCTGGGGTAGGCAAAGTAGGCACGTGCCTAGGGAGCGCCAGGTACATACCTTTTCTGTCGCCTACTCCTTGTCCGGTCCCCTCTCTCCTTGACTGTCGGTATATTTCCTTCGTCTTTTGCACTCCTGCTACATTTTTGCACACAATTAGCCAGTTCCGGGCAGGTTTCCTAGGGCACCTGAAGCTCTGCTAATTCCCTCTGTCCCTCTATCCTCCCAGTCTGCTTATTTACCCAATCTCCACCTGGTCTGAGCAGTCAAATTCACAACTCCAGCCCTTCAACATCTGATCTGTGACTTCTAGTCCTGTCCCTGCCTCCTCATTGTCTATACAAGTGGTCCCCAACCAGTGGCTCAAAAGCAACATGTTGTTCACCAACTCCTTGGATGTTGCTCTCAGCTGCCTCAAAGCAGGTGCTTATTCTTTTAACTCCAGGCTTGGAGGCAAGTTTCACTTACATAAAAACCAGGTGTACTGCCAAACAGAGCCTCCTGTAGGCTTCCAGTTTATACAGGGTCTACAAATTCACTAATTAAAGACCTTATTTGTCACCCCATGCTTGTGTTGCTCCCCAACTCTTTCTACATTTTGAATGTGGTTCACAGGTAAACACAGGTAGACCCCTTGGGCACATTACTGGTCCCATGCCACAATACCTACATATGCACTAACAAATGACAGTCATTGGCTTAGCTGTGGTTGTCTGTTATGGACAACTAATCAACTTTTCTAAAGCCTGTGCCTCATTTACATATTAAACACTGACCTCATTTGCATTTTTAGGTGAGTTTTATTTACATTTTAAAGCAATCAGCTCACTGGGCCCAAAACCAAAGATGGCCAGTCCAGGCCAGCCAGTGATCTCCAGCCTTAAAGAAAAGTTTTTATTTTTGAAAAAACAGGTGTAGTGCAAAACAGAGTCTTCTGTACTGTAGGTTGCCACTTCACATATGGGCTACCACATGGCCAATCAAATCCCTAATTTGGCACCCCAAGGATTTTTTCATGCTTATGTTGCGCCCAAACTCTTTTTCTCTTTTTACATGTGAATTGGGCTCATAGGTTAAAAAGGTTAGGTACCGGTGCCCTACAAAAAAATGGCAGCACTACTTTACACTGAGAGTCATTCACAGAGGGCTGAGAGTCATTCACAGTATGCCAGGGGCAATTCCATATATATATAGTACCCTGGAACACAATGGCAGTATAAACACAGTGGCAATTTCATATAAAATACCTCCCAGAAAACATGGCAGGATAAATACAGTGTCTATTACATAGATAATACTCTAGAACTAGGGAAAATCTATTATTTTGGGATTTGGGTAAATCCCTGAATCCTTTATGAAAGGTTTGGCCGCATACCCAACTGAATTAATTTCATAATTTGCATATGCCAATACATACATCTTTATATCCATGTATATTACCCCTAGAAACACTGTAAAATAAATACAGGGCGGAGTCTTAATACTACTGAACACATAATAATAGAATTATATGATCAATTCCATGTATAATAAACCAGCATTCATGGCAGGATATATACAGTGTCAGCTACATGTACCAAATAATGTCTCCATCCAGAGCCGGCAAAACCCGGTGGTGCCCTGGCCCTCGTGGACCCCACTGGCTCAGACCTGCTCCTTGGCTGCCCCATAACAAATAGATGCTGTGGCATGTCTATTACGCATGCACAAAACGAAGGGCAAGCGTTTGGAGGTCTGGAGCCGGCCCCAGGAGGACCCTTTGTTTTGCAGCCCTGGTGGGCCCCCAAGACTCCAGTCCGACCCTACTTCTATCCAGTTTTTAGTAGGAAAAAAATTGCTGGAGGCATACTAGTCAGATAGTATTATATATTACACAAATCATATTATATTAACACAAACACATCATTAACCTGTAAACTATATCCATACAGTATATATTAGTGCTTAGTGATGTCATCAGACTTAAATAGTGCTCACTAATATCATTTGTGTTGCATGAATAAATGAAACTTGTACAGACATAATATATACTGATTAAAATGTGTGGATATTAGAAGTCTCATGCTCTTTTATAGCTGTCATTATTTAACTTTCACTTGCTTGTGATTTTGTTGCAGTTCTTATCAATCCCTCATGGCAAATAAAGAAGCCCAGGAGACCCTGAGCCAATTCCCTTGTATCACTCATGGAGAAGTCCAATACAAGTGGCAATATAGGGCAATGTCCTGCTTGAATAATAAACCAATCCATTCCAGAGCAATTCACACTACTCCTTATTCAGCAGAGAGTTCCAGAGCAGTGCAAGCCACACATCTTTCATTTGTGCAAAAGTGATTCATTGCTTGCTAAATATCACGTGGCTGGTTTGGAGGATTTCTCCAATGAAGACATACTTTCATAATGCCAGTTTTGCCGTGTCAGAGATCCTTTCCAATGAGCAAATTTTTTCAAAAGGTTTGCCACAAAAATGACTCCCATAGACTCCAATAGGTGAAAAAAAAACCTGTTGTGCAGCAAAATAATTTGATGCCCATAGACTTCAATGCATTTTGGTAAATCTTCCCTCTTTTGTGAGGGAATTCTCCCATCACTATGGACGTATGCCCATTATTAGGTGACAATGTGGATTGATAAAAGTATTTGTTTTTAAACAACAAATCGATGTTGCGGAACTCCATTCTGAACTCTCATGCTCATTTTATGCCCGTTGTTTGATCTTTAGCAAAACATTGGGAACAGATTCACGGCAAGAAGGAACGAACACATGCTCAGATTACTCAAGGGTCACTTGGATAGCACCACTGTGATGGGCTGTGCTAAACTACATTTATTAATCAGGTACATTCCAGTCTAAATTACCTGGCAAAGATAATCTTGAGCAGGTGAGAGAGACTAATTATGACATTTGTGTTTGGTAGCCAAGAATGAGTAGAGTATAACAGTGCTTTATTAGCAGGCTCATGCAGCCATTACACAATACTAACATAAACTCTAGCAATGTAGTGAAATCTCACCCTGGTGGTCTAGTGGAGCGGTGTGGACGCCTACCGTGCCCCGGCACTCCTCTTCTATGCATCTTCTTAGTGCGGTCTTCTTAGTGCACGGGCGGTGTGCACCTCCAGGGTTTATAGTGCATGCGGGCTGATGTGATGACGTCAGTGTGCAATGACGCGAAATTCAAAAGTATTTAAAGGGACACTTTTTACTATAGCATTGCCCATGATAGGTTCCTATACCTGGTGCTCTGAACTTGTATCTAACTCTGTACCTGACCCTGTTTTGATCCTGATCTCCTGTGTTTGACCCTGCCTGGTTATTTGACTACTCTAACCTTGCCTGAAACCGACTACGATTTTGCTGTACCCTTCTGATTGACTTCCTGTTATTTGACTCCGATTTGGTCTCATCCCATCTGATTGATTACCTGGTTTGACCCTTTGCCTGCCTGACCATCTGCCCGCCTTGATCCAGCCTTTCTGATTACGAATCTGTCTACTCCTGTTTGTACCATGAGCTTTGGCCTTATAAACTCTAAATTACAGTCGTGCCCCTCTGCCTATCTAGAACCTCTCGTTTAAGTTCAGGTGGCATCCAAGTAAGCCGGGGGCTCCTCCCGAGGCCCAAAGGCAGTCACACTACTGGTAAAGCACAAGCCAAGACCAGGGTGCTTGGTGTTTGTTCTGGTGTTGGGTGCCGACCGTGACAAGCAGTATAGACAGTATTGTGTAGGCACAGTATAACTCATGTTACAGTGACATGTACAGGCCATTTGTATAAACACCACATATTCCCCCTATAGTAGGAAAGCATTTGGGCAAATGTAATAAACAACAACATCTTATTGCATCTTAAAGCAATAATATACATTCTTCGTGTGACATAGTCCTTGGGCCATTCAGGAAGTTTACTTATTCTCTCAGTTCACCTTATCGGTTCACTTTCTTCAGACCTATTGCAGTTGGCATCAGGAGTAGGAAAATGTCCTTCTAAAAATGGAGCTTCTCCAAAGTCATATCTAGTAGGCGCAATACGACATGCATTCCATATGCGTCCATCAGACAGTTCATATGTGTGCGGTCCTCGATGGCATCTCACTTTAAGTGGTGTAGTAAATTTAGATTGTCCTTGTTTCAGTATTCCTGGTTTCTTAATTCTGACTAAAGATCCAGGCTGAAAGTGCACTTCTCTTGCACCACGTTTTCTGTCAGTATAAGCCTTGCATTTGGCTTGTTGACATTTGGCCATCTCAGCAGTAGACAATTTGTAGGCACAGTATTTTGTGGAAGTTTGATGTCTGCAACATGTAACTTAGTGCACATCTGTCTCTGGAACTAGGGGTAGAAGGAGAGGCACCTGCTGGAGATTCATTACAAGGGGGTGCAGTTTCAAATTCAAAAGTGTGCAAATGTCAGATGGAAGGATGAAGGTGGGATTAACTGATTGCAGGGACAGATTGGGCCAGTGGGACACCAAGAAAAAAACAATGGGCCCTGCGCACCCCACAAAGCCATGCTGCACCCCCCAGCAAGACGTGGGGGTGCCAGCCCTTCCCTGTCCCTACATACTGGCTGGACCAGTATGAAGGCTCTCTGGCTGGTTAATGGGTTTCGGTATAATAGCCAGCGTGCATCATGACATATTATATGTAGAGTACCATGAAATGCTCCAATTGTCCAATTCTGAGAGGTACATAAATTTCCTGATAAACAGTAACTCTGACATGACAGTATATGGAATTCTGTATATTATTTAGCAACATCATGGTAAAACACTAACGTAACTAGAGGGGGGGGTGCGGGACGTGGAGCCGGGACCCCCACATTTCAGTGGTGCGTAAACTGCCAGGGGGCCCTGAGGGGGTGCGTGCCCTATATTTAAAGTGATGGTGTCCCCTATCACTGCAAAACATAGCTGTGCATTAATATACTGCTTCCACAATTCCTTTCACAGTTACCAGATGTCCCACTATAAATATATTTAGATCTCTGGTCCAGCAGTGTGCATAAGCATAAAGAGACACGTGCTGGGCCACTGGGGAGTGCTGTATATTCAGCCAGAGGTAGGTGTTGGCCTTGTTCTCTCACCGCAATAAAACAAGTAATAATAATTATAACAAGTTTAAAACACCATTGTGGTGGAAGAGAAGGGAGGAGAGCATGCATTATTGTTTCACAAATACAATCTTATCCAGCTTTTAACTTTAAAAGCCTCGGAGAATCAACTTTGCTTTCGCGTTCCCTCTCCCTGCTGATTGTATGTGACAGGGCGCAGTAACCATTGCGTGCTTCACAATTCCATGAAATAGTAGAGCAGTCTCTGACTCTCCCTGCACTGAGCAACCTCTGCCAGGTGCTGAGAGATCTCCAAGGGTACTGTTTTTATATTTCCAACCTAAAACTGTTGATTTATAACAGTGAACTTTATCACAGGGAGGACAAATCTGTGTGTCACGGAATTACTCAGTCAGAAAGAAACACTACTAGAAACATGTAGCGAAGCACAATCCAAAGCAGGTAAAACACAAATACCCTTCATAGCAGTTTCTTGTTTTTTTTTTTTTTATTCTTCACCCAGTGCTGTGAGCGGTCGGCACAATGTAGATAATCAGGTTATCCTGAATGCCTGGGACCTGGGGTTTTCCCTGTTAATGCATCATTTGGATCTTCATACCTCAAGCCTAGTAAAAAACATTTATTCTTTAATTAAACCCAGTAATATTGTTTTGCCACCAATTAGGATTAATTACATTTTAGGTTAAATTAGAAATATTTGATGACAATGGTGACCATGACAATGGTGTATATGGGACATGGCCTTCACATAACTCTATGCAATTTGGTTAATGGTTTTTAGGATAAAGGATTCCATACTTGTACTAAACAAACATCAACAAGGATAATGGCCTGTTGGGTAAATACGTCTGTGAAGAATAAGGCTAAATCAACCCTGAGCACCCACTGCCTATTTCCAAACACCAGCTGCAGGAATTCACCAGCCCAGTCAGTAAAATAATAGCCAAGGCCAAGCTAGTATTACAGTTTTACCAGCAATGTACTTGCAATATCCTCTTTCCCCACAACTAATCTGTCCCCGATCCTAATTCCTGTTCATGTTAGTTTCTTCATCCTGATCCACAAGAATTCATCAGTCGTCCACCCATTTATCTTATTTTTCCACCCACTGACATAGCTTCACCCCTTATATCTCTGTTCACCCCATGGATTATCAGCCTACCCATAGGAAGCCCTGGCTGATATTCTAAGATTTCAATTGTGGCAACCCCATGCCCCCCAAGTTAACCTGGCCCTGTATGTATGATATGCATCAAAAATCCTCAAATAACAAAAAACTATATAGTTAATATTGTCTATGGTATTAATTTTACACTGGTAGGGCTGCTTTTGTAAGTAATTGTAACTTGAAGTTCCTAAACCTGACTGTTTTGCCAACCTGACTGTCCCTTCTCAACCTGGCAGTCAGAGCTTCTAATGCTAATGGACTCCTGCTGCACAAATATGGCAGCCGCATTGGGCAAATACGTTTATGGGAAAATTATAAAATAGCATGCAAAAGACAATGTTATGATAGATGTAAAAAAAATATTTCTGGAGTCAGTATCTCTTTAAAGAGCTGAAATGTTTGCTCTTTAAGTGCAGAAAGCACAATTGCAATATGGTCCCCTCTACCTGCTCCAACGCGTCCCCTTCTACATGCTCCTAAGCAAAATGTTTAAGCATGGTGGGGGGAGGCTTGACTTGGCTGCCTTTCGCACCTGTTAGTATTATATGGCACTGAGTGAATGGGAAAGTTCCATAGCAGGGATTTATAAGCCTGTAAAGCCTGAAAATGGCTACTTTGCATCAGTGGTCCAAACAGTGAGGAGCAGCAGTGAAGGGAAAAGCAAAGGACAGACAAGGGTTTACTAAATATGTAACACATCATTGCTACAGCCTTATTCTGTCATTGGGAAATCACTAGAATCACTGTCATATGTCTGACACAGATGAGACACAAATCATGTCTAGCCATTGTTCACCAACGTCTTCTGGGCATTCTCACGGCACAGTGACTCAGTAGTGAAGCCCCACGTCCATGTGGAACTGATTGCTCTTCCAGCGGTGGCGACATAAACATACAGTGGATTTCAATAAGGAAGAGACAAGCCTATTCCGGACACCACTGAGTTTCATTTTATATACAAGTTCCTTAATTTGTATTTATGGTAGAAGGAAACAGAAAATGGTAACGTCCAATACTGTAAACTCAGGGGGCAGCCCAGAAGGTAATTGGCACCTTCAGTTTAATGAAATCCAATTTGAATGTTTCAGCAAGTTCGTTTGCAGTATTCCCCTGTATATTGATATATGATATAAAGCAGACCCAGAGCATTATCATATCTGAAACAGGTATGGGATCCATTATCTAGAAATCGGTTATCCCAACAGCTCTAAATCCCCCATAGACTCCATTTTATCCAAATAATGCAATTTTTCTTCTCTATAATAATAAACCAGTACCTTTTGATTTGATTTCAACTAAGATGTAATTAATCATTATTGGAAGCAAAACTATCCTATTGGGTTTAATTAATGTTTACATGATTTTATAGTAAACTTAAGGTATGAAGATGTAAATGACAAAACAATCCATTATACTGAAAGCCCCAGGTCCAGAGCATTCTGGATATAGTCCCATAACTGTATAGGCAGAGTCACACATATTGGTACAAAAGCTCTACACTGGTTTGATCTGACCATGAAACCTTCTCTCGCATCTTAACTGGATCACTCTCATGCTTTCTGGCAAACTCTAGATGTGCTTTTATGATATAAGCTTATTTCATGCCACCCTTTCATACAAATCAGTTAAAGGAAAACTATACGCCCCGAACAATGTAGATCTCTATAAAAAGATATTGCATAAAACAACTCATATGTAAAACCCTGCTTCATGTAAATAAACTATTTTCATAATACACTTTTTAGTAGCATGTGCCATTGGGTAATTATAAATAGAAAATTGCCATTTTAAAAAATTAAGGACAGCCTCCTGTATGATCCAACGGTGCACACAAACATACCAAACAAACTATAAAGTTAGGTCACATGAGCCAATTAACAGACAGAGTTCTGTCTTTTGCTTCAACACTTCTTCTTGTTACAGTTAGAGTTGAAATATTTCTGGTCAGGTGATCTCTGAGGCAGCACACAGACCATCACCAAATGGTGGTTCAAGGCAAGAAATGTAAAAGGGCAATATTTACTTAAATATATATACCAGTTTAGTAAGATTCTTTAATATTCCACTTAATTTGATATAAACTATCTGTTGCTCAAGTATTCATTTTGGCAGTATAGTTTTCCTTTAAAGAACAAAAGCATTTTTGCGGTCCCTGTATATGAGTTAATTGAGAATATTACTGAGAATAATTGAGAATATCCTCTATCCAAGATAGCTGGTTTTTATGACAATTCACACTGGTGAACTGTCTTATATTGGCTATTTATATAACAATGAACAAGAATGTATATATAAGAATGATCAACAACATTTCATAACAAACCCATCAGTCGGCTTCTTCAGTTGTGTCAGTAGAAAATCATCAGGTTGCAGTTTGTGTTGTTACTGCTTTTTTCAGCATTATGACACTATATACAGAGCAGATTCCTACATCCTACAGTAACTATATACTGTCTGGGGTTACATAGAATGCAAAAATATGTTCTGAGGAGCAGAGAAGGGTGATAGAAGAAATTAAACAGGTGGTGGAGGTGAGTGGAAGCCGTGGAAAGGTGTTTAGAAATGTATATTTTAGCAGCATTATTCCAATTACAGAATTAATGATGACTTTGATCAGCATTTTTCTGCATCTAATTACAAGAGCAAAGTCACACATTTTTAACTACACAGTCACCCCCAGGTCACAATTTAGGTTAATGGAAAGCATATTACTATATAGACACCTGTATCCTTTCTATCTGCTAAGTACATTGTTTAATAAGCTAATAATGATAATATGCACTAACATATAACATCATATATTTACCCCAGATGTCCTCCCTTTATAACACTTAAATACAGTATACCACAATGACAAGGAGTATATTGAAAAATGGATTCCACTAATCTGAACAATGCTTAGGAGGAACCCAGATACCCAAACCATTTACCTGTTATTGGGGGGGGGGTGGGGTCACATGCTCAAGTAAGGTTGTCATCTTTTCTAGAAAAAATTTGAGCCTTCCCATATTTTTTTAAAGCATACTTTTTACCAGCCAAATCAGTATAACACCAACCATGTGGCAACTGTATGCTCAACCAAAGAGGCCATCATACCCAGCCTCCACCTAATTTGCCTCTTTGGTTGTACATGCAACCCCCTCATGACCCAGCAATGAAGTGATCTCTTTCTCATCAATCTAATCCTATAATTATCTACTGCCCAGTCAAGAAATAACCTACAGAATGAACATCTACACAATAATACTAAGGTTTACTGCAGCCAAAATTATTTCATTACACAAGTGCAAACTTTCAGATGACCATTACCGAAATTTTAATGATATCTGAGAAATGAATTGCTCTGTTCATTGTGCATATTCATAATCTTACAGGCCCTATTGGCAGAAGTAGATAGATAGAATTTGGGCTTAATTTTCAACAGGAAGATTTTCAAAATCTTTTTAAAGGAACAGTAACACCAAAAAATGAAAGTGTTTTAAAGTAAAGAAAATATCATATAGTGTTGCCCTGCCCTGTTAAAACTGATCTGTTTGCTTCAGAAACACTAATATAGTTCATATAAACAAGCTGCTAAATAGCAATGGCAGAAATTGAAAAAAGGCTACATGGCACAGGATAAGTAATGGATAACAGATAACATTATGTTCTACAGAGCTTATCTGCTATGTAACTTGAGCCTTTTCTCCTTTGAATGGCTGCCCCCATTGCTACACAACAGCTTATTTATATAAACAATAGTGGTGTTTCTGAAGCAAACATTGCAGTTTTACCAGTGCAGGGCAACAATGCATTATATTTTTATTACTTTAAAACAATTTCAATTTTGATGTTACTGGCCCTTTAAATACCTAGTTGCAGATCTGTGGTTGCTTTTGCTTATGCAACTCAGCAGGGTTGCAGACTGAATCAGTGGCAGAAGAAGCAAAGTAGGTCTTTGTAGAACACTTCCCTGTATTGTCACGTCTTTCAGCAATTCATAGAGCTGTGTCACGAAATAATCCCCCTGCTCACCGCAGTGATCCAGGAAGAGAAAGTGCGTAGTACATAATATATGATGGGGCCAAGTGCAAAAAGTATGAAGGAGTATGGGATCTGGTGGCAGGATACATACATGCAATGTCAATGTAAGGTTACAGACATAGAGTCTAATAGAGAATATGTTCAGGGTGAGAAAGAGAGTTAAGATGGACATAGATGCAAAGATCTGCTCGTTTGGCAACATTACCCCGATATGCCACTAACTGGCAGGGCTATATTGGGGTAATCCGAACGTTCGGATTGATCGGATTATGAGAAGTGTAATGGACTTCCGACGGGTCGGTTGAAAGAAAATCCAACCTTCCCAATCGATATCGTGTCAGGAAGACCTGTCGGAAGCCCCCATTCACGGGCAGATAAGCTGCCAAATCAGATAAGCTTCCAAACGACCGATATTGGCAGCTTTATCTGCCCGTGTATGACCAGCTTGTGTGAGAGAAAGAATGGAAATGCTCTTGGTTTGTTCAAAAGAATAGCAAGTCAAAAACAACAATTGCCTGGCCATGTCTCCAACTGTGGTTCCTTGCAAACATATATCAAAGGGGTTGCTCACCTTCCAAACACTTTTTTTCAGTTGAGTTGCTTTCTAATTGTTCACCATAAACAAAGACTTTTTTTCAATTGATTTCCACCTTTAATTTTTTTACCGTTTTCCCAAAATTTAAGTTTAAAGTTCCTGTCTCTAGTTTTTCAGTCTGGCAGCTCAATGATCCAGGACCATCTGAACTGTAATAATTTGCTGAATTTAGTTGATATAATTGGATGAAACATTTCTCAGAAATGTATCCGCTAAATGTATCAATTTAGAACCATTAAAGAGTCAGCGACCCCTCTCCAAGAGCTGCTTTAGAAAGTGAAAAATTAAACTTTCTACTTCAATACTAGAAAAACAGTCACAAACAGAAAATAGAAAGAAATTTGAAAACGTCTTTAATTCTGGCGAACAATCTGAACCAAATTAATTGCAAAAAGTGTTTGAAGGTGAACAACACCTGTAGCACAATCCCATTCATTCATAGTCCGGCAGTAGAGAGTGAAAACTTGACCAGTCGTTGACTCCAATCATCATATGTGGAAGGTCACAGTTTAACACAGAGGCTTTAAGAGTCCAGCTCCTCCATTTCCTTGTTATTTCGACCATTGTAACATGGATAGCCACTTAAGAATACAATTTGAAAATTTGTGTCCAATTTTGGAGCGCTGCTAGAAAAAGTTGGGTGCAGGCATTATAAGGAGAATAATAAAAGGATCTTATATCCCCTGAATTCAATGTTTGTTGGAAAACTGAAAAAATTTAATTCAAATAACAATACACAGTGGTTCAGTATCCACAAATGCTTGTGATTGTAGGGGCCCATAGGTTTTGTAACTGCACCTATGAAGTTAAATCCCTATATAATCCCTATATCTGATGTTACTAGGCAGAAGCCTATGTTTCATATTTGAAACCGATCGTTATAGCCAAGAGTTTTATGACCACTTCCTGCCATACAGCTTTATAGTGCTGGAAAGGAGTGGCCACACCCTCTTTGGCTGTTGGTATTCATCATAGCTGGTTGTTCCATCGAGCCTGGGATCACCAAGGCCCCAGTAAGCCACATGCCCTAAAGGGACCTCCAACCTTTAGTGATCCAAATTGGGGACCAGGCAACCCCATGAATTAGGACTACCTAGATCAGGTTATTATTGTTATAGTCACTCTAGGAGAGAAAGACAGTTAGCCATATCTAGCATGAACAGCTGTTGTTCCAACGAGGAGTGATAGAAGGAAGTGATCTTCCTACAAGGCTTCCCTGTAGGCCTTTAGTGCAGGGACTTCATTGTGGTTAGGGATTAGGATTAGTAGCAGCTTCCAGTTCCTACACTGATGTTCCAAATCCCCACACTGGCTGGTGGTATCTTGTAAGGAATTGATGTACCCTTTACATACCAGGACTCTAAGGGAATAATAACCTTCTTGCTGTATTGTGTGACTTGTCCTCTGTGATCTCATCTAATCCTGTGTGATCATCTGCTTTTCCCTCACTTCACTATATGTGAGTATTAAATCTGGGGACATTGTTCTTGTAACAATAAAGCACCATTTTCTGTTTTCACAAAAAACCTCTTTTATTGCACAGAAGCCTGGGATTTGTAGTTCAACTACCTCTTAAAGGGAAAGCTTCCACTTGGCAAAGGCACTGCCCTGGTGTGGAGTGTCGCAGTGTAACCCATGTTCATACCAATAGCTGGACACTTTAACTATTTGTGCCTAGCCCAAAAAAGTGTTACATGAGCAAGGACTACGGAGCCTGCCTACTCTTCCAGACTAATTTGCATCAAGTATTCGGGGGGTAAAGTCTATCCAGGAGTAGGTTTTTGAGGGGGTCGGACCTCCAGACGAATGTATGCAGCCTGTATGCAGAAATATGTGAAAAAAAAGGTTAGCAGTTGCTAAGGTGAGATGCGTAATTGCTGAATTTTCACACTAGGCCCAGAGAAGGAGTGTGAGAACATCTGCCTGTTCAACAACTCTTTGGAATGCATTGCTTGTTTATGAACTGCTGAATACAGTATAACCAATGATTAAATTAAGAGTTGATTCCAACTTTCTGTTACATTGACCCAGTAATATGCAGCTTCAGCCAGTGATTCTAATTTTATGACTACACAACATATGAAAA